>LNAC01000312.1:1664110-1748653 GCA_002007465.1 Ailurus styani | reverse complement strand
AGGGGGCGGGGCCGGAGGGAGGGCCAAAAGCGGTGCCGCGGGCAAAGGTAAGAGGCAATTGGTCGGCCGAGGCCGTCACGTGATCACCAGGGGGTTTCCATAGCAACGCTTCTCTGCGGTCCAGCCTGGGGGGGTGTCTTAGGTTGGTGGCTATGGGCGCTGGGGGCGGGTGGCTTTTGCTGCCGCCGCCGCTGCCGGCGACCTGTCATCTGGGTCCTGCGTGAGGTCCGGCTGGCCCGGACTTGCCTGTGAGGTGGAATGGACTGGTCGCCGGACCAAGTCGCCTGCAGCTGGCAGGAGTATGGGGCGGAGTGATGCGCGCCGGGCGCCCAGCGTCGTTCTAGTTGTCAGAGACATCACTTCGGACCGTGCACTGCCGGTGGCTGCGTTCCTGAGCCGGGAGCCCCTTTCCCCGGGTTGGGACTACGCTGCGCGGCCAGCGGGAGGTCCCCAAGGACGGAGTCGAAAGGTCATATCGTATCTGTCCGTGCTGCGTGACAGCATCCCGACCGCACCTGCAGAGCCTGCACCAGGTATCATATCCATTGGGAGGGCGGGGGAGGTTCTGGGCAGGGGCTGGGATGGCAACACTGGGACGAACCTGTGGCATTTGGGGTAGGGTCAGTCACTGACATCTTAAAATAAGTGGCTGTTTGGAGCAAGAATGCTAGAAAAGGATAGGGGCGAGTTACGCTCTCCGGTGATGTGGGGAAACAAGGAATGTGAGGATTAGTAGAAACCAGATCTTTAAGATTCATATTTGTGACTTAAGATTTATATGATCCTGCTAGGCCAGCTTTTCCTTGCATCTGACATCCTCATTTCTGAGAGCAAAGCTCTTACTGAGGAGGTGGAGACACTAACACTAAAGAAGTGGTAGTTGTGCTGTGTGTGTAACACTGAAGTACAAATATTTGCAGAATAAAATTATTTTGGACATTCAGTCGGACGCTGCTCAGATAGCTTTACATTTTCCTGACATTCTATCGGGTCTAGTTCAGTTCCACCTCTAGCAGAAAGCTGGTTGTTGCCCTGTTAATACCCCAATCCTTGGTTTCCTGTGCTGTATTGAAAAGAGCACTGTACTTAGAGTCAGAAAACCCTGGCTCAAGTCTTGACTTCCATTCGTAATCCATTTGACTGAGGCGTGCCACTTAAAATTCTGAATTTCAGGTTCCTCGTTGCTAAAGTGGAGCTAATAATGTGTACTTCATGAGACTGTTCTGAGGATTAAGTACAGGAAAGTGTTCTGAAGCTCTAAAAGTCTACATAAATGTAAAACGCATGTTATCTGTACCATTGATTTTGGCACTAGTCTTATGAATTACTTAATGATATATCATGTTTTATCTCACTCCTGGAAGAAATAAAAAAATTCTGGAGGGCAAAGACTTGTCTTATATTTATTTTGTATCTTCCTTTACATCTGGTATAATGGTAAGCATGCAGGAGGTACTCAGTACTTTCAGGTACTCCGTTATTCATTGATGAATGAAAAAATGTGAAAGGCAGACAGTTTGAAAGTCACAGTGAATATAATGAATCAGTGAGAAAGGGTAGAGAGATCTCAAAATCAAACATCTGTTGGATATATATGCATACATATGTATATATGTATATCTATATCTACATTGACATGTATACATATGTATATATGTGGAGATATCTATCTATCTATCTATATCTATATATATATATATAGAGAGAGAAACAGAGGGAGTTCACGGGAATGGAATACATCCTTTCTTGGAAGGAAGAAGCAATATGGCATTTTTCTCTTCTCAATTAAAACACCCTTATAGAAAATACATCCTTTAGGTGGTGGAAGTGACATTTCTTTAAATTAAGATTCGAGTTATGAGCAAACACATGATAAAAACTCTCCGTGTTCTGTTTTCAGAGAGCAAAAGGAAAATTTTCTACCTGTTGGCAATATTTATTTTAAAAAGTCATATGCCAAAGTATCAGACTATTACTATGGTGAGTGGCATTATATAATTTAAAATAAAGATTTGTTTTACTATTTCTTCCTCAGTTTCAGTCTTTTGCTAACTCTGGTAAGAGCTAAACAGTATACTTGTTTTGATGTGAAAGATGATTGTACTCTTTTGTTCTTCTAAATTAAGATTTTCTTTGAAGAGAAAATTGAACATTAGAAGCCCTATTGAGAGCAAACAGAAATAAAGATTTAAGGCTAATATATCCTTTCTCTTACATTTCTTTTCTTTTGTATTAGGTCTTATTTAGGAAGTGTCTCTGTTCTCTTATTTTAGAACTGGGAAAGAATTCTGGGGTAGAAATCAACTTAAGAGAATAGTGAGAGGAATTTAAAAAATCGAGTTGCTTAAGGGTATAATTGATTTGATTACTCAGAATTTTGTTCTATATGTTGAATGTGTTAAATATAATTCTCAGTTGCATAATACATTTGAGATGTAATAATGTCAGAAAGGTCCTTTTCCAATGTGGTATTTTTTTATTGTCTCACAATGATAAGTACCTAGTATACAGTAGGTATGAAACGCATTTCTGTCCAATGAATAACCTGACAATTTTGGAATCATATTTAGAGAGTGAGTATTCCTTAATGGACACATTAATTGACTCCCTACCCCAATCAGCTAATAAATCTATAAAACTTTAGTGAAATGTGTGTGTGTGTGTGTGTTTGTGGGTGTGTAGAAACCTGTCCTTAATTATGTTTTAATTAGATAATACACATTATTCCACTTTCTTGCAAATTACAACTTTTTCTGTTAATCATAGCACTTAATTCATTTTAGGTAATATTATTTTCCCTATTTTAATTTTCCAGATGAATGTTTATTCCTGAAATAACGGATCCATAAGGTTTTAAGACATTTTATTTACTAGGCAAATAACCTGGTTTGGTTGAATACTAAAGTAAGACTAAATCTGAATTTTCTCAAGGTTAATGCTGTGTGATATTATGTAGCTCCTTTTAATTATCTCTGATGATGCAGAGAGTGAAGAATCTTTTTAATTAGAAATGATTTTGATGAAACTATTTTATAATAGGTCTTTTTTTTCAGATATTTTAAGCTGAGTGCTCTACCATGTGCTTCTTTTCCCCAGCCTTGACGCTAAATACTTAACAAACGAAGACACTGAATCCCACAGTAATGAAATGGAAGTGAGGCCAGTGTTAATCAAATATATCAAACGTGTTATAAATATAAAATAAATAAGTAAAGTTCAGTTCTGGTAATGGTGATATAATACCACTGTTCTCTAGCAACATAATTAGTACAATATAAAAAGATTTTTTAGCATGTTACGTAGACTATAGTATGGTCTAATGCTTGTACATAATATCCAAATGAACTGGTTCTGTATCGAACCACTAGTCTTCCAAACTTTCAATTTTTGCTTTGTGATATATCTTAGCTTTATATAACTTTATGATTACACACTAAGATAGGGTAGATAGGGTGAACTATTTTACAACAGGATCTTTATTTATTTATATGTTAGTACTTCTTTTTTTTTTTTTTTAAGATTTTATGTATTTATTTGACAGAGAGAGACACAGAGAGGGAACACAAGCAGGAGGAGTGGGAGAGGGAGAAGCAGGCTCCCTGCTGAGCAGGGAGCCCTATGCGGGGCTCTATCCCAGGACCCTGGGATCTGACCTGAGCCAAAGGCAGGCGCTTAACGACTGAGCCACCTATGTTAGTACTTCTAAGTTTAAAAATTTTTAATCTGTACTCTTGTCTCAGGAAAAACGTTTAACGCTAAATGAAACAACAATAAATTTTGTTTGTTAAACATTGTTTTGAATGGGACTCTATTTAATTTTTTTACCTGCTTATGATAACATAAAGAGAAACTATGGATTTAAAAATTTATTTATTCTGTATTCTTTCCCATTGCTGGGAATCTCTTATTAATGCTAACAGTTGTTTTAGGGTTGCATTTCTTGTCATACTATATAATCATAATATTTGAGATAAGGATAACTTACATTTTCTTTTCTAATATTTATATCCATTTCATTAATTTTTTTTATCTTATTGCATTAGTCGGACTCTCAAAAACAGTGTTGAAAAACTGGGTGATACTAGGCATCTCTTTGTTTCTATTGGTCTGTTGGTATTCTACCATTTATATTTCCTGTTGTTTTAGGATATTTAGGAATGACTGCTGAAATTACCAAGTGCTTTTTTTGAGGGACCTAGTAACAAAAATGGTATTATTTTTTATCTTTTAATTTGCAAATGTAATGAATTATATATATACATATATATTTTAATATTTTATTTATTTGAGAGAGAGAGAGCAAGCATGGGTGGTGTTAGGGAGGGGCAGAGGGAGAGGGAGAAATAGGTCCCTGCAAGGAGCCTAATGTGGGAGCTCCATGCTGGGCTTGATCCTAGGACCCGGAGATCATGACCTGAGTGGAAGGCAGACCCTTAACCGACTGATCCACCCAGGCGCCCCTATTTATATATATTTTTTTGCAGTGAACCATTCCCACATTTCTAGAATAGATTGTGGTTACTATTTTAATTACTTGATAGATTTGATTAGTTTATATTTTGTTTATGTGCTTTCAGAGTCAATATGTATCAGTGAGATTGGCCCATAGTATTTCTTTGTGCCATCTCTATTCAGTTTTGATATTAGGATTAGTATGGCTTGAATAAGATGAATTGAGAGGATTTCCACCTTATTTTCTATGCTCTGGAAAATTTGAATAGGAAATTACTATGCTGTTTTTTCTTTGAGAGTTATAAAGTATGCTTGCAAAATTATCTGGACTTGCTCATATTTTTAGGGTTTGATCTTTGATCATCTCTCTCTTCTGTGATTATTGACTTGTTTGGTTTTTTTCTCTTTTTGAGTCAGTTTTAGAATTTATATTTTCATAATAAATCATGCATTCTATCTAGATTTTGCCAATTTTTTGGCAAAAAGTTGCACAAGATATTTTCTTACAAGTATTTTAATATCTTGCATGACCATAGACTTATTGGTTCTTTTGTTGCTTTAAGCAAAATATTAAAATCAAACCTTTTTTCTCCCCCTAACCTGATTGTTACAAATGCTAGTTATGTATCTTTACTTCTTATAGAAAATAAAATTTATAGTTTTGATATTAATTGAAAGATCCTGCAATTCCTATTTTTTCTACTATCTATCCTTATTCTATTAATATTTTATTAATAATAACGACTGCTTGATATTTGTTTTGTGTTAGACTTGGTAAACAATCTCTTTATTTATTTAATCATCAGAGTAGCTCTAGGGTTTAGGAGTTAGTGTGTCCATGTTATGGATGTGGAAACTAAGACCGAGAGAGTTTATGTAACTCAGCCACTGACACTCAACTAGCAAGTAGTAGACTGGTATGGTAATTAGGTATGTCAAATTCCAAAGCTTGTGATTTTTATCACCACTCTCTGCTTTCAGTAAGTCTTTCTCATCATTCCCAACTGTGCTGCTTACCTTCGTGCTAAAAATAAGGATATAACTAAATATCAGTGTCCAGATAAACCTACACAAAGGTTTTCAATAGCTTGAAATGAACTCTAAACTGTGAACTTAAAAAATCTTATTATTATAATGATTTTTAAAAGACATTTGTTTTTCAAATACTTGTGAGCTTTCCCCCCACCTTATCTCACTATTTTGAGACTAGACATAGAGCCTGTTACCTAATATTTAGTCTATCACAAAAGATGTCACTTTTTTTAGTATATGAAGAGATCAGTAGGTATTGATGAATAATTCCACTTAACTTTTTTAAGTTGTAGCAAAATACACATAACATACAATTTACTGTCTTAATAATTTTTAAGTATACCTTTAAGTAATATTAATTACATTCACATTATTGTACAACCATCACCACTATCCATATCCAGACCTTTTCTTATCTTGTAGATCTGGACCCTGTACCCATTAAACAATAACTCCCCATTCCCCACTCCTCTCCCCAGCCCCCAGCAACAACCATCTTACTTTCTCATCTTACTTACTTAAATTTGATAGCTTTAGGTACCACATATTAAAGGATTCATACAGTACTTTTTTTGTTTGTTTGTTTTTATGGCTGGCTTATTTCACTTATTTTATTTCCTCAAGATTCATTGACAATTGTAGCATGTATCAGGATGTCGTTCCTTTTTAAGGCTGAATAGTATTCCATTGTATGTATATTCTACATTCTCTTTATCCATTCATCTGTTGATGGACACTTGGATTACTTATGGCGGTTATGAATAATGCTGCCATGAATATGTGTATAGAAATACCTGAGACCCCATTTTCAATTCTTTTGGTTATATACTCAAGAAGCAGGGCGCCTGGGTGGCTCAGTGGGTTAAAGCCTCTGTCTTCGGTTCAGGTCATCATCTCAGGGTCCTGGGATCGAGGCCCACATCGGGCTCTCTGCTCAGCAGAGAGCCTCCTTCCTCCTCTCTCTCTCTGCCTGCCTGTCTGCCTACTTGTAATCTCTCTCTGTCAAAATAAATAAATTAAATCTTTAAAAAAAAAGAAACAGAATTGCTGGATCATATAATTCTCTTTTTGATTTTTTGAGGCACCAATTCCACTTAATTAACTAAACAGAGTAATAAAGCAATGTTCCATTGCCTCAGGTCTCTGATTTGCTACATCCCTGAGAGTCAGAGACATCAAGTTAAGGTAATCACAGTTTGTACATTTGGTATGAGGCTCTAGCTAAAACAAGGAGTTGGGGGTGCAGGGTGCCCATACTCTGGGATCTAGAAGTACTTAAGTTCTCCAGCCTAGCCCACCCGACCTCCCTAGCTCCCATAGTCTGCAGGATGCCTATTGATATAGTAGTCTGAGCAGAAATACAGCAAGGCCTCAGTGTGAGTAAAAATGGATATTGATTTTCCCAGGCTTTGTAGTGAGTCCATATTGTTGCTATTTTGAGAGCCATTAAAGCGTAGTGATTAAGAACAGGGATTCTGGAGCCAGAGCTCCTGGGTTTGAGCTTAGCTCAGCCTTTAGTACATGAGCTCTCTGTGCTGCAATTTCCTTATTTGAAAATAGATATTATAGTAATACTTACCTCATGGGATAATTGGGAGCATTAAATGAGTTAATACATGTAAGTGTTTAGAAAAGTACCTGACATACAGTTCTCACTGAATGTTAGGCAGTAATAATATTATTCTTAATTAGTGTAAGTTACCACGTAGCTTTCCTTAAAACCTTTGGAAATAAGATGCATGACGTGATATCGTTTGAGCTAAACTTTTTGGATTTTATGTGCACTGAATCAAAAAAAGGTATGTAACAGTAGTTTAGAGAGAGAGGATTTGCTCCCAAGCCAACAGGATTAGATGGTAGCTTGATAAAACATTAACATCTATAGAGAATCTGTACTAGTCGTGACAGGAGTTGGTTATAAAGGTTTCTGTGCTCTCTTAAGCCTCAGCCCCCTTCAACACTGTCCAGGGGTCAGGGGCCCTTGGGCAGAGCCCACCGTTCCAGACACAGTGTCCCTGGTAAGCAGAGTGTGATGGCACTAAGCATTTGATTCAAATCATCAACTCCCCTAATCCACTAAGCAACCTTAAAAAAATAAATAAAGAACTTGTCTTCTCAGGTAGCTTCTCTGCATGGAGAGGCTGTATAGGCGAGACCACTTGAATTACCTGGTTGCGTTTCCTATTGTAAGTCTCACTGGAAATCAGTACGTTACCTCTGTTTTTACATGTCAACCTTGGGAGCTTTACTAACCCCAGTCTGCCCTGAGTCATTATAGATAGATAGATTCACTCTCTGTACTAAATAGGTAGTTAAGCCTACAAAACTGAGAGCCAAACATGCATCATGGTAGATCCATAAAACTAATGTTCCCCTTCCTCTACCCTCATCAGTTTCTTGGGATATAGCCTCTGTCCTCTTTTAAATCACCACACCACTAGCTGCTTAATTTATTGGCTTGTGTTTTTTTAATTGGAATTTCCATAAGTGTGGGAGCAGTGATAATTCTTCACTGTCAGTAATGCCAGTTTGCTGAAGAGAGGTGGAATATTCCAACTTTTCTGCTTCCCTTAGTCCCTGGGCCAGCCTGAGCTGACCAAGAATCCCTTGTGTGGTGAGTAAGAAGTGTGATCACTGCCCTGTAAAAGCTTGCTCCGTGGATCTATTGTTCTGATCCAAGCCATTTTAGAATGGGTAGAGCTGAAAAGACTTTATATGTGAGCTAGTCTGCATCTCTTGTTTAACTGAAGGGGAAAAAGGGACTACATGTCTAAGGCCATATGCTCTCTTAACAGTGTCTTGAAGGCTTAACTATACCGGCCAGGACTCATGACCTGTCAATGACATTCTTCCTAGTACCAGACATACCTAAGTAGTACACAAATTTAACTGCCAAAAAACACTTTCCTTTCCTATAGTTCAGGCAACATTTCTCCCTTTGTTATATACCATTGAAATATAAATTCATCTTAGATTTCAGACTATTTTTTTAATGTTTCTTTTAAAGATTAACTTATTTATTTTTAGAGAGAGAGGGAGAGAGTATGAGTGGGAGAAGGGCCAGAGGGAGAAAGAGAGAGAAACCCAATCAGACTCCCTGCTCCATATGGAGCCCAAGTGGGGGCTTGATCTCAGGACCCTGAGATCATGACCTGAGCTGAAATCACGACTTGGACTCTTAACTGACTGAGCCACCCAGGCTCCCCTTCAGACTGTTTTTAACTGAATTCTTTATAGCCTGATTGTTAGGTCTTTTTTGACCACTTTGTAGATAGAGTTCATGGCAGCTATTTGAATCTACTTTTTTCCTTTTTTTTGAGAAGCCTATAAGGTGGGCAGGTCCTTCCCAAATGCTGCAGGACATCATAGCCAGCCTGGCAAGAGGCTTCAGAGCTGATTCCCCAAACACCTTAGATTTGCCAGTTTTCTCAGTTACCCACCTGGATATAGATGCTGTGTTTGTCACATTGGGGTTTTTTGTTTTGTTTTGTTTTGTTTTTTACTCTCCATCCCAAATTGTCCACATATGATTTCATAATCTAATAATAAACTTCAGTATGTTTTAAAATAATAATTACTGTATATATAATGTATTATGTTCCAACAATTCTATAAAAATTTTCATGTTAACAATAGAATATTCTTTTAAAAATGTTAGTGATGTTTATTTTAATCACAATAGAAATTTCTTTCTTTCTTTCTTTCTTTTTTATTACATTTAATGTATTATTTGCCCCAGGGGTACAGGTCTGTGAATCATCAGGCTTACACATTTCACAGCACTCACCATAGCACAAACCCTCCCCGATGTCCATAACCCAGATAATAGAAATTTCTATTCTAGATATTTTTCTTTTCTTTTCCTTCTCCTCTTCTTCCTCCTTCGGCATGGAGTACCTACGTGTTTTAAGTTTTTAATTTATTTTTATTTTTTTATTTAAAAATTTAAAAAGAATTTTTCCTTTTTAAATTTAAATTCAATTAATTAACATACAATGTATTATTTGTTTTAGGGGTACAGGTCTGTGATTCATCAGTCCCATATCTAATGCCCAGTTCTCATTACAACACATACCCTCCCCAATGTCCATCACCCAGTGACCCCATCTGCTTTAAGCTTTTTTTAGTGGCAAAACTATCTTATTAGCTTAGCATTACTTTTACATACATTAAGAAAAAATTTGGGGTGCCTGGGTGGCTCAGTTGGTTGAACATCTGACTCTTGATTTTAGCTCAGGTCATGATCTCAGGGTCCTGAGATGGATTGGGCTCCATGCTCAACAGGGAGTCTGTTTGAGATTCTCTCACCCTCTGCCCCTCCCCACCACAAATGCTCTCTCTAAAAATAAACAAATCTTTTTTTTTTTTTAAAGATTTTATTTATTTGACACAAAGAGACAGCAAGAAAGGGAACACAAGTAGGGGGGATGGGAGAAGGAGAAGGGGCTTCCCGCTGAGCAGGGAGCCCGATGCGGGGCTCAATCGCAGGATCCTGGGATCATGACCTAAGCCGAAGGCAGATGCTTAACGACTGAGCCACCCAGATGCCCCCCAAAATCTTTTTTTTTAAGGAAAAAAATTATTAGCAAGTTACATTTTTCTTGTAATATATTTTTATATATTTCTAAGAGGAAAGCGAGACCACAAATGTGAATGAATTAAACACAAAGTGCTTTAATGTACATGCTCAGATGGTTATTCAAGGAGAACTTCCTAGAAGTGTGTTTTGAACAAGATTTTAAGAGACGGTATAGATATACATTGCTGAAAAGAGAAAAGGTTGGGAAAAAGGGAAGTAAAACAAATTATGCATTGGGGTGCTATATCGGAAGAAGGGGGAATGCTAACAAAAAAAATGATGTCCATTGCAGGATGGTTAAGTGAGCCCTTCTTTGGAATGAGTATGGAGTGTTGAAAAGCAGTGCTTGATAACGTTATTGAGGTGTAGATTCACAACCTTGCTACCCACATTTTGCCTGTATACTTAGCTAGATTCTAAGGAAAAACCAAAGAGGGAGAGAGATGGTGCTTGACCAGCAGGAACTTACAATCTCGCTGATGAGACTGGGCAGCTGGAAGGTAGAGAAGGAGGCTTGTCAGCCAGTAAGAGCAACTTGGATTTTATACGGTGTGTGATGAAGGAGCCTTTGCAGGTCTCATGTATCAGGAAGGAGAGATCTGAGCCGGGAAAAATCACATTGAGCAGGTGACTAGGTTTCAAAAATCAACGTTTGCAGCTATATATGATCAGTTAGCAAAAGAGGTTTTTTTTTTTCCCCATACAAAACTATTTTGACCCACTCTAGGAAAAAAATGGGCTGCCTAAAGTCTTCTGTTCATGATTAACAATTAATGGAAAATCACTGGTTTGCTTTTGCAGACAGCACTTAATGTCAGTAACTTCAGGCTGTTTTCCAATTTTACAGTAAATTTTTATACTAAAACCGATTTAGGAAGCTGTTTAGTCCATGGCTTTTTCGGTGGAAAGATGATGTAGGTAGACTAAAATAACGTTTCCTTTTCCACACCAAAATATTAGCAAGGTACTAATGGCTCCATTTTGATACTGTTGCTTTCGAAATAAAGGAGAGAGGTCAAGTTGCTTATGGAAACATTTTGGATTATGTTAACAGTAGTGTAGCTTTATAGCAGTTGAGATAGCAAATAATTCAGGGTTTGCTTTTAGTGTATCAGTTCATCTCCCACCTTGGATCAGACCTTGGATCAGAGAGAAAGTCTCCAAGTTTTGTTTGCTGTCGAGTTTGTCCTCTGGTAGTTGTTTGGTCTCACATTGTAGAAATACAGATTTTATTTTTTCCCTTTCTTCTTTTCACCTGCCTCTTTGCTATTTGCAAACTGCTCCGTGTTTTCCACTCTCTCCACTGGCATTCCCATGGGACGTCTTCCGATGTCCTTGGTTTCCGGGAGTGACATTTGAGGCATATTTAAGTGCTTCACGATATACCTGGGTTTGTGTGCGTTTTGACCTACGTGGATTGGTGGTAGGTCTCTGAAAGGCACCAACACAAAAATGACGGGAACCCTGAGGTCCGGGGTCAGATTGGGTTGCTGTCGTCCATGTGTCACTTGCAAAGTCTGTCCGGGAAAGACCTTGTTGAAGGGGTAGCTCTCTAAAGCCACCTGAGCTTTTATGTTCTGATTCTCTTTTGTCTGGGGAAGAACATCGATGAAATAAGGTTTCACTCCTGTTATGGCGTTGATTTCATATGCATTGTACCTATCAGCCAGTGCTCTCCCGGTTAAAATGGGCTGGAAAACAGTTGATCCTGAGACACCGCTCACAAAGCTGTTGAGGACAGAATGCCAAATTCCACCACTTATTGGGCTCAAGGTGACCTGTGGCCATAAACTGGCCAGGCTCCGGAGAGCTTCCCGGTTCCATGCCGAGGCAGGAAATTCGGCCTCAGTATGATAGAGCTGAGAAAAGTAAATGCTGAGAGTAACGTCTGGATACATGATTAAGAAATTGTACATTTTGCTGATGCAGCAGTGGTTGGCTTCATTACAAGGAGAGTTGTTGGAATACAGAATGATATGCCTGATAGCACTGTTATTATGTTGGGCTGAGTCAAAATAACCATTCATCTCGAATAGCATCGATTCTGGATGGGCATCATTCTCAGTGCAACTGCTAGCGTGGCCCTTTTGCACCAGGCTTCCAGAAGAAGTTTTTAGTTCATAAAACGTGAGGTGCTTTCTTTGAGGATATGCTGGCCCATAAGGGAATCCAAAAATCTGATGAAATTCTGTATAGGGCACTCTTGCTTCTTCGCCTGTCCGAATATGGTAGGGACAGTTCGAGCAATCGAGAGAGAAGCTTAGCCAGTAATAAGGTTTTACTATTGTTCCACGATTTGCTAGATATTCTTCATATAAGGGCTCCATTGCTAGTTTTATGGTCTTCTAGCTGCAACCCTAAACAAGGAAGAGAAATTATACATAAAACCAGTGTAGGAAAAATGAAAGAAAATGGATTAATTTATTGAGCCATATTTTTCTTTAAAGAAGGTAGCACAAAAACTATAGCATCTTTGATTGTAAAAGATAGCGATATAGACTATCTATAGCCATAGATGAGAAAACTCAGGATTCATCTTTCTTCATTGAGACTCCTAGGGTGTGGGGAGGACATGAAAAAGAAGGCATAATGCAGCTTTACCTGTTTCACAGATTGTGAGACAATACAGCGAATGGGTTAACAGTGTAAGTTCTGGAAACAGTCTGCCTTGTTTCAAATCTGGGCTCTGCCACTTACCATCTCAGTGACTTTCTGCAAGTTGTTTGAAGTCTGGGAGTCACAGCTTCCTTGTCTATAAAGTGGGGATGAGAATAGTACCTACCTCCGCATAGAAGATTATCTTGAGGATTGAATGATGGAATACATATAAAATGCTTTATTATGTGCCTGACTCATGTTAAGGACTCAATAAAGATTAGCTCTTAGTAGTGATAGTACAAATCCCAGGATTATCTAAACGAATCTTGTTCATGAAAGTCTAAACAAACAAGCGGTTTTTTTGGTTTTGTTTTGTTTTTTTTTTTTTTTGCAATTTTGTTTGTACTGTTCTTCCTTTGTCCCTTTACTGAATGATATTATCTAATTATCAGCATAGGTTTTGAGTGTGCTTGCATTTAAAATCAGCTACTTCTTCAGATCAGTGGCAGTAAATTGGAGGTAATTATCCTTTTGGGAAAAGGATCATGGAGACTTCTCGTAGGAATGCCATTTGAGTATTCTTTGGGTCGTGAACACTTTGCTATTTGAGAGTTTTTATTTCCAGTGGGTGGGTCTTGTTAGAACATTTTGGAAACTTTACCATTCTGTAAAGCACATATGGTTCTTTAGGATATTTCAAATAAATAGTTTCTGGGATGTTAAACCACAAAAGTTGAGGTCTTTAAACAATGATTTTTTTCCTTTAAACAAAAGTTATTCAGTTATTGTTCCCACGCAGCAACCTAGGGCCTTCTAATATAGTTTTAATAACATTTTTAAATAACTTTTTACTATTCAAGTATTATGCATTTCTTGTAGGATATTTTTAAAAATACTAATACATAAAGGGAAAAATAAAAACTCATACCGGTTTATCTTAGTTTACATTCCCATAACTGTTAACATGTCTCTTCCTTCCAGTTTTTCTGGTACGTGTGTTTGTTATGCATAAACATAAATCATAAATGTAAACATGATTTATACTTTGCTTCTCACTTAGTAATAGGTCATGAGTATTTCCCCATGTTATTAAAAATTCTTCAAAAAACAATATTCATGGCTAATTAGCATTTTATTAAGCAACAAATATGTAATCAACTATTCATGTTCTTGCCTCTTTTTATTATTCTAAATAATGCTTTGATGAGCATTTCTGTAAATAAATTTGTATTTTTCTTTTCTTTTTTCTTTTCTTTTTTTAAAGATTTTATTTATTTATTTGACAGAGAGAGATCACAAGCAGGCAGAGAGGCAGGCAGAGGGAGAGGGGGAAGCAGGCTCCCTGCTGAGCAGAGAGCCCGATGTGGGCCTCGATCCCAGGACCCTGAGATCATGACTTGAGCCGGAGGCAGAGGCTTAACCCACAGAGCCACCCAGGGAAAGCCACTCTTTTCTTTCCTTTTAATGTAGATTACTAAAAGTTGTATTATTAGCTCAATCTTTGTCAGATTGCTTCTTAGGTAGTTGTCCCAGTTCTATCTCATTCTCTCCTGGTGATGTTTATCACCTCCTCTGCCTATTCGAGAAGTGAGCATCTGTATCCCTTTGTGGCTATAATTTGGACCTTTTCAATTCCTAGTGAGGTTGAACACATTTTCACATGCTTATTGGTCTGTAGTATTTAGTCTTTGTGAAATATGTTTGATCCCTTATCATCCCTGCCCCCGCCCCACCCTTTGTTGAGGTTTTCCTTACTGATTTGCAAGAACTCTTTTTGTGTTAAGAATATTAGCTGTCATAATTTTTGCAAGTATTTTACCTGGTTTATGGAGCCATTTGATTATGCTGATGGTATTTTCAATTATACCAACTTTTCCATTTTTATATGGTCTCCTCTTTGCCCTTAAGATTTATTTCTTACTATTGTGTTTGGAAAAGACTTCCCCATCAAAGACGAGTTAAGTATTCCCCATATTTTTTTTCTAGTATGTATGGTTTTATCTTTTACATTTAACTCTTTGTCTAGGCAACAACACAGATAAAGTAGAAAATTTAAGAGAGATAAACTGACCATTACAAAATGAAAGAAAATATATTTCTTACTTTCCAAAATCTAATTTGTCATTTCAGGAGTATTTATTACAACTTTCTCTATGGAAGCGCTTTGATCAACTTCTTTCTTCCTCAACCCCAATCACCTCCGTCCCTGCTGTATTTGGCACTGCTGAAACTTGCAGAGCTCCTTCGCTAACTTGTGCTGGGCAGAAAATATTTTAGGAGCCTCAGTCCTGCTGTAGGTGGAATGTGATTTACTCATGCCACCATTTTCCTAATGGCTGATATCTCTGCAGTAATTCTCGATGCCACAAACCCATCAAATTCCAGGTTTCACCAGGCACCTGGGTGGCTCAGACGGTTAAGCGTCTGCCTTCAGCTCAGCTCATGATCTCAGGGTCCTGGGATCGAGCCCCGAATCAGGCTCCTTGCTCAGCAGGGAGTCTGCTTCTCCTTCTGCCTCTCCTGCTGCTCCCCCTGCTTATGTGCGCTCTCTCTCTCCCTGTCAAATAAATAAATATAACCTAAAAAAAAAATTCCAGGTTTCTCCTAATCTCTGTCATGTCAGTTTAGTCCATAGGATCAGGCGTTTATGTCAGTGTCCTCCTTAGTTCTGCATTTTCCTGAAGTGACTGAATTCGTGCCTGAGGCTTCCCAGACCTTGCCTATCTTTTCCTCTGGGTCCTGGACTTTCTTGCTTCACCTTTGGCCATGAATCCATTACCTCAAGCCTCACACCATCTTGGGTTGATCCTGGGCATTGTTTTCTCCCTGGATTTCCTCCTCTTGCAGCCTTACTCATCAGACTACGTAGATCTCTCTGAATACCAAAACTTGCTGAACCCAAGCCCAGAGTCCCACTTGCTTTTGAATCTTGTGCCTTGGATATGGTCTGCTGTTGGGCGGCACACCTGATATCCAAGTGACTACTCAGATTGTAATTTCAAGTCCCCCATGATTTGACTGGAATGTTACAGAAGCCGTACCACGAGGCCTTTGTCTGCCTTTCTGTTTTGGGGTGGGTGGAATGAGTTACTGTACTTAATGGTCCCACAGTTATCCTTATGGGAAGCAGAAGTCTTTGTATCTTTCAAAATAAAGGCAGTATGGAAAGTCCAGACTGTTTTTCTAAGTACTCTTCTCTTTGTACTCCTTTGGCTATTTCAGCTGGGAAGGATGCATCCTTACTGTCTTAAAGGAGATCGTGAGGACAAGTGGCCTCCATAGGTCACAGAGGGAGCTTTGGAGGTTCATTCTTGTAATGGCTTTTCACTGTCAGTCAGCTGTGGTTCCCCACTGGTGAAGCCTCCACTTTTTCAGAGGGTCTTTCGGAGACTATTCTTTGATCACCTTCATCTGAAGGGGAAGCAGGAAACACCTCCCGCTCACTTTGAACTCTTAGAGAATTTGTGGTTTATATCATCAATTTGCCATTGATCACAGACTCTCCTTATCATTCACTTTTGCTTATCTGCCCTTTCACTCTGCCCCTACACAGGCAGGGGCATACCCTGTTCAGCCCAGGGCCTACCTCGGGGAATCTTAGTTGGTTCACAGGCCAGGTTGGTTCACAGGCTGAGACTTGTGTCCCCAGCATCCTGTGTCCCTACTACCTCGTCCTTTCTGCTTTGGCTGGGCTTGGGAAAGGTGTGATGCCCTCTCGGTAGAGCAGATCTGCTAGCAGTAAGAAGCAGAGATCTGCAGAACCCAGCTCCTTGCTTCCTGTTGTGAGTAGCCCATGGACTGCGGCCTTGGGACGACAGCCTTCCTTACTTTGACATAAATGAGGCATACATGAGGACAATCTGTTCTCTTCCCCCCCGCCCCCCCCCCCCAGCTTGGATTTAGTGAGTACTGGTAAAGCACAGTTTGCACTGGAGTAGTTGGAGAATGGAGTTTGCCCTTCCCAATCTGTGCACAATCTGTTAGCAGCTAAAAACAAATGTTAGCAGTTATAATTACCATCATTTTGTCTCCAGGCTTGGATCACATTCCAGGTGTTCTAGAAGATGGTCCATTCCCTTTTTTTCTCTTTTAAGTACCATGCCCCGTTTTGAGGGGCTTCAGAGGCCAATTGTGCTGGTAAGTTTCACCTCCTCAATTGGTTCGGGACTCTTTCACAGTTTGTGTCTATTAGTTCCTTTGAACTTCGCTGTCCCAAGTTAGAAAGACCTTGCTGAGGTGTGGCTGCCTCTAAGAACACTGTTGAATTGGTGCCATGGTAACGTTTGCAAAGTAGCTACTGCTAGGATACGGCTTTGACACTTATTACTTTATTTGCATTTCAAACCACCTGTTCCGAAGATGAAAATATACATGAATGCATATTCCAGTCTGGATGAAAGCATACTAGCTGACGATTTAAGTGGACGTATTGGGGTTTTTCTCCCTCTGGCTGTAAGAATCAAGCTCTGAGGTCCTGCTCCTCAGTGTCTTTGTCCTGATCTAGAAAAGGGGCCAGGCCTGGTGTGTGGACACAATTCACTGGTTCTGTTGCCTGTGGAGACACCAGGGCCCTTTCTTAGGAAGTTTGCCCTTCGGTGAGAGGGAGACACTTATGAAAGGGAGCAGAGACTTGATCTCCCCAAAGGGAGGCACTTTCTACTAATAGGTCCACAGCCCCTGAAGGGAGAGCTCTTCAGTTTGTGTAAATCTGGGTCAGCAGTCTCTCTGGCCCAGTCTCTCTCTCCTTACAAATTCCCTGGGAGATTTCTTGCTATTGGTATGTATTTGTTTCCCTCCAGTTTAAGGTAAACTTTCCCGCTGGATCAGTGGTGGCCCCTTGTCCGTGGCCAACGGAAGAGCCACTCAGCCTTCTCCTCTCTGTTTCCTTGCCCCGCTTCCACTCCACGTCTTCTTCTGCGACATCGGACACGTTGGTGGTCATGATTCATTGTGCTCACTCCCAATTATTCCCTCTTCCCTCTTCCTCGGGCCACTTGAAGGAGCAAGTGGTGATCACTACTGTGTATTTCCATTAGTTACCACCCAAAAGTTCTTAAGCACATTTCCTATGCTGAAAATAGTCCAGCAAGGACAATGGAAGCACCCAGAAGGCTTCCTGCAAGCAGCCTTATCACTCTTAACTAGTTTCTCAGTCAAACTCCCAGTCTCCACAACAGCACCTATCCTTTCTCCTTGTGGGAACTCCTTCTGGTTTAGATGTTTCATGTGGATCTTCGCCTCTTAAGGGTCTTGGTGTATTCACCAACTCCTCAGCTAATTATTTTTCAGTTACATATTCTTTCATGCTTGTTACTGTGAGAGCTCACTCTTGTGTCCCTTCCCCACCATTTGCCAGGGATCGTGCCTTCGTCGTTCTCACTTCCTGCCTCCATCTTCCTAGCATCTCCTAACTCAGTGAACTTATAAGACCAAGATTTCATCTTTTATTTAACATTAATAAATGACATCCCATTTAAAAATGTTCCCTTAAGGGGCACCTGAGTGCCTCAGTTGGTTAAGCACCCGACTCTGGATTTCCACTTAGGTCATGAACTCTGGACCGAGCCCTGTGTTAGGCTCTGTGCTGAGTATGGAGTCTGCTCAAGATTTCTCTCTCTCTCTCTCTCTCTCTCTCTCTCTCTCTCCCTCTGCTCTTTCCCCTGATCTCTCTCTCTCAAATAAATAAATGAATCTTAAAAAAAAATATTCCCTTAAAAATGAGTTTCTATCCACTAGCATATTTACTAATTGCATTTTAGGGTTATTTCAGGGATAGGCAATCCCACGTAGCCACGAGTTTTAAAAACAGCTCTATTGAGGTTTAACTGACAAATAAAAATTGTGTATACTTAGGGTGTACAACTTGATCTTTTGATATATTTATACATTGTGAAATGGTTGCAGCAATCAAGCTAATTAACATATCTATAACCATATAGAGTTATCTTTTTGGGGGGTTTGTGTGAGAACATGTAAGATCTGCCCTCTTAGCAAATTTCAAGTAAACAGTATGTTATTGTTAACGGTAGTCACCATGCTGTACGTTAGATCTCCAGAACGTAGTCATCTTGCACAGCTGAAACTTTGTACCTATTGACCAGCATTACTCCATTTACCCCTTGCCCCAACCCCTGGCAATCAACATTTTACTCTATGTTTCTATGAGTGTATTTTAGACTCCACATATAAATGACATTATGCAATATGTGTCTTCGTGTTTCTCATTTATTTCATATAACATAATGTCCTTCAGGTTCATCCATGTTATGGCAAATGCCAGGATTTTTTTTTAAAGGCTGAATAATAGATCATTTTATGTAAGTACCACATCTTTTTTATTCATTCATCTATCTATGGACATTTAGGTTGTTCCCATACCTTGACTATTGTGAATAATACTGCAATGAAAATGGGAGTGCAGATATCATATCTTTGAGATACTGATTCCACTTCTTTTGGATAAATACCCAGAAGTGGGATTGCCAGACCACACGATGGTTTTATTTTTAATTTCTTGAGGAACTACCATATTGTTTTCCATAATGTCTCTACCAGTTTATATTCTAACAGCTCCCTTTTCTGTGTCCTCACCAACCCTTGTCTTCTTTTGTCTTTTTGATAATAGCCATACAAAGAGGTGTGAGGTGATATCTGACTGTGGTTTAGATTTACATTTCTCTAGTGATTAGTGGTGTTTGAACACCTTTTCATGTACCTTCTGGCCATTTATATGTCTTCTTTTGAGAAATGTCTGTTTGGGTCCTTTGCCCTTTTAAAAATCAGATTATTTGGTTTCTTTTTGCTATTACACACGTTCCTTATGTATTTTGGATATTAGTCTCTCATCAGGTATGTTGTTAGCAAATGTTTACTGCCATCTGTAGGTTGCCTTTACACTTTGTTGATTAAGTTTCTTCAGATGTGTGCAGAAGCTTTTTAGCATCATGTAGTCCCACTTATCTATTTTTGCTTTTTTTATTTTTAATTTTTATTTACTATTATTTTTTAAAGATTTTATTTATTTCCTTGACAGGGAGATAGAGAGTACAAGTAGGCAGAGTGGCAGGCCAAAGGAGAAGGAGAAGCAGGCTCTCCGATGAGCAGGGAGCTGGATTCGGGACTTGATCCTAGGACCCCGGGATTGTGACCTGAGCTGAAGGCAGCTGCTTAACCAAATGAGCTATCCAGGCGCCCTATTTTTGTTTTTTTGTTTTTAAAGATTTTATTTATTTATTTGAGAGAGAGAGAGAAATGGAGCAAAAGTGGGATGTGGGGAGGGGCAGAGGGTGTGGGAAAAGCAGGCTCCCCACTGAGCAAGGAGCCCTTTGTGGGGCCCAATCCCAGGACCCTAGGATCATGACCTAAGCTGAAGGCAGATGCTTAACCAAGTGAACCACCCAAGATAGTCCCACTTGTCTATTTTTGCTTTTTTTAAAAAAAATTATTTATTTACTTATTTAGAGGGAGAGAGAGAGCAAGAGATCAGGGGGAGGGGCCAATGAGAGGGAGATGCAGAGGATCTTGAGTACAGAGCCGGACATGGGGCTCAGTCCCACAACTCCGAGATCAGGACCTGAGCCGAAAGCAAGGGTCAGATGCTTAACTGACTGAGCCACCCAAGCACCCTTATTTTTGCTTTTGATGCTTTGCTTTATTTTAGTAGTTTTACAGTTTCACCATTTACATTTATCTTTAATTTTGTGTTGGTTTTGTGTAAGGTGTGCGATAAAGGTCCGATTTTATTGTTTTGCATGAGCCACCATTTTTGCATCTCTTAGATGTAGGAAAATTCCAAAGGAAGATTGACTTTGCAAAGCTTCATTTAGGTTGCACAGAATGACTTTTTAAATTTTATTTATTTTATTTGTGGGGGGGGGGATAGTGAGCCCATGAGCAGGGAGAGGGGCAGAAGGAGACGGAGAGCAGAGTCCCTACTGAGCATGGAGCGGGGCTCATCCCAGGACCCTTAGATCATGACCTGAGCCAAAGGCAGATGCTCAACTGACTGTCGTGCCCACACAAAAATGATTTTTTAAAACTGAATCTAGCCACAAGGAAATGAAGGATCTTGATCACGGGGTTCCTGCTCACAATTCTTATTGCTAAACTGATATATACAGGAAGGGGGAGCTTTGAAGAAACATCTATTTCCCCAAACAGACTCCTTTCTTCTGTCTTCCTTTGTTACCTTGCCATGCTTCATCTTCATTCAGACGAGTTACAGTGAATATTATCTCTATCAAAGTAATACTACATTATAATGAAAAGGCTTTACAAAGGCCAAGCTCTCTTACACTGATATATATATATATATTTAAAAACCTTTCCTCAGCTTAACACTCCAAAAATTGTTTCTAATCTGTGTTCCGGCTTCCCAATTTGGGGTATATCTAAGATGGCTTGTATGTTGCTAGTTCCTGCCTCTAATGTGACTTTAATAACTTATATTTTGTTGTAGTTTTTTTTTTTTACTTTTATTTGAAGGCACATGCCCAGTTTAATTATATAATTCACTGCTTTCATAGCGATTTGGTTGACACTGAATAATAATGCCCACACTTATGTAGCAGTAAGAAACTACCTAAACTGAAGAAAAAAAGCAAGCATGAAGTAAAGAAGAGCAGAGAATTTGGTAGATTTCATGGGGCTCACTAAGGAATTAGGTAGGAGAGATGGGAGAAGGTAAGTGTTAGGGTTGGGAGGAAAAGAAGACAAAAACAAAACAAAACAAAGGATGGATGTTCTACCTTGGGATCAGAAACGGAAAGGCCACAGGGTGGCAGCACAGTCTTACCATCAGGAAACTTTGTGTTGGACCACAATTCATTTGCTAAATCCACAGATTTGCAGAATTCCTTTATGTTGGTTTCCCCCAAAGCCCCAGGTAAGTACCGACCAATGTTTATAATGAGAAGTAACTCCTAAAACTTAAGCTGAGGCAAAGTGCAGGGTGAAGGCACCATCTTTACTCCCAGAATCTGTACAGAAGCTCTAAAAAAGGTTTCAAACCGTCTGTGGGGAAGGACCAATTTAAGTTTACCAACCATCATACACTGATCATTTCGTGAAATTCAATGAAAGTGATTTTATAGAAAAATGAACAAAAAAACCCCAGAGATATCATAAGCTCATTTTACAAATTAACTTTTTAAAAGATATAAACAGATCAAAAGATATGAAAGTTTAAAATCCCATTTCAATAAATGTAAATGCAACACTTGTCTATATTTGCTTTTGTTGCTCGTGCTTTTGATGTCATATTCAAGAAATCATTGATCAGACCAGCGATGAAGGTTTTTCCATGTGTTTTCTTCTAGGAGTTTTATGGTTTCAGGTCTTATGTTTAATCTTTAATCCATTTTGGGCTTTTTTGGTGTGTGTGCATGGTGTAGGGTAACGGTTCAGTTTCATTCTTTTGCATATGGATATCCAGTTTTCCTAACACCACTTGTTGAAGAGACTATTCTTTCCCCATTGTGTATTCTTGGCACCTTCGTACTTACCAAAGATCATTTGACTGTATGTGTGTGGGTTTATATTATTTTTGTCCCATTTGTCTATATGTCTGTCTTTATGTAAATATAAACAGAACAAACATAACAGAAAAAAAGAAAAAAAATTACCCAAACTATATGTGTTGTTTATTGAAAGTGTATGTATAGATGACTAGTATAGAGAATCACTGTTATTATTATATTCTACAGTTATATTAAACAAAAAGTTTTTGAAGGATATAGCAGTGTTCAGTGTTCTAAATATGCACAGTTAATGAACATCATGTATATTGATTTATAAAATTTTTATTGTGACCAACCAACTTGATTCTTGCTTGTTACTCCATCGAATCTAGGTCCAATTGATGACAAACACTGTTTGCAGGGTATAATCCTATCTAGACCAATTCTGTGTTTATTTTGATAGCATTAGAATAGGGAAAGCCAGTTGTAAGAGGTATGCTAATAGGAATAGAAGAAATTTTAAAGGAATTTCACAAGCTCAAGGTGTTCATTTTTAACAATTTTAAAAAATAAAGCAAGCGATACTATATTTTCAAAATTCATCAGTAGCGAATTCCAATATTTTATCCTGTGGTTGTATTAAATTTAAGTTATCTTTCAATGAAAGGACTAGTTTATGGTTTCATGAATTTCCTATGCATAGATTCTCTATTAAAATTATTATATATTGCATTGATAATAGTTGTTAAAATTATGAAACATGATGTAACCATCTCTGGAAACTCTGTTCTTCCACACTTCTCATATTTATTTTGACTTTTCAGTCATCTGCTATTGGAAAACATGCTGAATTTCTTCCTTGTTTGGAAATACTAAGATTATTAACATATCAGATATTTCAGACAAATAAGCAAATCTGACTGTGTAATGTAATATACTTTACCTTTAAAAACATGGGCCCAAACTGGTTTCTTATCCACCAGTAATTCTGAGAGTTTATTCAACAGTTCCAACATTCTCTGCAGAACTTGTTCCCTAGGTAACCATCATACCCAGCATGTAAAGCAGTTGTTTATGATCAACTTCCATATTATCACATAAACAGAATAATTTCAAATGTAATGTATTAGCCTTTATGTAATTCATAGGTTTTTTTTAATGATTCATTTCATTTTTTAAAAAGATATTTATTTATTTGACAGAGTTAGAGAGCACAAGTAGGGGAGCAGCCGGCAGAGGGAGAAGGAGAAGCAGGCTCTCTGCCGAGCAGGGATCCCGATGTAGGGCTCAATCCCAGGACCCTGGAATCATGACCCAAGCTGAAGGCAGCCACTTAACCGACTGAGCCACCCAGGCGCCCCTGAGATAAAACAATTTTTGGAATGTTAAGCTGAGTAAAGGTTTTTAAATATATATATATATATCAGTGTAAGAGAGCTTGGCCTTTGTAAAGCCTTTTCATTATAATGTAATATTACTTTGATAGAGATAATATTCACTGTAACTCATCTGAGTGAAGATGAAGCATGGCAAGGTAACAAAGGAAGACAGAAGAAAGGAGTCTGTTTGGGGAAATAGATGTTTCTTCAAAGCTCCCCCTTCCTGTATATATCAATTTAGCAATAAGAATTGTGAGCAGGAACCCCGTGATCAAGATCCTTCATTTCCTTGTGGCTAGATTCGGTTTTAAAAATCATAGTTTTTACTGTGTCACTGAGTACAGTGATTAGTTTGGCTGACTTTTTTTCCTAGTAAGGTTTTCTCGATGAAGGAAATAGTGTGTGGTTTTGCATTATGGCTCGAGTTCCTTAATCTGAGCAATTATCCTACAACTTTCTCCCATGCAAGATTTAAACTCTAAATCACTTTTCCTGATATAAATCATACAGGGTCATATCAAATTTCTATAAAAGTTTCTAAGGACTTTTGATTTCTGTACTTACCTTGTTGACATTGGTAACAGTCTATGGATGGGCCCTGGTCTGTAGACTCAGCTTTGAGTGACATTACTTTTGTGTACTTCTTCCATTTCACTTAAGTCTCTATTAGGTAGTGATTCTACTTAACTAAGTTCACTAAATTTTATTTAAGTTAATTTCTCTGGCTATCTTATGATATAAATGATCTAGAATTTAAATGAAAATACCATTTGTTGAACACAGAGGAATACTTATTGAATGCCTCCTTTGTGCCAGAAAGTTTACATGCCTTACATCCCTAAGAGGTGCGTATCATTACAATTTCCATTTTACAGATAACAAAACTGAGGCTCAAAGTGGCTAATGCTAAGAAAGGAGATAGCTAGTAACTGGTAGAGCTGGGATTTGAACCCAGAACCCTCTAAAACTCTTTTCTTGTTACCATAATCACTCCATCACATCTTACATTTTGAGCAAAAAGAAAATAATTTCAAATTTATGACCTAGTCTTAAGATGAATGGGAAAACTTAAATTTCAAAACCAAGAAAATGATGAAGTCAAGAAAGATAAGCAGACAAAGGAAAAGTGTCATGGTGAGATAAGTGTGGGAAAATGGCTGAAAATGTTTCTTTTGGAGGAAAGAAAGTTTCATTTATTTGTTTGTTTATTTATTTATTTATTTAGATCTTTATTTGAGAGAGAGAGAGAGCACAAGCAGGGGGAGCCGCAGGCAGAGGGAGAGGGCGAAGCAGGCCCCCACCGAGCAGAGAGCCTGACGTGGGGATCAATCCCTGGACCCTGGGACCACAACCTGAGCTGAACCAACTTCACTGAGGTATAATTTATATAATAAAATTCACCCACTGTGTCTGTGCAGTTATATGAGTTTTGACATATGGATATACTCATGTTACCACTGCTACAATGAAAATATAAAACATTTACATCACCCCCAAATTTTCCCTGGGTCCCTCCCTTCCCCGTCAATCACCCTCCTTCATGGCTCTAGGGAAGTGTAATCTTTTTGCTGTTACTATAGATGTTTTTTTCCCCAAGTTTCACATACATGGGATCATAAAGTATGAATTCTGGCATCTTTCACTTGTTGTTCAGTGTGATGTTTTGAGATTTATCCATGTGATTGTATTTATCAGTAGCTTGTTGCTTTTATAATGAGTAGTATTCCATTGTATAATATGCTATAATTTATCTATTCATCTGCTGATGGACATTTGTGTTGTTTCTAGTTCAGTGCTCTTATAAAAAAGGTACTCTGAACATTCCCGTCCAAGTCTTTGTGTGGACGTAGGTTTCTATTCCTCTTGGACAAATACTTAAGAGTGGAATTGCTGGGTTGTATGGTAAATGCGTCTCAACATTCTAAAAACTGCCAAACTTTTTTTACCAAAGTAGTTTATTATTTTATATTAGCACTGGCAACATATGAACATTCCAGTGACTCTACGTCCATGACAACACCTGCTGTTGTCAGTGAAAGCTAGTATTTGACATAGCAATTCAGAAGGACTAGTTTCTCTTAAGCTTGTCATTTGACAGGATGGGAGTAAACAGTGGTGGGATTCTGTAGTACTTCTGTTTCTTCATTTGCATAACCAACCCACAATAAATCTCCAAGAGCACCATGCTTATCAAGAAATTTGACATTTAGCTTCTCACTGCTTCCAACTGCTCTTATTATACCAGTCTCTTCCAAATGAAATCACCAATAGTGCTGAACTAAGCTCAGTCCTTCAGTTTAGGACAAGAGTATGTGGAAGCTGAGAGAAAATACTATGGCCATGGGCTCAGTATGGAGAGAATATGATGAGCTCTGAAAATCCTCTAAGTGCTTGCTGTCAAGAAGGCTGTTGTCAGTCTAATTGTTTCATTGTGAAGGTTACCTTTTCTTTTAACACAATTTCTTGCCTTTCATGTTTTATAGTTTTAATATGATGTGTTCAGGTGTGAGTTCAGTTTTCTTTATCCTGCCTGAAATCCAAATTTGGTGATTCTTATTTTTCATTAATTCTGGAAAATACTCGGCCATTATCTCTTGAAATATTTGTCTCCTCTCTTCCCTCTTTTCTCTTCTTCTGGAACATTGATTAGGTATATATTGAACTTTCTTACATGACTCTTAGTTTTCTGCTGTCATTCCTGTTATTCATCTGTCATTGCCTCATTCTAGCTCCTCCAGGTCAATCATCTAGTTCTCCACTTTTCTCTACACATCTCTCAATTTACTGTTTAATCCACTTATTCAGTTGTTTTTTTAAGCCACTGAATATATATATATGTGTATATATATGTATATATATGTATGTATATATTTAGTGTCTATGTTTTTCTCCATTTTCATATTTTTAAAATCTTTTTAATCGTTAATTATTTTAAATGTTCTTATTATGTGGTCTATAACGAATAACTCTATTATCTAATGTTCTTGGGGATTTAACTGCGCTTTTTGTCATTTCTGCCTTCTCTTGCTTATGGTGAATTGTTCCTTTGGGTGTTGTAGACTTTGTTTTTTAAGTCACGTTGGTGGGGATTCCGTGTGGTCTGCACTAAAGATATGCACTGCAGCAGAGGTTCTCAATCTTTGCTGCACATTGGAATCATCTAGTGGGCCTTTAAAAGTTAGAATGGCCGGCTGGAACCCCAGATCAGTTAAGTCAGATACTATGAGTATGAGACTTACATGTTAGTGTTTTTAAAGCTCCACGGTCATTTAAGGAAGGAAGGAAGGAAGGAAGGAAGGAAGAAAGAAAGAGGGAGGGAGGGAAGGAGGAAGGAAGGAAGGAGGAAGGAAGGAAGGAAGAAAGAAGAAAGAAAAAAGAAAGGAGGGAGGGAGGGAGGGAGGAAGGAAGGAAGGAAGGAAGGACGGAAGGACAAACGAACGAACCTCTCCCCTGTCATGGTTGAGAACCACTGCTCCAGAAGAATTTGCCTTTAATTTTTTTTTTGATTGATTGATTGATTCGTTTGTCAGAGACAGAGAGACAGAGCACAAGCAGGGCAGTAGAGGCAGAGAGTGAAGCAGGCTCCCCACTGAGCAAGGAGCCCGCTGCGGGACTTGATCCCAGGACCCCAGGATCAGGACTTGAGCCAAAAGCAGCTCCTTAACTGACTGAGCCACCCAGGCGTACCGCCTTTAATTTTTATAGGCATTAGAAGTGTGTTTCCAGCCATGGATCACTTTAATATCAATTTCTCATCTCTGGGTTCCTGAACTATATAGGTCTTATAAAATTTTTTTAACAGTAGGAAAACATTTTAAATATAGAGTATCAACAAAGTGAATTTGATTATTTGTGTTATTTGCTTTTAGATTCCCCCAACTTTATTGAAGAATAATTGACAAATATAACCGTATATATTTAAAGTGTAAAATGTGATGATATTATATACATATGCATTGTGGAATGATTACCAAGATCAAGGTAATTAACACATTCATCAACTAACATAGTTAATTCTGGGGTTTTGTTTATTGGTTTTTGTGGTGAGAATGCTTAAGGCCTACTTTCAGCAACTTTCAAGAATAAAAGTATGCAAATAACATATAACAATACTATGTTATTAACTACAGTAACCATGCCGTACATTACATCCTCAGAACTTATTCATCTTATAACTCAAAGTTTGTATCCTTTGACCTACATATACCCATTTACCCCTCCCCCCAATCCTTGGTAACCACCATTTCATTCTGTTTCTGTGAAATTAGGTTTTTTTTCTTTTCTTTTTTTTAAAAGATTCCGCATATAATCTTGCTTGATAATAGCTACCTTAACAGGTATGAGGTCATATCTTATTGTGGTTTTGATTTGATGTTGAACCCCTTTTCATGTACTTATTACTCATTTGTTTGTATTTGGAAAAATGTCTCTTCAGATTTTTTTGTCCATTTTTAAGTTGGATTATATGCTTTTATGCTATAGAATTCTATGCGTTCTTTATAGATTTGGGATGCTAACTCTGTCAGGTATATGGTTTGTGAATAATTTCTCCCATTCTGTAGGAACCTTTTTAATTTTTTGATTGTTGCTTTTGCTGTACAAAAGCTTTTTAGTTTGATGTAGTCCCACTTATTTATTTTAGCTTTTGTTGCCTGTGCTTTTGGTGTCTTATCCAAAAAATCATTGCTAAGGCCAATGTCAAGGAGTTTTTCCTTATGTTTTCTTTTAGAGGTTTAATGGTTTCAGGTTTACATTTAAGTCTCAAATCCATCTCAAGTTAACTTTTATGAGTACAGTAAGGTAGTGGTCTAGTTTCCCCCCATTTGTTGAAGAAATTGTCCTTCCCTGTTGTGTGTTTTGGTACCCTTGGCACAGATTACCTGACTGTATATACATAGGATAATTTCCAGTCTTTTTATTCTGTTCCATTAGTCTCTATGCCAGTACCATACTCTTTCGGTTACTATAGTTTTATAATTTAGATTAAAATCAAGAAGCGTGATGCCTCCAGCTCCAATCGGTCGCAAGATTGCTTTGGTTATTCAGAGTCTTTGTGATTTCATGTAAATTTTAGGAATAATTTTTTCTCTTTCTGTGAAAAATGTCATTGGAATTTTGATAGGGATTGCACTGAACTTGTAGATTGCTTTGGGTAGTATGGATACTTTAACAATAGTAATTTTTCTAATGCAAGAACATGGAGTATCCCTTTATTTGTGTTAACAGTGTATACTTACATCTTTTGGTTAAATTTACTCCGAAGTAGGAGCACTTGGGTGGCTCAGTTGGTTAAGCATCTGCGTATTGATTTCAGCTCAGGTCTTGATCTCAGGGTTATGAGTTTAAGCCTCACATTGGGCTCAATGCTGGGCATGGAGCCTACTAAAAATAAATTTGATAAATTTATTTCTAAGTATTTTATTGTTTTTGATGCTATTGTAAATGGGGTTGCTTTCTTAATTTTATTCAGTTAGCTTCTTGTTAGTGTATAGAAACGCAAATGATTTTGTATCTTGCAACTTTACTGAATTCACTTATTAGTTCTAATGGTTTTTTTTCTTTCTTTTGGTGGAGTCTTTAGGGTTTTTTACATATAACATTATGTAATCTGTAAGCAGAGATAATTTTACTTCTTCATTTCTAATCTAGATGCCTTTCATTTCTTTTTCTTGCTTAATTGCTGTGGCTAGGATTTGCCGAGCTGTGGTGGATAGAAGTGGTGAGAGTGGGCAAGCTTGTCTTCTTTCTGATCTTAGAGGAAAGGCTTTTAACTTCACCACTGAGTATGGTGCTAGCTGTGGATTTGTCCTAAGTGGACTTTATTTTGTCGAGGTGTATTCCTTCTATACCTAATTTGTTGAGGACTTATCATGAAAGAATGTTGAATTTTGTCTAGTGCCTTTCTGCATCTTTGAAATGATCATATAATTTTTATCATTTTTTAAAAGATTTTATTTATTTATTTGATATATATATATAGAGAGAGAGAGAGAGCACAAATAGGCAGAGTGGCAGGCTGAGGGAGAGGGTAAGCAGGCTCCCTGCTGAGCAGAGACCCTGATGCAGGGCTCAATCCCAGGACCTTGGGATCATGACCTGTGCTGAAGTAGATGCTTAACCAACTGAGCCACCCAGGTGCCCCTAATTTTTATTCTTTATTCTGTTAATGTGGTGTACCACATTGATCTATGTATGTTGAAGTATTCTTATGTTCCAGGGATAAATCCCACTTGATCATGATGTATTACCCTTTTAATGTGTTTTTTTTTTTTTAGATTTTATTTATTTTATTTGACACAGAGAGAGAGATTACAAGTAGGCAGAGAGGCAGGCAGAGGAGGAAGCAGGCTCCCCGCTGAGCAGAGAGCCTGATGCGGGCCTCGATCCCAGGACACTGGGATCATGACCTGAGCCGAAAGCAGAGGCTTTAACCCACTGAGCCACCCAGGTGCCCCCTTTTAATGTTCTCTTGAATTCAATTTGCTAGTATTTTGTTATGAATATTCACATCTATGTTCATCAGGGATATTGGCCTGTAATTTTTTTGTAGTGTCCTTGTCTGGCTTTGGTATCAGGGTGGTGCTGGCCTCATAAAATGAGTTTGAAAATGTTTCTTCCTGGGACACCTGGGTGGCTCATTCTGTTAAGCATCTGCCTTTGACTCAGGTCATGATCCCAAGGTCCCGGGATCGAGCCCTCTTTCTGGCTCCCTGCTCCATGGGGAGCCTGCTTCTCCCTCTTCCTCTGCCTGCTGCTCCCTCTACTTGTGTGTTGGCTGCCCCCATCCCAGAAATAAATAAATAAAATTTTAAAAAAGAAAAGAAAATGTTTCTTCCTCCTGCCTCAGTTAGGTAAATCAATTTGAACCTTGTGTTTGAGGAGCTGGGGAGTCTATGCTGAGGTAGACATTCCTTGTCATTTCTTTTTATTAAGAAAGTAGCCCTTTGAGGGCTTATAGGGGCGGGGAGGGACTCTGTTCCACTTCTTCACATTAAGCAAACCCAAGGCTTTATCATCTATTTCTATACAACTATAAAACCCCAAACTTCTTGCTTACCAGTATCAACAAATAGTCTCTCTGGACACTCAGTGTAATATATCTATATTTATGTTCTTACCTTGTTCGGTTCTGTAATTTCCCTTCCTTCCTTGAGACTTTAGACTTCCTTGTGCATTTAGAATCTTTGTTTTATTTTATCCAACAATTCTAGATTTTTTCCGTGTGCTTAGATCACAATATTGCTGGAAATAGAAGTTTTGCTATGGCTATGAGTTTATGTCTTCATGGCTATGCCCTGTCCTTAGTTCATCCTCCTGTTATTAGTGTCTGCCTGAATTAAGGAGGCATTTGCTGTATCTTTGGACATGATATGTTGCATTTGTAAGTGTCCACCTGGCGACAAACCTCTGGAGCTTGTATGTGTTTCCCTAGACTGTGCCTGGCCTGGTGTTGGCTTCATCTTGCTTCAGCTGGCCTGTGTTGCCAAGGTCCCAGCATGCTTTGAATTCCAGCCTACCTGAATTATGTCAACCACTGTTCTTTTTCTTCTGTTTCCAAGTGTCTGTCTTCACTGACTTGCCAGTCTGAAGTCTGGTTTCAGTTTATTTCCTGGACTTGTCTTTCTACAGAGGACTATATTCCTGATTTGAGAGTTTGTAGCATAGTTTATAGCAACGTGGGAATGGGTCCAACTTAGGATTCAGATTTCTAAGATGTCCAGATGGTCTTAACAAAAACTTCTAACTTTCCACTTCATTTTGAAAACACTTACTTTATTGAGTATGTAAATTCCGAAGACTCTATTACATGTTGATGATATATGTACCCATAGTATTAATTGAAGATAAATACTGAATTACTCATTTTGTCAGAAGGGGGAGTTTATAGTTGAGGTTACCCTTTGATTTAATTTTATTTGTTTAATTCACGAGTAGCCATCTTCTTGTGTACCAAACACAGCCAGCTGCGGTTGGATTGTGGCTGTTCTAGTCCATGGACTCTCGTTCTCTGAAACCTTGTAAGGAAATTGAGTCTGGCAAAAAACATCCAGAGAACTCCTGGCAGTATTGGATGGATCATTTATCCCAGTTCGGGCTTTCTTATTTCTTTTAGGGAGCCCTGGCAAGTTCACTGCCAAGACATCCGTCTTACTCAGGGAACAACCTTAGCTCTTTGCCAGTGGTGTTAGCATTTGATTATGGACAAGGGCTTTGAAGATGAAACCAGGGATCTGGTGGCAAGAGAGCACTATGTGCTCATAACAAGTCCACAGAAATGATGAGTTGAATGGTTGGTCAGGAGTCTAGTAGAATTTTTAATCTTTATTAGTCGTATCCATTGGGCTTCATGTTGGTGTCCTTTCCATCATTTTGTACTTATTTAGATTTCCCTTCATACTTTCTCTCTTGCTTTTCTTGGCAGCATCTTCAAAAAGGAGTTAAGAGACTCTTCCAGAAGTTGCCTTTGAAGATTGTTGCAATGTGTATACTTGTCAAAAAGGATTGACCAAACCCTGTGGAAAGCTATTTCACACATCAAGTCCTGAACCACTCTCAGCTCTTCTGTTCTGATCTGATCATCCAGAATGATCTAAAAGAAAACCATCAGAGCTAATTATAGAGCCTAGAGTGATTTTCAGATGCCTTTTTTATTCCTTTTTCTCATGCAGGGTACTCAGGAATCTTGTACTCTGGATGAACTCAATTTATATCCTTGTTGGAATTGGGAAAGCAGGGGTTTAGAATTCATTTTGAAGGCAAACGTCTTTAATTTATGTAGGTAACACTTAAATTCTATATGGTTTTATTTGTTCCCTTTTTTCTTTTCTCTCAATCCTCCTTCCCTCCCTCCTGTTTTCCCTCCCATCCCCCTTCTTTTCTTTGCCTCCTTCCCATCTTCTTTCCTTATGTCTTGGTAACTTGGACTTTGTTGAAGGGAAAGTATTATTTTTTATTACAAAAATGTGAATTAGAATAATGAGATCTTGGGTTTGGAAGGAAAACTTCATGTTCTTTTATTTCAGCCATTTAACTAATGTTTGAATCCTTCTATTCTATCCACAGTCTCTGATGGGGTAGATGTCTACATTACCTACAGTGAGAGGCAACTCCCTCTGTTCCAAAGTAGCCCACTGCAACTTTGAACAGCAGTGACAGTTGTTGTTTCGTCGACTTGAAATGTACTTTTCTGTACCATCTATCTACGACTTTTTAGTTTCTCTTCTTGGGAGCATGTGAAGCAGTATTTTTCAAATTTTATGCTAAAATCCAGGGGTTGTGGAATAATTTTCATTCGCATGACCAGCATTAAAAGAGAATAAGAAAAAGAAGAAGAAGAAATAGAGTAGAATGGAATTAGAATAGAATAGAAAAGAAGGACGCCTGGGTGGCTCAGTGTGTTAAAGCCTCTGCCCTCGGCTCAGGTCATGATCTCAGGGTCCTGGGATCGAGGCCCATATCAGGCTCCCTGCTCATTAGGGAGCCTGCTTCCTCCTCTCTCTCTGCCTGCCTCTCTGCCTGCTTGTGATCTCTCTCTCTGTGTCAAATAAATAAATAAAATCTTAAAAAAAAAGAATAGAAAAGAAAATATCAGACTGTGTCATAAGTAGTAGGACTTCCATGAAACCTTTGTCTCAATTGCATAATTAAGTTATTTAATCATATAATTAACTACATAGGTAAACTGAATCTCAGTGATTAAGAAAAAGTTTGAAAACTGCTGAACAGAGTCTGACTTTTCCTCCCCATGGCCATCCATGTATTTGAGCTGTTCTCATGCCACACCAAGTCTCTTCTCCTCTAAGCTGGAGTTCCCTCTGCTCCTCCACGTACCAGTATTATGTTCTCACATCTCCTTGAGTTTTTTAATACACCCTAGCGTACCTAGTTGGTATGAAAAATATGGACCTCAGATCAAAACCATGTTTCTAGCTGTACTCTGATTGAAACAGAGGCAAGCAGGAGTATTCTTTGCCTGGTTAGCAGAATTCAATTCAGTGCATTTCATTGCAGCCCGAGGCTGTATGTTGCAATGGTTAAATGGTTGAACAGACTCAGGGGCGACTGGTTTTGGAGTCTATCCGTTCAATTAGCGTAAGCCTTGGGGTAAGCTAAGTAGTAACTTTGGGCAAGTTATTTAAACTCCCTTTGCCTGAGTGGCTCAGTGGGTTAAAGCCTCTGTCTTCAGCTCAGGTCATGATCTCAGGGTCCTGGGATCGAGCCCCGCATTGGGCTCTCTGCTCGGCGGGGAGCCTGCTTCCTCCTCTCTCTCTGCCTGCCTCTCTGCCTACTTGTGATCTCTCACTCTGTCAAATAAATAAATAAAATCTTAAAAAAAATAAAAGAAACTCCCTGTGCCTCAGTTTTTTCACAGTATGTAGGATAACAGTACTTCAGAAGACTTTTGCGAGTGTCAAATGAGCTAATACATGAAAAGGATTTCGAACAGTACCAGGCATATGGTAAGCACTTAATGAACAAATGTATTTCTAAACCAGTTACAGCAAATTGTTGATCCACTTAACTTTCCATCAACTCAGATGTCTAGAGCTTTTGGTGTCTCCTATAAATAGTGTGATCACGTGTCCCCATTTGCCGAGGGCACCCCACTTTGCACCTGTTGTCCTCACATAATTAACAGTGTCTCCTTTTATTCTCAAACGTGGCCCAGATAGAAACTCATGTTTGATTATTCTGAACTATATTTTTGTAGCAGGAATTTCTCTAGTTATGTGCACACCCCACCCCAGCTAAAAACCATATCTTCTCTAAGTACATGATCAGTTTTAGATTTATGTGGAGGATCTTACTTTTTTATTCTCTGGAAACTTTACCTCAATTCTTTGCCCACAAACTCTCTTTCCCTCCTTGACAAGTGGCAGAATTAAGACTGAAAACAGAGTCCAACTGACTCTCAAGGCTAGACTTTCCTCACTCTGGGAAATTGCCTGGATTTCATTTGACTCTGTTCTGTTCTGTGAAGACCTTTTGGATTCTGATTAAGTCATTCAGAGTATTTATTCATTCGCTCAACCTTACATTATTTACACATTTTTTATTCATTCAACAAGTATTCTGTGAATTTCCATGGGATGCCAGTCCTGTTCTAAGAGACAGGTAGAGCAGGGGACCAACCAACAAGTCCCTTCTGCTAGGAGACTGATGTTCTTTGAAGGTTGCTCTGGGTCTTAATCCAAGTGAATTGGGATTACCAGAATAGGATTTACATAAAGTCCTGGAACTGGTCACTAGATACTTCCTTCTGGATTAAAAATATGTATCCCTTAAAAGTAGCATCTGGCAATCATTTAACAATGAATCTGTTTGTATTATCACTCAGCCTGTATTTCTTCTTCTTGTCCAAAGGATAGTATAAACCTGCTGCCAAGGCCTTTTTCTTGCTATGCCATACCTCTCATATTTTCTAGATTTATTGGTCTGCTATGAGAGCAAGGAAATGGTTTAGACTAACTCATTCCTAGTGGCGGCCCCTAGCATCCTTTAAGTGACCGTGTATTTTAATGGTCTATTCTAGAGTGTTGTTGTGGTCAACAGTTCTATAGTTTGCAGAACTCGCATTCTGTTATTTTGAAAATTGGGACTTTCCTTCATTTGATGAGCTTCCTCTCATTTGCTAAGATTCCTTAAAGATACCATTGTTGGCCCAGCAATCTCATTTGCTAAATTCTTTCCATATCCTACAATGTAGTTTGGCCAAGCCAGGAGATTAAAGCTTCTTTAGAGAAGCTAGATGCTCTCTTAAAATCTGACTCATCTTTGGTTTCAATCCCTCTAATGAATATATTAATGAAATTCATCACTGAAATGCGGATGTTGTAACAGCGGCTATTTATCAAGTACTTACTGTCCGCAAAGCATAGTAAGCATTTTACAGGCATATTTCCCTTAGTCATGTAGTACCACCACCACATAACTATTATCTCCATTTGAGAGATGAGGAAAAAGTACACAGGTAGTGAGGTGTAGAGCAGGAACTTGAACCTAGTCTGTAATGTCAGGATAACTGGAGACTGGGTACCTTCAGGACTAAAATTTGGACAGAGGTTCATGATCAAGTAGCCTTCTACAAAGGAAGACTTCTTTTTCTCCTTCTCCTTCTTCTTCTTCTTTTTTAGAGAGGAAGAGAGAGGGGGAAGGGGCAGAAGGAGAGGAAGAGAGAGTCTTTAAGCAAACTCCTTGCTGAGCGTGGAGCCCAAGAGGGGGCTTGGTTCGAGAGAAGCTCAAGTAGGCTCCATGCCCAGCACAGAGCCCAAGGCAGGGCTTGATCTCACAACCCTGAGATCATGATCTGAGCAAAATCAAGAGTGAGATGCCCAACTGACTGAGCTACCCAGAGCCCCGGAAGACTTTCTTCTAATGTGATAAAATTAAGTTTGCATTTGTAATTTATAATTTTGTTGATGATTCATAGTTCTTAGTAAAGATATTTTACTTCCACAAAGATGAAGCTATTAAAGCAGATGTAGATGAGGTGGAACTTTGGGGGGGTAGGGGAAATAATCTAAGGAAAACTGTCCAAGCATCCACCATGTCTATTCATTTGCTTTTCTTCATAAAAATGAATAAAAATGAATATGCAGCTTTGTGTGACCTCCTAGGCAGTGAAACTCAGTTTTATTTCTGTGAAATAGACCGATACCCCAAAGACCAAAATAAGTTCTTTTGATTTATTTTCTCACTCTCCATTGATTCACATTCTTCCCTGCCGTGATACCGTGATCACTGAGTTTAATTTTCATTAGTTTATATCAGGCTTATTTTCTAAAAGACTTTGAGGTGATTGGCTTATTAGTGACATTAAGACAATTATTTCTATATTACTAACATCATCTCTGTTACTACTGAACAGGAGGCTCTTAAAGACAGGGATCCAACTCTTTTCTGTTCACTGCCACCTTGTTTGCTCTGAGTACCATTCATGGCACATTGCCACATTAATCGAGTAAATGAATGAATTGGTGAGGGGGAATCTCCATGTTAGCTTTAAGTAGTTTTCTCTATCACTTGTATTTATTTTGTTAGTGGTAAGTTGAGAAGCTACGTTGTATCTCTTTTTAAAAGAGCAAGATTCCTTAAAAAAAAAAAAGCCATGTTTGAAAGAACAAGATTACTTTTTAAGACTTTCCATTTTGGAGAAGTTTTGTTAGCTTTGTGAATTTCAGTCCTGGCACTGGCTGTTTGTGTGACCGACAAGAAGAATAAAGCAGAACATTTGCAAGGGTGAGGCAAGAGACCTCTCTGTGTCACTGTCAGCCCCCCTTTATAAGCTCAAATAGTCACAGAAACTGCTGGGGGTGGGGCACTTGCCATATTGACACATCTGGTTTTTACGTGGAAAGACCAGGAGACTTCAGTCCCAAAGTGGACAGAAGAGCCTTTATAAATGAGTCCTAAGCACACCATAGAGGTGAAGGCCCAAACCCATAATTTGTTTGCCTCTTGCCCCTCCTGCCCTTAGGATGTTAGTGGCAAGTTACTTAAGCAGAGTTGAAGACTGAGTTTTGCCTTTGGAGAGCCTTACTTCTTTCCACTTAAATTATAATTACCATCTGAAAGTACACCAGTGTTTGATTTCAGTATTTTTATATTTACATTCATAGGTAGTTATATATTTAAAAACCTCATGTAGAGAACTCAATTTAGAGTAATAGCAGTTAGGGAAAAGTATAATAGAATCAAGAAGAGAACACCCTAAATTGGGTTAGAAGTTTCTTTTTTCATTTGAAATGTTTCAAATTTCTTTTGTTACTCAAGAACTTTAACTTTGTTAATAACAAAGATTTTCAAGTTCAGCCTAAAACCTGGAAAAGGAATCAGTTGCCTGGTTATGAATCAGCAGTACCATCTAGTGCTTGCTACCTTGAATTACAACTGGAAGCACCAGCAGGGGACGTGAGAGACTAACGTCTACTCTATGTTCAATGACTTAAAGAGAGTTGTAAAACCTTTTTCTCCCCAGGTTGAGATTTTAGCTTTATACAATCAGAAGGGGTTTTCCATTTAGTTCAAACATGGCAAAGACTATGGTTTCCTCCAAGGTTTCTTTAGTGTTAAATTTTTTAAAACATGCAGTAACATTAAAAACAGTAGTTATAATTTCATAAAGATTATATGAACTCTTTTCTGTTGCAGCAACTCTTTAGGTATTCTAATAAAACCTTGGGTGATAGGTTAAGTTGGACAAATCTATAAGGTACAAAGAGTAATTAGATAAAATAAGCAAAAATCTGGCAAGACTGTGATCAGATAATAATCTTGCTTCCTCTCTGCTTGTTGTATGGCAATACAGTAGTTTTGTGATCCTGAATTTGTCTGCTGCTTTTAAAAATTCTTTCCAACAGTTCACATATGTTGATGTGTTCAATCCAAAAAAAGGGTCTACCTTTTTTTTTTTTAAATTTTATTTTTATTATTTGCCCAAGGGGTACAGGTCTGTGAATCATCAGGCTTACATCTTTCACAGCATTCACCAAAGCACAAACCCTCCCCAATGTCCATAACCCATCCACCCTATCCCTACCCTCCCACCCCCCAGTAACCCTCAGTTTGTTTTATGAGATTAGAAGTCTCTTATGGTTTGTCTCCTTCCCCATCCCATCTTGTTTCATTATTTTTCCCTCCCTACCCCCCACAACCCCCCACCCTGCCCCTCAAATTCCTCATATCAGAGAGATCATATGATAATTGTCTTTTTAAGTTTATAATAGGCCAGGTAAATGTATGGGGATCTTTGAAATTTCTAGAATAATTACACTTTAAAACCTCAGCACTTGTAACCTCACCAACACACATTATAGTTTAGCAAGAACATCATCCAGATCAGTTTATCAGTCATTTGGTGATTCCAAGTTCCACATTGGAGCTTCTAGAAAATAGTCCACGAGTTGCTATTTTTTCCCTCATAGTTATATATATCATGCCAAATCAAGATGATTTTCAGAAATCATAATTCTTTATTATATCACCCTTTTGTGTGACTTTCTTTTTCTAATTATGAGAGTAATAATGATAAAATTCTAAGAATCAGCCCCTGGAAATAGTCACTATTAAATATTTACTGTAAAAATATTTATAGCATAGGGATGCCTGAGTGACTCAGTTGGTTAAGCAACTGCCTTCGGTCATGATCATGGAGTCTGAAGATCGAGTCCCACATCTGGCTCCCTGCTTAGCAGGGAATCTGCCTCTCCCTCTGACCTATCCCCTCCAATGTTCTCTCTCTCTCTCAAAAAAATAAATAAAAATATTCACAGCATACTATTTTCAGTTGCTACATTTGTTAGTGAAAATCTTTTCTTTTTCCAGTGGGCCAGAGGTGGGGGCACCCTGTATTTATTTCCCTCAGTGGCATTTCCCCTTTCAGGGAATTTGCTGGCAATTTGTTTTGCTCCTCTGCTAAGGTAACTGGTCACTTATTACCGTGGTCAGGAAATTTACATTTTCAATTCCTGGTTTACTGTTTCTGTCTTTCTATGGTATTAATTTCTTGGGAGCTTGACGACAACATGTATTTGTGTAGTGCTGTGCAGATTCCTAGCATGTTCAGATATATATTGCCCCTGTGTAGAAAGGCTGTAGAAAGGTTAAAGACTTTCCCAAAGTTAGGTAACGATTTGAACCCTGTCTGATTATACATATCCTGAGGTGAACTCATCTGGTCCCATGAGTTTAAATGCTGTCTGAATTCTGTTGATTCTCAAATTTGTATTTCTAACCCTGAGTTCTCCCTTGAGCTTTAGACTTGTATATTCAACTGCCCTTGTTTAAAAAAAAAAAAGACTTTATTTATTTATTTATTTATTTATTTATTTGAGAGGGAGAGAGAGAGAGCGAGGAGGGGGGAGCAGAGGGAGGAGGGAGAGAGACAAGCAGACTCCATACTAAGCACAGAGCCTGATGCGAGGCTCAGCCTCACGGCACCAAGATCATGACCTGAGCTGAAACCAAGAGTCAGATGTTTAACCCGCTGAGCCACCCAGACACCCCTTAACTGTCTTTCTTTAATAACATTTTCACTTTGATGGCACCTCAAACTTGACTTAGCAATAAAGAGCATCCTTGATGTTCCTACCCCTATCCTGTTTCTCTCAAGGTCTTTTCCATCTTAGCCAAGGCACCACTGGTGAGCCACTCGTTTACTCAGGCAGAAATCTTGGAATAATTCTTGATTTCTCTCTTCCTCAAGCTTGACATCAAATCTCTTGGCAAGTGTTAAACTAACTATGTTTCATCAGCCTGCTTTCATCTCTTACCGGGCTCCCGTAATCCCTTCTCAGCTGCTTTCCCTGCTTCCATTCTGTTCCCCATGATCCTGTTTTATTTTTTCATTATACTTAATAATACATAGTATTATTTGTTTATGGGTGTGTTGCCTTTCCTACTACCTCTAGAATGTAAGCTCTACAAGGGAGAAACTTGGCTGGTTCCCAGTAAGACCCTGGGTCCTAGAGCAGCCTGGCAATACAGAACTCCATTTTGGATGAGTGCATGAGTGATCCACCCAATGAATGGATGAAAGGAAGACATCTGCTCTTCTTTCAGTGGTTGTGGATTCAGAAAAAATTACTCCTTGACTGGTTTTCTTAGGGGTCTTTTGTAAAGTGTTGAAAGAATTGAAAGACTTTTACTTCATAATGTGTTTTTGAAGTTGATGTTAGAGTCTTACACTCTTAGATATATGGTATCATTTGGACCTTGTTGCTTGCATCCTGTGGTCCCTGCAGTCTTTCTGAGAGGTCTTCTATGGAGATCAGTTAATGGTGTTTTATGGGAGAGGCCTGGCCCAGTAAATGAATGGGAAGAAATTTTACTGGTTGAGAGAAGTATTCATTATGCCCTCCAACAGTGATATAAAAGAGGAAAAAGGGAGTGAATGCATAACATCGTTATTTGCTTTGGACTGCCCTTCGTCCAGGAAGGTTAACTGTGAATAATGAGGAATTTAATATTGGGCTGATTAATTAATACATTTTTAAAACAAAACTCAAGATGAAGGTCTCAGAATCCTGAAATACTATATTTAAAACCCATCAATGAGTCTATTAAGAAATGCAAAACAAAATGAGGGAAAGATGGGGAAAAAGATTGATTGGCTATTCTATATCTGGTGCAATGGAAAAGATTGCTTTGTACCAGCAAGATCTGGGCTTTGATTCTACTCTTGCCACTAGCTGGCCTTATGTCCTTGAGCACGTCACTTCTGGGACCTAGGTTTGTTATCTCTGTTGGAGGTTTAGGGTGATCTCATGAGGTAAATCTAGGGAGAGAATTCTAATAAGTATAAAGCATGATACAAATATAATGTATCATCCGATCGTCATGATGACGATCATGACATATGAGGATCCTTCTCGTATGAGGATCCAGGTCTTCATTCTCTTATGATTTTCAGCTTTGGGGTCCTAGAGCTCTAATGGCAATGAAGAGGCCAATGAAGATCAGAACTCAGAGGTTTGTGAAACAATGCAAAATGACTTTAAGTGACTTTTCTAGGAAATTTCTGATTGCTTATTTAGTCGATTATTGTATATCTGAAATTAGTAACAACGATAAAAGCACCTTGTGTGTAACGCCGTCTGTGAGGCTTTGTGTCTTTATTTTACATTTGTGTGTCTAGGATCTCAGATATGAAGTCTGCTTTGGATATTATGGGGGAGAGAGAATGAGGGCTCTTGTCTTTAAAAGCAATTATAGGCTCAGGTCTCTGAAAAAGTAGTAAGTGCCAGGAATGGCACCTCTGCAACCATTTCTTCTTGACTTTTTTCTTTCCAGCTTTTTTTTTTTTAAAGCCAGACTATCGATGCATTTTAATATCATTAGTATTTTTTAAATAAAATTAGTTTAGCAGTGTTACTAATCTTTCTTTTTAGAGTACAAGGCAGGAAAGTGAGCCTGAAGCAGTTTATTACCTGTGTTATTAAGTGAGTCCTATTTCCAGATATTGGAAGGCATGTTTTTAAGTGTTCTGGAGAAAAGTAATTTTTTTTAAAGTTCAAGCAGATTGTTTTGTTTTAGAAATACTGAAGATGCGATATGTGAGTCATATTTGGATTTTAAAGCAGGATATTAAACTTCACAGTAAAAGTGATTCCATGGTTGTTAAAGCCCAAAGAGAGGTTTATAAAGCCAGCAGACAGAGAAACTGAAACGCACTTGGAGAAGTAAATGATACAAGAATGGAAAAGTTGAATAAATAAATTTAAAGCCATTTTTTTCTTGATGTCATTTTATCCCTTGAAGGCAGACCAATCATTACAATTAAAATTGTATTAAAAATCCTTTCTATATAAAAATATGTAACCTAATAAAATGAATGTTGAGTCAGTCATATGTGTGTCATTACAAATCCATAATTTGGACTTGGATTGGATTTCCAAATCCAAAATATTAAATTTACTTAGTATTATGAAATTCATATTTGCTAGGCAATGCACTTAGCTCATTTTTAAAAAATAAATCCCTGTTCAGGCAAAGAATCCAGAAGGTGAGATGAGTTGACCTTATTGAGATGTGGACTCATTCCGTGAGTGAGGAGGGGATTAAAGAGATAAGTTACTTCCATACTTTGGGCCTTTGCGTTTGCTGTTACCCTCCTGGTATGTCTTTCCCATCGTAGTTCATCTGGTAAATTCATACTGGTTCTTTCAACATCCATTTCAAGCATCCTGTTCTCAGTGAGAGCTTTACTGACCTCTCTACATAGATGGTTGCCTGCTCCTCTTTCACTGGTACCTTCTGCTCCTGTTACTGCCTGTAGGACACCATAGTTCATCTGCTTACATTCCATCCCTTCTGTATTTCCAGAGCCTCGCTTAGTGCCTGACACATAGTGGCAACTTCATAAATGATTGCTAACTGATAAACAAAATAGTGTAGTGTGATAGCCCCTGAGCTCTGCATAACCTAGATTTTGCTCAAAAAAGATGTGGGTCCCGGGGCGTCTGGGTGGGTGACTCCGTTAGGCGTCAGACTCTTGATTTCAGCTCAGGTCATGAGATCAAGCCCCACGTCAGGCTAAACACTCAGTGGGGAGTCTCCTTGAGATTTCTTTCCTTCTCCCTCTCCCCTGGTCCCTCCCACCAATCTCTCTCTCTTTCATTCTGTCTCTCATGCTAAAATAAGTAAAATAAATCGTGAAAAAAAGATGTGGGTCTTGGCCTCATCCTTCTCTTTGGGCAAAGTAGCAGTGATGCGATAGCAGCTACCTAGAGGATAAGTTAAATGAGTGCATTGATCATTCAGTAAATATTCCCTGGCACTGTGCCAAGTGCTGTGGGGGGAGCTGCAGAGTTGTAAGGTATATTGTATCAGCTTGCAGGGATTTACCAATTAGATTTTGAGGTATAACTTACCTGTATGAATTACTTAGGGGGGAATCGAATGCTCAGTTGTTTTTGTTTTTTTAAGATTTTATTTATTTATTTGACACAGAGAGAGAGAGAGAGAGATCACAAGTAGGCTGAGAGGCAGGCAGAGAGAGAGGAGGAAGCAGGCTCCCTGCTGGGCAGGGAGCCCAATGCGGGCCTCGATCCCAGGACCCTGAGATCATGACCTGAGCTGAAGGCAGAGGCTTTAACCCACTGAGCCACCCAGGCGCCCTGAATGCTAAGTTTTAAGACTTGATTCTGTGGCTGTCAGGAAGCCTAGAAAGGCAGAAAGTGGAGTTGAATGGAAGGAGTTGGGGAAGGCTACATAGGAGACACACAGGTTAATTTGGACTCAGCAGTACTGACCAAAGGAAAAGGACTAAGGAGGTAGCAAGCCTTGAGCTAGGGCAGAGTCGTGAATGGCTGACTTGTGAGAATCAGCTTGGAGCAGGGTTTACTCTGAGGAGTATAGACCCTCTGTGCACCCAATGATAGGCTTTAGAGTGACTTTGAACCCCTGGAATTATTTGCAAACTATTGTTTGCATATGTATATGGATAGTTTTCTATGAATAGGGTTCAGCTTTTAAAGATTTTTAGAATTTAAAGAATTTGGAATTTAAAGAATTTTAAAAGAATTCTAAATTTTATCATTTTAATCAAAAATAGGTAGCATTTTAACCATTTGTCTTTTCAGGAGGTCTCAAAGAGAAAGCAAAAGGAAGAATTCAGGGACTGGGGAGGGAAAGGAAAGAGAGAGAGGAAGGAGATTCAGGCTAATCCTTGAAAAGTCAAAGTAACAATACAGGTATTAATATAAATGATCTTCCCCTGAAAGTGTATCAGTAACCATGAGGCATCTTTAACTTATTACCAAAAGAGATCATTAAAGCAATGAAGGCCAAAATTCTGGAGCCAATACCACTGATTTCGGAAAAAGAAAATACAGCTGACCCTTGAACAACATGGGTTTGAACTGCATAGGTCCTTTTATATGGGGAATTTTTATAGTACAGTGCTGGAAATATATTTTCTCTCCCTTATGATTTTTTAAAATAACTTTTTAATTATGTTAGTCACTATACAATACATTAGATCAGGAACACGACAAGGATGCCCACTCTCACTACTGTTGTTCAATACAGAACTGGAAGTCCTAGCAACAGCAATCAGACAACAAAAAGAAATAAAAAGTATTCAAATTGGCAAAGAAGAAGTCAATCTCTTCACAGATGACATGATACTTTATGTGGAAAACCCAGAAGACTCCACCCCCAAATTACTAGAACTCATACAGCAATTCAGTAATGTGGCAGGGTACAAAAATCAATGCACAGAAATCAGTTGCTTTTCTATATACTAACAATGTAACTGTAGAAAGAGAAATTAGGGAATTGATTCCATTTACAGTAGCACTAAATACCTTAAGATACCTTGGAATAAACCTAGCCAAAAAGGTAAAGGATCTATACTCTAGAAAATACAGAACACTTATGAAGGAAATTGAAGAAGATACAAAAAGATGGAAAAACATCCCATGCTAATGGATTGGAAGAATAAACATTGTTAAAATGTCTCCCTTATATGTTCTTAATAACATTTTCTTTTCTCAAGCTTACTTTACTGTAGGAATACAGTATATAATACGTATATCCTAGAAAATATGTTTGAATTGACTGCTTATGTTATTGGTAAGGCTTCTGGTCAACAGGCTAAGAGTAGTTAAGTTTTAGGGGAGTCAAAAGTTATGCACAGATTTTTGACTAAGCAGGGGTCAGCACCCCAATCCCCACATTGTCCAAGCTTCAGCTGCACTCAACTAGATGTGAGTGAAAATTTTGGGGTACCTGGGTGACTCAGTCGATGAAGTGTCTGCCTTCAGCTCAGGTCATGATCCTGAAGTCCTGGGATTGAGCCTCGCATCAGGCTCCCTGCTCAGCAGAGAGTCTGCTTCTCCCTCTTACCCTCCACCCTCTTGTGCTCTCCCTCCCTCCTCTCTCTCTCTCTCTCTCTCTCTCTCTCTCTCTCTCTCAAATAAATAAATAAAATCTTAAAAAAAAATAAGATTTATCCCATTGGTACCCAAATGAAAAAATACTACATTCTAAGGCAGACAGTTTTACAGGACTTGGGATTTATTTTCTTTTATTTGTTGGTTAATCAAGTAAATTTGTTTGTTTTTAAGGATTATCCTATTTTACCTATTGAATTTAAGAACTTATATCTAAAAATCAGTATTTTGTACTAAAAATTGATGAAGTTGACTTGGTTATTTGCCATAAGTGTAGGTTCTTTTAAAATTAGATGCTCAATATAAATAGAAAATTTTCATATTGGAATCCTTTATCAGCCCATTGCCAACTGGAGGTTAACAAACTAACATTTCAACAAGAATGATGGATTTCCATTCTGGTTTAGTGAGCATTTCACTATTAGAAACATGCTTTGAAGTGATAACTCTATATGCTGTAAGTGTGAGTTAATGGAGAAGGAAAGAGACAAATGAGAAAAATAAGTCAGTTCATTTGTTTTTCAGCTTGTTCCAAAAAGGATTGCAATGAAGAAGTATTTCATATTATTGGTTTATGGGATTTATAAGAGCTCAGTAATTGAGGAGCAAAGAAGCCGTGCATTTATACAAACAAATAATGTGACAGGAGATGCAACCTCAATTATATCAAACATCATTAAGCCATATTTTTATATAGAATTGGTTAATTGGAAGAGCTGAGTAATTTGATGATGCTGGAAACTTGTTGGTTGAGGTTTATAAACCTAAAAAATGCATAACCAGTGTTAACTTAATAATGTTGGATTTTAATAGCCTTAAAGTCAAGTATTAAGAAAGATATTATGTAAATTCTCAGATCATATAATTTTATAAAAGAGTATTCAGCCCATTAAGATTCAACATCAAGTGCCCCTTTAGCAGGTGTTCAAAATGTATTGTCATTTCCATGTGGTCTAATCTCATTTTTTGAATCTGATAATTGTATCTATATAAACATATAGATATACATATGCATATAATGTTATAGAATCATAATATATATTTAATATGGTGTTATATATTATAATATATAGCATATTGTAATACAGTGTATATACAATATATAATATTATGTAATATAGGTATTATATATTATAATATATAATATACTTTTTTAGTTCCTAATATCTTATACTTTAAAAAAGTCATATACATGGCACATATGTATATGCAACATTTCAGATGACTGTACTACAAGCTGGAGAATATAGTGTCTTCAGAATTTTCCCCTTGCTCATTGACCAGGTCGGACCAAGAGAGTATGTTGGCCTCATGGGCCATTCATATGACTCGGGCTCAAAGGTGGGAGGTTGGCCCAGGTGAAGTAATTAGAGAATCCAGAAGTGTGCAGTGTGCAGGGATCCAAGGGGGAGCAATGGGTCAGAACAAGATCAACCAGACACGCTGTCAGTTCTGAGTTGAGGCTGGTTAAAGGGCAGTCAAGAACAGGGTGAAGAAAGGTGCCCCAGGGAGTGAGAGCCGCTCCAAGCCTCTGTGAACAGGGTTGGTTTTCTGGACTGCCTGTTCCCAGGTTAATGCTGACTAGAATTAAAGGTGCAGTTTCAGATGGTTCACCTTCTTTAGTTTCATCCTTATTAACATAAATTTATATTTTATCTTGAATAATTTTGATATGAATTAAAATAACTGCCATAACAAGATGCTTAACTTTCAAGCTATAAACAGTGGCATTTCTAGTTTGGGAATGTGGAACAAAGAAATTGTTTTTGTTTCTGAGAGAGAGACAGAGAGCACGTGTGTAAGTGGTAGGGAGCAGGGGCAGAGGGGGAGAGAGAGAATCTTAAGCAAGCTCCAGGTGCAGTGGGGAGCCCCACAGAGCCCAACATGGGTCTCGATCTCACAACCCTGAGGTCAAGACCTGAGCTGAAATCAGGAGTCAGACTTCCAACGGCCTGAGCCACCCAGGAGCTGTGGAACAAAGTAACTTATTAACGATCTATGTGTGAAGAACAGATCAGTTGCTGATTGTTGCTGAGGTTAGGAGTGGGGAGACAGTCTCATTGCAAAGAGATAGGCCCAGGAAGTTTTTTGGGGTCACTGTTATATTTCATATCCTGATGGTGGTGGTGTTTACACAAATCTGTATTTGTGTTAAAATTCATAGAACTGTATACCACAAAGAGTCCATTTTACTGCATGATAATTTGAAAAATACAAAATAGAGCACAAAATGCCTACAAGGAAATAAAAGATCTTTTCTTATATAAGAGCCAAATGATGGAGAAAAGTACACTGAAATAGTCCCAGAAGGCCACGGGAAAGCAGGGGTCCTAAATGTGTATGATTTGCATGTTTCTTAGCTCTTTAGGTTGGAGAAGTACACCCTTCAAGATCTTTACATGGAAGTTGAAAATTATTTGGTTTACTAAGCTTTCTTTTCTCTCTCTCTCTCTTTTTAAATAGACCTTTCTGGCTCCCCCTTCCTTCCCTCCCTTCCCCCTTCCCTCCCTTCCTTCCTTCTGGAGTTAAATTCTGACATGATGAAGTGGCATCCTAGATTACATGGAAGGGACATGAAATGAAGGGGGATGAGAAGCTGGGCTGTCCAGTTCTGCTCTAATCCTGGACAGCTCAACCAAAATCAAACCCAAAACTAGAAGCCTGCTGCTCTCCAGAACACACTTGTGATATCCGACCTAACCTGTAGGCCTCCCTAGTTCTGACAACATTAAGTGTTGTTCTGGAGCTGAGCCTGTGGTTTGTGTTAAAATGGAGCCAGGCTCCAGAAGCTGGGCACAGGCCAGAAGTGACCAAAGGGCCCTTGGAGTAGCCGTCAGGTGATCTTGATCTTATAGTGTTCTTTGGGCTGGACATCCCAGGATGACACTTGTCCGAAGTTAGCTCTCAGTCCCTTTGAGAGAATAACTTTATGTCTCGGGCCTGGACCAAATTTGAAGGAGTCTTCTATGGATTTTGAAGGGCTATTAAGGCAAGGCTTAGAACACCTGTCCTCTTCCCTCAATACTGTCTCTTTAGTTTCTCAATTTCTTGGCAACCTGATTTCTGGTTTTCTGAATGGGTGTTCCTCTGGCCATTTGCCCAGAAACAGCCGTGGATGAGGGACCAAAGGAGAAAGTTTTGTATCCCTTGGGAAGGGGAAGGTTAACGTTTCTTTCCAAGAGCGCGGGCTGCACGAATTCTTGGATGCAGGACTTCCCAGGAGAGCGTTGTGTGCGCATCTCTCCACACGGGCGGGAGGGGCTGGGTGGTGCTGTGTAGGACAATCTCCTGAGTCTGCTAATTCCAGACTCAGTGAATAAAAGATTAGTTTGAAGTTCTCGATTCATTTTCTTTACATAAAACATTGGTAATCTCTTTTCCTTTCCATCTTTCCCTAAGTCGTTCTGGATTTTAAAATGCTAGCTATGAGTCCACTGAAATTCTTGACATTTGCCAACCGTAGCTATAATCCTTGCCTAAGATCATTTTGAAATAAAGCATGTGTCTTTTTAGCTAGTCTGAAAATATTGTGGTGTGTTGCTGGTAATAGATTTCTTGGAGTTGAATCTCTGGGTATAAGGTTTGTGATTTGTATTCACCATCTGATTTATATATCCTCTGGTCCTGTAATAACTCAGATTTGCAAATCGGGGTACCACTAGGACTGTGGGACTATTGTACCTGACTTAACTGCATATTTAAATGTAAGGCTAGAGCTAAAGTTGAAAAAGCAGATGGATTTGGAAGAGGAGCTTGTCCTGTTTTGAGGTCATGTGGAAAGCCAAGAAATTGCTGGAGCAGTTCTGACAGGGATTTCAGGAAAATAGGCTGGTAATATATTTCCTCTTCTCTCAGCTCTCAGTCTGGCTGGAAATGCAGTAAGATCAGCCTCTTTCCCAAAGGTTTGGTTATTTCTGCAGCTGTTTTCAGAAAGCCTGGAAAACGAAAAGCAAAGTAGTCCACAGAATCTCAAGTCTCCATGCCCCCATCGCCAAAGTTTTCGGATGATCTAAGTGGGAAAGGGTTGAAGCCATGTAAAGGAAGGTGTGCGTGGATTCTGCCCTTTCAGATATGACGTCATGCCAGTGGCACCCCTCACACCCCCACCACAGGGAGCACCGACTCAACAGCAAGCTTGCCGAGAGGCCTTTGCTGGAGCTCTGCATGTTCTACTTCTACTTTCTCTTATTTTAGGTCCTTTTTGTTCCATTCACTTGAGTCAGCTGAGCCATCTGTCTAGGTGAGTAGATGTCCCAAACTTCCCAGTTGGTCAAGTTAGCTCAGTCTTAATGTGTCATGTACTCTAACTATCGAGAAACTGTGTTAAGGGCTTTTGAATGAATGCTTCCAGCATTATCATTCTGGGTCTCCAGGAAAAGAAATGAGGGTTCAGAGAATTTATGTGACTTATGCAAATCATAGAAACAGACCACTGGATCATAAGAACTGTAGGGCAGTAAACTTTATACTGTTAGCTGCCAGCTTTCCAGGGGTTGAAGCTCTACATATATGTAATGTGTTTATAAGGAAGTTTAAAACAATAGGAATGATTGGATTGCATTGGATTCTTAAATATTTTTGGCAAATGGAATTTATGTGAAAGCCCAATATGTTAAGCCATAGCTTCTGTTTTTAGCATAAATTTATAAGTGCAGTTTTCTAATCACTACCTATTTTCTAGTTAACCGGTAACACCAACAGACTACTTATGATGAACACAAATCTTTGAGATCTGTGTTTATGTAGTCAGTCGGAGCCTCAATATCTGGCTATATTTTTAAGTTTTGTTGATTGCCCAACACTGAAAAAAATTCAAAGAGATGAATTCTTGCCATTGGGTATAGCTTTCTTAATAGTTAAGCTGACTCAGAATAATCTCCAATCCGTTTGAGCCAGAAGTTTGAAAGATGATTGATAGGCAGTTTCTGGTCCAGTTTTAGTCACCATATAGCTCTAACCTAAGAAGGCTCATTCTTCCCATTCTCTCTTAAACCCAGTACAATGCAACCTATTGAAATGGCACTTGTCAAGTTTCCTGGACCTCCATGTCTGTCTAAAGTTCTCAGAGCCCACCTCAGGGGACCCATCAGCTGCATTTGATGCCCCGGATCATTCTCTCCTTCACTTGGCTTCCAGGTCTCTTCTCGCTCCTGGCTTTCTTCCCACCTCACTGGCCACTTGTTAGTTTTTTTTCTGCCCCCTCCTCATTGCCCTGACTAGTTTAGAGTCCCCAGTCAGCCTTTTCCAACCATGGTTTCTCATCCGAACCACACAATACGCTTAACAATTTGAAGGACTGTTTTCTCACTTTTCCCAGGATAAATAACTAGTGCCCTTCTAGATGCATAGGAAGACAGTTTATTTGTTACATACAATGGGTAGATGTCTTAGGGAGTCACCCTAAGTTTCTCACAGACCCTCTGTTGAGAACGGTTACTGGGCTCAGTCCACAGATGTTAGGGATCAGATCCACTTTCATGGCTTAAAATTCCATCTGTATGTGGACAATTCCCTGATGATCTCCAGCTGAGAACTCTACTGGATAGAATGCAAGGTAGACTCTTCTGTCCAACATCTCTTCAATGCCTTGTCTTAAATTTCTAACTGACATCCAAGCTTAGCATGTTTAAATACAAAAGTTGATCCTTCTCCCCAAAGCTGGTCCACTCATAGTTGTCATTCATCAGACTCTACATTGTAGAGTCATCTCTGACCTTCTCTCTTTCTATGACACCTTACATCCAGTTTTATGCAAATTTTATTGTATCTCCCTTCCCCACTCTGCTCTGTGTTGTTGGGAGGGCCTCCCCCTCCGGCATCCTTCTGTCTGGGTTGGGCCAAGAGGAGCCACTAGTGGATGATGGAGGGAAGCGGGAGGGAGGAGCCAGCATTTTTCCTCCTCCCTCTCTGCTTCCGTGAGCTCCATGGGCAGTGGCAGCTGAGTCCACTGTCATGGCGGCAGCTCCTATCCTGTGAGTCCAGCCTGGTGCTTTGCAAGAGCTGGCCCATACCAGCTCAGGAGGGACAATGCTGTTCCTTTTTTCCCCCAACTTCATGTTTACTGATATTATGTTGATGGGGCTAATGGGCTTTCCCCCATTAGCCGTTGTTAAACATTTCCCAGGGACTCCTGTTAGTCCAGCTGCTGGGTTCTGGTAAGCTCTGACTTCTCCTTCTCTCTCTCCAGTCTAGGAGTGGTAGATAGGCTTCCTGCTGTTACTAATTGCTGGATTCTACTCCTGTGTAAGGAGGAACTGTGGAGGACTCAGTTCCTTAATCCCTTTTGTGAAGAATTCCCTGGGCTAAATTGCTTTCTTTGCAGAAGCACGAAATGATTTCTGCTTTCCTGGAAAGTGACTGATACAGTCCATGTGCTAGGGCAACAGTGCTATATTTGAGTGAACTCAGGCAGGTTCTTTAGTAACAATACACACACAAATTTGTCTTATCTCAAGTATTTGTACTGTTGCCTTGCTTGGGAATGGGGAGAAATAAAACATCCATATCCTTATTTGGTTAAATTGTAAAGATTTTAACCTTCTTCTTCATCATATATGTTGTGTGCCCATTTTTGGATACCGTGAGCTGTGATATCTGGCCCATGGTACCAATATTTCTGAGACAAGGTGGCCGGGTCATCTAACACACTCTCTGCAGGGTCAGTAGCCCAGAATTAATAGGTTCACTCAGTGTGTTTCCCTCACATGTGTTGGTATGATTTGCCCTGAATGATAGTTTAAAATTCATTTTCACTATTTGAATGCTATGGCTCCAGACTGATTAAGCACCCCTGAAACTATATTATACCCTCATCTATGGTACTGCATCTAGGGCCTGTTCCAGAATGGCTCCGGGCCATGGACATGAGTTATAATCCCATGTTTTATGTCAATGCCCACCTTACAAAGTCCCTAAGGAGTATTCTAGAAAGCCCATCTTTCTGTATTGATCAACGTATTTTATTCTGAGCGTAGCAAGGAGGGGATATAATGAGAAAAGTTCACTGATTTTAATACTGTTCCATCCTCTTAATATTCTCCTCAAGTCTGACACAAATTGTGTCAGGCCCAACCCAGTTTTTCTTATCCAGGGTTCCTCCTCTCTCTAGATGGAGCCACTAGATTTGATGTGCAGGCTTACCTGGTTTCATGTCCCTCACTGCGGAGGGTCTGCCTCCGCCCTTTAGCCCTGCTCTGAAGTCTGAATGTTTGCTTTGTTCTCACATGGAATCCCCATACTTTATTTTTTGTAACTGGCCTTCTATATTAGTTCCAGTTTACCTGCTTATTCATCTGGTCCCTCTTTGTTCTTAATTATCCATTTCCCAGAGCCTAAAGATCTGTCCCAAATTCCCACCTGAAGCCTGGGCTCTACCATCTGTTGAGAGACTCACTTGAAGCTTATGGTCTGCACCCTGTGCTTTCTCTGGGGTGTCTGCCTCCTGTCTCTCTGATGTGCCCACCTGTTGAGACGGTGCCACCTCATCTTGTTTGCCTTTGCCCCGTGCCATCTGGAGCACTGTAGATTGCCAGACTGAATTTCTACTTATTCACGGGACAATACCAATTTTCTTAGTGGCTGTGGCCAGGCTAATTCTGGGTTCTGCTCCCTCTCCTCACTCCCACCTCCAACCTGCTGAGACCTGGACAAAGGAAAAGAATATTACCCACCCAGTTATTAATTCCCATGATAAACAAACTCCACCACTTACCACTGGCCTCTTCAATCATGAGGAGCAGCCATATGGGAAGAAAGTCATTGCAAGCCTATGGTGATGGCTTTGTCAAGTTAGTATCACTGGGTCTGGCCCTTGAGGGGAAGATTCTGTCCAGATTTCAGCTTTGTAGTACTAAATTGGGAACATCTGTATAATACTATTAACACAGGTCTCATGAAGTCTTTCCACGTCCCAGGAAAATGGACAACAAGCAGGTTTCAAGGATCTTGGGCAACAGATGGGGAGATGAAGATTTGGATGAATCACGTATTGCCCTTGAATCACACAGGGATTTGTTGAACAGATTCTAGGCTTTAGTTTTGGGGACTGCCAATCCACTAAACCAGGGATTCCCAACCTTTTGATGAAGAAAGGATGATTTTCAGTTCTCCGAACACTTGAAGTAATTTAATAGAAGAGCTGGCCCAGAACTCAACTTGGAGGTCACCTGGTTGTTCATGTAAACCCTCAATTTTGAGGGGCTGCTGAAGTTCGTGAAAGAAAAGAAGGCGTGCTCCATTTCCCTGCATTGCTTCCTCACCCTGTAGCATGTGTTTGAGAGAAATGGGTGGGGCGTGGTCTATCAGCAGAGGCCTCAGTATCTACCTTAACCTACTGTGCACCCAGGTTTATGAAATGGACACAAGTCAAGGGGAATTGAGGCAGGGACAGTTTCCTGCCCCTCCCCCACGCCTACTACCTTCAGTAATGCGCTCTTCCACTTCAGTTTCCCACCTCCTGTTTCATCTGGGTCTTTTCATCTGGTGGAGGTGGACAACTAGAAGGAAAGGGACAAAAATCTTTTTGCGTATCTGGATGCCGCTTATCCAGCTCTTTCTTGGTCCTTGCTGTTCTCTCTGTGTGACACGCTTACATACACCATCCCTCTGCATACCACTCTCCTGGGCTCCTTGGAGGCCTTTCACTGGGGACGACTCTGCTTCATTGTCCTTTGACTCCCTCCTGTGCTCCTGCTCCTGGAGGTTTACCCCATACAATCTATTACTGGGTCAGCCCTTTGAGAAGGGGATCCGTTCTGTATGTCTCAAGCCTGGGCATGCTTGGCAATGTCCACTTGGATCCTAGGAAGCTCAAACATCTTCATGGTGAGAGTGTAGCCTGCCGTCCTCTCTCTGCACTCCACTTCGGTAGTGTGGCTCCAGTCAACCTCTTCAGTGGGTAGCAGGCCCAAGCTCTGTGTCCACAGACACCCATATTCCAGGGAACAGCCATCATTTTCTCCCCTGAACTGTCCCTGGGTGCAGTTCAGTGAACATTGTCAGTGGGGTAGGCAGTCAGTCACTCCCAGCCTCAGTGAGCAGTTTTCTGGGAGCCCTCCAACTATCCTTGTCCCCCACTGCACTTAATGGGTGTGTAGGGGTGTGTGTGTAGGAATGACAGAAGAAAACCACAGAGAGGAGTGAAATGTTACAGACCCTTCTTACTGGGTCTCTCCATCTCCCTCATATGGTTACTAAGGCTTAATGGTGAAAGTCTAGGGGCTCCTTAGACTTCCCCTTGGCAAGCCTTGGAAGGGAATCCATTACACATTCTTTTATAATTGTGTGGGGACTCCTGCTCTACATGCGGTGGGACCTGTGATGCTCAGTGGATTCAACAACCATCTTGAGCTCTGCCCTGGGAGGCTCTGTCAGGCCATTCACTAGGTATCTCTCGAGTATCCACGGTGTTCCAGAACTCTGGGAATGTGTGGAGGAGGGAGATGGGAGCAGAGGAGACGCAGGAGACATTCATAATTGACATCTCTGATAGCAAATAGATACCATTACAAGCCACTTTATCCACGAACTAATGGTTAGTCACAGATGTGAAATGCTGCGTGGTCTTGTGCAAGTCTCTCGGTTTTCCCATCTCTAAAAGCAGAGTTCAGTTCAGATTACTTGGCAGGGTTTTTCCGAGGATTAGTCTCCTAAGTCATGTAATTAAAATGATCATAAAGTATTTTTCCAAATATGAAGAGTTGTGGAAATGAGAAAAAGTACTTACCAAGAGAGCAAGTGTGGAGCTATGCTTGGGCTGTCAGCCTCTCCTTGGGCAGTGGTCATTTCTTGGCAGGAACTGGCCCAGGAGGGGCTTTGACAGACATTGCACAGAGCTAGTTTAAGAAGGCCTGATTGACACATACTTATTATTTTATCTTTGTAAAGCTGCAGTGTGAGGCCTGAGACAGCGGGAGGAGGCCATGAAGTATTCACTTGACAGCCTGCCATTGTTGACTCTTATGGGGGGGGACAGAGTAGAGGAGAGATGTCAGTGCCTAGAAGGACAGCCTTGGGTTGTAAGTGGTTCATTTTTTTTTTTTTTTTTAGTTTAGCTGCAGTAACTCCTGCTGGTAATCTAATACTGTGATTTTGGAACTCCCCATGTGAGCTTGAGTGGGTGAGTGTGAGTGCATGTGCGTGCATTCACGTGAACAATTCCTCCTCATTCTGCGATTACCAGGGGGCCACGTTCTTCACTGGTTTCTGAGGCTTGGTATAAAACACATTTTACAAGGATGACCTGGTTTTTTGGACAAGGAAGCTAACACAATAAGTCGTGTACTAGTTTAGTTTGTATCTTACTGTTGTGGGAGTTGGCTGGTAGCAAGGCCAGTGGGGGTCTGATGTGCACCTGAATCCCAGTTCCTAAAGGCAGAATGATGTGTGAAATCAAGTTTTCTGGTGCTATCATAAAGAAATGTTTTGTGGAATTCTTTTAAAGGAACAAATTGGGAAATCCCTGTTGAAACTTGATTTTGTGACTGCAAATTATGACAGATCCCAGGTTCCAAGCATTAGAGATATTTGTCCCTGCCAGGCGACTAGCTTGGAGGAGGTCATTTTTATCAGCAAGGAGGAGGTCATTTTTGTCAGCTGATGTGAACAGTCTGCCGCACAGCAGTGACCTGTGTGGCCTTCCTTTACCTTTGATGATTGGATGCCAGTGGGGTGGATGGAGGTTTTTATTTTTTATTTTTTTAAAGATTTTATTTATTTATTTGACAGAGAGAGAGAGAGATCACAAGTAGGCAGGGATGCAGGCAGAGGGAGAGGGGAAAGCAGGCTCCTTGCTGAGCAGAGAGCCTGATGCGGGGCTGGATCCCAGGACCCTGAGATCATGACCAGAGCTGAAGGCAGAGGCTTGGGGCGCCTGGGTGGCTCAGTGGGTTAAAGCCTCTGCCTTTGTCTCAGGTTGTGACCTCAGGGTCCTGGGATCAAGTCCCGCATCGTGCTCTCTGCTCAGCAGGGAGCTTGCTTCCTCTTCTCTCTGCCTGCCTCTCTGCCTACTTGTGATCTGTCTCTCTCTGTCAAAAAAAAAAAAAAAAAAAAAAAAAAAGAAATCCTGAAGGCAGAGGCTTAACCCACCGAGCCACCCAGGATGGAGGTTTTTAAAAGACACCTTACTGCCTTTTTTTTCTTTTTCCTTTTTAAACCTAGAAGCATAGTGCTCCATTTTTAAATAACCCTTTCGACTGAAACATTATCTTACACATTCCAGGACCAGAGGTAAATTAGTCACTAGAATGTGATATAAATGATTGCAGGGATTTTGTATATTTTATTCACCAGTGGATCCCCAGGCCCTAGACCTGAGTCTGGTATATAGAAGGTGCTCAATAAATGTTTGTGTAATGAATGAATCAATCAGAAAACAGATATGGCCCACCATTGGGTGTGACTTCTAGGTTGTGGTTAGTCCTTGCCCTTTCGGGTTCCCTGCATAGGTGTCATAAGTGCAAACATCTTAGGCCACAAGAAATATGGCATTTGTTTCCACCACTGTGATTTTCTGTGAAAACTCTACCCAAAGTTTCTCTCCCCCTTTCTGTAAATATTTCTTTAATGAATGCATGTCAAGGGTGGGGGATTTTTCCTCTTTTTGGGCAGACATTCATTTCTTTCCTTGCTTCATTTATTATTTCATACAGGTGTCCCTGTGATGTTTAACTTAATCTATCTACTAGGTTTTTCAATTTTTTGGGTCTCTGAGTCACATTCAATCCCGTGTGCAGTTCAGCTTTCTGATGGCCACGTACCATGTCTGAAAGGTGGTTTACCTTACTCTTTTTCAAGTTGAGAACCACCTTAGTATAAAAGCTCAGATAAATAACCCATTCTCCACTTCCTCCTGCTTTGCTGGCCTACACGGAAACAATGGTGGAAAGTAACAGGGCCAAGAACTACACTCAGAGTTAAGGCAAGATGCAGCGTTTGATGAGACATCAATGAACAAACAAAATTTTAGAATCAGTAATAATCTTAGCCTACTATGTAATTTATGCCCCTGAGGAAGCCAAAGTCCAAGGGACACAGAGCAGGGACCTATAGGAACAGGGGTGAAGCCGTGACGGGTGCTACGTTTATTCTGCAATAATGGTGCAGCAAGCCGCAGGGAGCCAATGTCTCCTACAGTTTTTTAGTAACTATATATCAAATGATTGATTAAAGCCAGAAACAAGACTACAGATGCTAACAGTTTTTATATTTGTGCTAGCAGCCCCCAGGCCACCTGGAAGCGCCTCGTGGGCCTCAGTGAGTCCGGGGAAGCCCCGGAAGAACCTCTGCTGAAAGGCTGGGGATTGGAAGTTGGAAGCAGTCTGGTGGGCTTGGGAAGGGACTGATCTGGGGCGGCGTGAGGAAGCTTGGGTTCGGATTCTGGTTTTGTTGCAGGAAAGAAACCAACATTTATGGGGCCACTGCTATGCTAGACACTTTTTATCTTGTTTAATTCTCATTACTGCCTTTGCTAGGTGGGCATGATTATCCTTGGCTTAAGAAGGAGGAAACTGAGGCTTAGAAAATTTAGGAAGCCTACCTCAATTGAAGTCATACAGCCAAGGACTGGCAGAGATACATTTGAACCCTGGTCTGCAGAGTACTACCCAAAAGTGACTGCTCGGTTTCTCCTGCTGGGTCTTACTGTGAAGAGGAAGTATTTAGGCAACCTCTGAGAGTCCTCCTGGGTCCCCAGTTCTGGAGATTGATACTTGCTTTCCATCCCCTCTCGCCCCTGTCCCCCTTCACTCTGAACTGACACAGAGATTTTCGTACATGCAGCTCTCAGGAGCCGGGGCGGGGGCAGGGGGAGGATACCATTGGAGACTGCAGAACTCATCTTCCTTGAGGGATAAGCCTTGTTTCTTAGGCTGCTCTGATACCCCTAGCATCTTAGGTGATTAGGGGCTGGGTGCGATTAACACTTTATCTGCATATTTTACTGCCACAAAGCTAAGAATTGCTACTATTTTACTAGTTCATGCAACCTTTAGCCCATGGACCAAACTGTTATCCCCATATACTAGAACTTTTACATTCTCACATTTTAAGACAGGTTGTAGTTACTCATCAGACCAAAGGAAAGGAAGGGTGGAATGCTATATAAAACCTTGTGTAGGCTGCTATAACAAACGAATTCCAAAATGTATAATGGCACAAGGATAACAGAAGTTTATTTCTTGTTCCTAAGAAAGTACTGGGGAAATTAACAAATCAGCAGGGACCCCAGTTCAAAGAGGCTCTTTCATCTGCAATATTCAGCTCCTAAGGTCATCCTAGGGGTTGTCTCCATTGCAGTCAGTTGGACGAGCTTGGGAAAGTGCCACACTGGAGGATTTTATGAGCCCGGCTAGGAACGGCACACAGCGTTTTCATCAAATTCCTTTGCCTGGGACTCAGTCACATGGCGGCACCTAACTACTAAGGGTCTGGGAAATGTGGTCTCTGGCGAGAGACCCCACACAATACACGGAAGGACATACATTTCTAGAAGATAGCTAGCCTTCTGTCACACCCCGTACTAAGATCAGAAGATCTGTATTCTGGTACTGGCGTTCCCGGTAACTGGCTGGTAGTCTTTTCTTATCCGTAATGAGAGAGTTCAACAGTTAACATCCAAGGTATCTTTTTGCTTTAGAAGTATAGCTTCCTATTGCTTTTTTTTAAAGAAACGATTTTATTCCACAGGGAGGCAGCTTGTTCTTTGGCTAGATGCAGCGAAGGTCCTGGGTTCATGCAGCAGAACTTCTCTCATGCTGAACTTCCATCCCAGCCAAGCTGGCAGCCAAGTTGAGGGGCTCATTTGCTCCTATACTGGGATATTCTTCAGGGAGCATGGTCGGCATTGATCTGTAGGAGGCAGCTCACTGTACCACAGGGATCTTCTAGGTGGGTTGTGTGAGCCCCCAGCATGCATGAGGATTTTCCAAGGGGTGAGGTGCTACAGAGTTGTAAGGGAATCAGTTATCTATAACTTTAAATGTTTATATGTTTCTTAAAACTGATCAAAAAATATCTACAGTTAAGGTGTCTTATCAGTTCTCCCTTTTTCCCCTTACAAAGAAAGGTCTCCTGCTTACGCATGCTGACTCTCGTGAAACTCACTGTTTCAAGTGGAAAAACCTTGAGGGCACCAAAGTGGCTTTTTGAAATAATTGGCATTACTTATATTCAAGATATTAAACATGCTCCCTCCATCTATCTCATTAAGAGATACATTTCTAATAAAAATTTTGCTTTATATGTTTATTAAAAATGTGCATGAATTTATGTTGTTTTGACCAATTAGGTACTATTACTCACTGTAAGTACAACTAAGAATATTATTATTTAACTTACAACCTTATAGTCACAGAAATGAAATTTACATTTTATGTATATACAAAATAATTTGAAATTTAAAACTATTTTACATTAAGATAAAACTCTATAACAAAGGTGAAACAAATACAATTTCAAGGAGATAAAGGAACAGTTATGTGCTTGGAATGTAGTGATAATTGAGACAGACTCTGCTTTCATGGATGAATCTACCAGTGGGGGAGACAGAATGTAAATGAATACATTAGTAAACGGGCAAAACAATTTCAGGTCATGATAGGTACTGTGGAGAAGTAAACAGGGTGGTACATCCAGGAAAGCCTCTCAGAGGAGGTGACATTTGGTACATGAACAGAAGATGTGGTCTCTGTTTTTGAACAGATGTATCTTCCAGTTGCAGGGAAGGAGCGAGTGGGAAGGGGAGCACGGCTCCTTTCCATTAAAGAAGAGCTTGCGCACATATATTTTAAATGGATGCTGTTGAGGATCAAATTGCTGTGGTATTTACATTCCACTGGATACATTTAAAAGAGTGATCTCAGTTTTATTTTAAAATAGTTCGAATATTTCTAAGCTTACTGCATACCAGATATTACATCATTTGAAACTATTTAAACTTATAATGAAATACTTTTATATCAATTTAAAATGCTTAAGTGGTGGGTGCCTGGGTGGCTCATTCAGTTAAAGCCTCTGCCTTCGGCTCAGGTCATGATCCCAGGGTCCTGGCCTCCAGCTCCATGTCTGGCTCCCTGCTCAGAGGGGAGCCTGCTTCTCCCTCTGCCTCTGTGTGTGCTTTCTCTCTCTCTCTCTCTCTCTCTCTCTCGCTCACTCTCTGTCAAATAAATAAATAAATAAATAAAAATCTTAAAAAAAGTAAAACACATAAGTGGCAAGAGAGTTTATCAAGATTTTTTGAGGGATACATGAGCAAAGAATTTTAAGACCTTTGGGTAGTGGCTTAGAATATGGGCTTTGAGTTTGGCCCACTGGGGTTGGAATCATGGATCCACTGTTTTGGTTGTATAAATAGTCAGTTCTGTGAGCCACAGTGTCTGCATCTAGAAAACAGTACCTCTCTGGGGGGCCTGGGTGGGTCAGCTGGTTGAGTGTCCAACTCTTGGTTTTGGCTCCGGTTATGATCTCAGGGTCAGGGGATCGAGCCCCACCTCAGGCTCTGTGCTCAGTGTCGGACTGGCTTGTCTCTCTCCCTCTGCTCCTCCCCCACGCTCTCTCTTTTTCTCTCTCTCTCTCTCAAATAAATAACAAATAAACTTAATCTTTAAAGCCCAAAACCAAAAACAAAACAGCATCTTTCTTGCATAGAGGAAAATTTGAAGTTTAAGTGAGTCATGCATGTAAAATGCTTAGCTCAGAACAAGGACTCAATATATATTATCTATATTATCAATATTATAGCTTTATGATCAGCGAGGTAGGGCCAGTCCAACTCTGTTGTCTCGTATGGTTGCAGAGCAAGCTGAAAGGCACATCATCGCATCAAGTTCTTTGCTGGAACCGGGGTAGCAGCTCCTGGAAGCAAACCCTACCATTCATGCAGTCCTTTCCTATTCGCTTCATGCGTCACAATCCAGTGCAAGTTCTTATTTTTCCTGTTTTACTGATATGGAGGCTGATGCTCAAAGGGTTGAGTAACATGTCGAAAGTCACTCAGCTGGAAAAGGTAGGGCTTGTAATGATAGAGCTGCTGATTATAGCCAAGCCTTAATCCTTCTAAAACATACTCTTTTATTGGTATACTATGCTGTGTCTGTGATGGTGTGTGCTTCTCTGCTTTACCCCGAGGTCTGATATCAAAGACCATATTGTGTTTCTATTCTAAATGCTAGTGATCCTGGCCCTGTAGTCAATATTTATTGTTCGACAGTCCAAGGAAAACATATGTTGAGACACTTGCTGAGAGGCCTGCCTGTCTGTTGGTTTTGCTCTGACTACCTGTAGTCTCTGCTCCTTGTCAGTGAGGAGAGAAGTCCAAGGAAATTAGATTTCTCCTTCTCTCTTCTTCAGTGCACATGAATCCCTCTCTAGGACATAGTGAGATAAAATCACCGGGAGAGTAGCCTCCTCCTGAGGAGAAGCTGATGGCTTTCTCTCCTGCTGCCCTGGGGTGGCATTATCTTTTGCTTTGTTTCTCTCTCTCTCTTTTTTTTTTTTTTTTTTAAAGATTTTATTTATTTATTTTACACAGAGAGAGAAATTACAAGTAGGCAGAGAGGCAGGCAGAGAGACAGGGAGAGGAGGAAGCAGGCTCCCTGCTGAGCAGAGAGCCCGATGCGGGCCTCGATCCCAGGACGCTGAGATCATGACCTGAGCCGAAAGCAGAGGCTCTAACCCACTGAGCCACCCAGGCGCCCTCTCTCTCTCTTTTTTTAAGATTTTATTTATTTATTTGACAGAGAGAGAGGATAAGCAGGGGGAGCGGCAGTCAGAGGGAGAGGGAGGCCCGCTGAGCAGAGACGGGGCTTGGTCCCAGGAACATGACCGGATCAAAAGTAGATGCTTAGTCTCTTTTAAGGCCAGTGGGGGTTGGGGGGAGCGTTTTGCCACACACCCGACGTTATCAGGGAAGAAGTAAGTGTTTGGAAAGGGAAGGGGACTTTACAAGCAAGCTCATAGGGTCTGGCAGGGTGGAGAGAAGAGAAGCTGAATGAAGATGGTGTTAGAAGAAGAGAGGATTTAGAATGGCCTCAGGGAAGGGGTAAGAAAAGAAGCTGGAGGATGAATATAAAGTATGGTAGAAAAATTCACCTTAAAAAAATAGAGTCTACCAAAGCAAAAGCAAAGATTTACTGAGATATATAAAGCAGAAGGAGAAATGTGAAGTGAAGGGAAAAATAGATCTGATAAATCACCAGGGAGATATAGCAAGGCCCCTAAAAATCATTAATGGAAAATTTAATACCAAAATATTAGAATAAAAAAAATACTTGCAAGTACAGAGTTTACCTATGTGTTGGTCATAAAAAATACCCCAGAAAAACCAACTCCCTTACCTCTGACACCTGCACAAACATGTGTGCCCTGAAATGAAATCTTTCATGCCACCCTGGTACCTCCTACTTCAAGCACAAGCTTTGTTGCCATTCTTCTATTTCATTCCCACCAGCCCCAAACCATACATGCACCTGTGAGAACTGACCCAGAGGTACTGCCAACATGTCAAGATTGCCTCCTGGGGTTGCCTCCTTCTAGCAAAGGATTAGTTTGCTACAGCTGTCCATTTCCCCCATCATACTCCTGATTTGTCCGTATTACAAGTGTTTAATCGGCAATCTTCCTTTAGTCATTTGAAGGCCCTTCAGGTCAGGGACTATGGCTGTTTTGCTTATGTAATATTCCCAGGACCTACTATGTGGAGAATGGATTGGATAGGGAGGAAGTAAGAGTTTATATAGTGATACTAAGGAAGAAATAGTCTTGGTAAGAGTGAAAGGTGGCTTGCTTTGGGAGGAGGAAGCTGCAGCATAGGAAAGTGTCTGTTTGAGACTTCTAAAAATTTTTTAAAAAGATTTTACTTATTTATTTGTCAGAGAGAGACAGCACAAGCAAGCAGAGTGGCAGGCAGAGGCAGAGAGAGAAGCAGGCCCCCCACTGGGCAAGGAGCCCGATGTGGGACTTGATTCCAGGACTCTGGGATCATGACCTGAGCCGAAGGCAGCCACTTAACCGACTGAGCCACCCAGGCATCCCCGTTGGAGACTTCCAAGAGATATGTTGCAATGACAGAGCAGGACTCAGTGATTGATTGGATGTGGGTACTAAGTAAGGCAGAAGTGTCAAAGATGATCTGGACAGAGCTCTGGATGGGTCGTGGTGTAATTGTCTATAACAGAGGACACAAGAGGAGGAGGAAGACTAGGCTGATTTGGCATTTGAGTTGGACATCAAATCGATGTCCCCTTACCCTAGTTTTCTACACCTGATTTCTTTCCTGATTCTGCATCTCTATTTCCAGCTGCTTACTGGAACATTTTCACCTGGAAGAGCTACAGGCTGCTCACATTCAGCATGTCCAAATTCAATTTATCATCTTCCTCTAAAGCCTGGTTCTTTTCCTATAATCCCAGTCATTCAGCAGGAATTACCTTTTCCTGCTTCCTCTGTCTCTTTCTGACCTGCAAATCCAAAACACCCATGCTGTGTCAATCTCTTTGATTTGTATAGTTCTTGGTTCTCTTCTCTAATTTCCATTTCCACTGCTTTACAAATGCTCATTTACTGCTGCCCATTTTAATAGCTTCAGATATGTCTCCCTGGCACTAAGTAAGCATAAATTTCAAACTCCATTGTATGTCAGCAAATGTCCTTCCAGCCTCTGCATATCTGCATATACCAATCTCATCTTCTTCCCTCTACCCTCAGCTACCCAACCTTTGGACAACACACCATTATACAAATGTGTGATACTCTCTGATTTGTGCACAATTTTCTCAGCTTTCTCAGCTTGTCCTTCCCAACCCACTTTTTAGTTAGTTTGTTACCTTTTCAAAGAAACCTTCATTGTGCCTGTTGTTTAGTTTAGCTCCCCTGTGGTCACTCTCAAAGAGCTGTTTTCTTTTTCTTCAAGGCACTTATCACTGTGGTGATGGTATTACTTATGTGATCATTAATTTAATGACTGTCTCTCACTAGATCATAAGCCCCTTAGGGGTAGGTGTGTGAACATTTTGTTTACCATTGTATTCCAGCATCTGTGGTAGCAGCTGAAGGAATGGCTTTAGATGGAATCTTTCAGAGAGAGAATTTAGAGTGGGAAAAGACAGCCAAGGCACGAACACTGGGGAACACCAGTATTTAAGGGGCCAGACATGCAAGCAGATCCCATGAAGAAGTCTGAGAAAGAGCACCACAGAAGGTAAGAGACCAGGGCAGAACAGTGTCACGGAAACCAGTGATGATGAAAATTTCATGGAGGCAACAATGAATAGGATAGCACAGAATGCTGCAGAAGTCCACACATGTAAATATTCAAGGGTATCCATTAGATTTATCATCTTTGTCATTGGAGATCAGAATGGAAGTAATTTTCATGGAGCGATGGGCTGGAAGCCAGATTTCTAGGAGTTGAGTTCATGAGAGGTAAAAAGTGGAGAAATGAATGCATGTTGTTGTTCATAAAAACTTATTTCTGAATTGAAGGAGAAAGATTCACAGAGGTAGTTAGGAGAGAAAATAGATTTGAAGTGGATATTTTTTTAAACAAAAATACATTTGTAAATTGTAGGAAGGAGTATGTGAAGATGTTTGAGTTGAATATATAAGCAAGAGATAGGCTAATTGTCGGAAAGTGTTCCAGACATCACGGAGGACTTAGAGCAACATATACAGAAATAAGCTTTGGGTAAGAGGAGAGACATCTTTACTTATGAGGGTGGGATATGCCATAAATAAATTAAAAAATTCAAAGATAAGAATGATGAGCATGTAGATGTATTTGTATGTTAGGAAGCAGATCCGATGCCAAGGGAATTTCTGCACTGTGATTCTTATAACTTCATGAAGGAAGAAGAATGCTCAACCGTTCTTTGTGTAGAAAGATGATGGTACCATGATCAAGTGAGTAGTCCAAGGATGCAAGGATGGTTCAACACCTACACACCAATCAAGAGAATAAATGACACTAAGGAAATTAAAAGTTAAAATCATAGTCATCTCAATAGACACAGAAAAAGCATTTGATAGAATTTGACATCCATTTATGATAAAAATTGCCAACAGTGCGAGTATAGAGGGAACATACCTCGACATCATAAAGGCAATATATGACAAGCCCACAGCTAATATCATGCTCAATGGTGAAAAGCTCTAAGCTTTTCCTCTAAAATCAGGAACAAGATAAGAATATCCATTCTTACCACTTTTATTTAACACAGTATAGGAAATCCTTATCAGAACAATTAGGCAAGAAGAAATAAAAGACATCCAAATCATAAAGGAAGAAGTAAAATTGTCACTATTTGCAATGACCTGATATTATACACAAAAATCCTAAAGACTTTACGAAAAAGACTGTGAGAACTAATAAATTCAGTAAAGTCACAAAATCCAAAGTTGATATACAAAAATCTGTTATGTTTCTATACACTAGTAACCAACTATTAGAAAGAGAAATTAAGAAAACAAGTCCATATACAGTTGCTGTGTTTACAATAATCAACATATGGAAACAACATAAGTGCCCATCATTGATGGATGAATAAATAAGGTTTATGTGTGTATGTGTGTGTGTGTGTGTGAGAGAGAGAGAGAGAGAGAGAGAGAATGGAATATTATTTAGTCATAAAAAGAAGGAAATCTTGCCATTTGTAACACCATAGATAGACCTTGAGGACATTATGCTAGTAAGTGAAATAAGTCAGAGAGGAAAACAAGTACCACATGATTCCACTTACATGTGGGATCTAAATACAGAGATACAGATGACAGATTGGTGGTTGTGAGAGGCAGGGAGCTGGAGGTGAGTGAAATGGGTGAAGGAGGGCAAAAGTTACAAACTTCCAGTTATAAAATAAATAAGTCATGGGGTTGTAGTGTATAGCATGGTGACTATAATTAATAATACTGTATTTTATATTTGAAAGTTTCTAAGAGGGTTGATCTTAAAAATCAAGAGAGTTGATCTAAAAAATCATCACAAGAAAAAAAATTGCATGGTGACGGATGTTAATTAGACTTATTAGGATGATCATATTGCAATAAATACAAATATTATACACCTGAAAATAGTATAATGTTATATGTCAGGCATACCTCAATTAAATAAAAGAAGAAAGATGATGATACTGTGAAACCAGAATGAACTTTAAATGGCAGGATTAGTTTTATTCCTGGTTTACCCAGTCTTTCACCCATTCTTTTTTGAGAGTTTAAATTTAACTTGAAAGGATCGTGGATGTTGGAGAGTTCTACCTGTGAAAAGCCCAGTTTGGACTTAGCATACTAACCCTACGATTAAGAACACATGTCTGGCTGTTACGTGAACCTGGGCTTGAATTTTGGCTCTCTCACTACAACCTTTTATGTGACCTTGGGTGCTGTACTTAATCTTTCTAAAGTTTACTTTCCGTAATGAAAAGAGGGAGTACAAATAACCTGCTTTGCAGATTTGTGAAGATTGTATGAGGCAACACATGTTCAATACTCAATAATGAGATTTTTGATTAGAAGCATGATGAGGGTTTCCTCCCCCTTATGATACCCATTATTCTGGCAGGGGATTTCTTTTACGTTTCTGAGACAACAGTGCAATAAATAAGTTCTGCATCCTCAGGGCCATCAGATGCTAAGCACCAGGGAGCCTATAGCACTGCATGAAGTTCATTGAGTATGGCAAGGATGCTGAGTAGAATCAGTGGAAAATTTGGCTTGTGCTTTTGCCCTTCAGCCAATGAATGGAACAACTGGCTAGCAATTTGCTGAGATGCCACTTTTAATCCAACCTTTAGTACCAAATCCAGGACTACCATGGTCTTAATGCTCATGAGGCAGCACCTCAGTATTTGTGGCAAACAGAGGACAGGTGGGATGGAATCCACAGTCATTAAGTTGTGCTGAGAACATGCTTAGCTATTTTCTTTTAAAAAAGGTTTCTTCCTGAGTTGGTATGGATTCTGCACAGAATCTCTAACATATAACAAACCATCTCAAAGTCTCTAACGTGTCTAAAAAATGCATTTCAAGTCCTAACCAACCAGTGTTATAAAAGAGTTTGTATATTAACCTATGTGCAGGCTGGGACTAGCTGTATAGTTGTGGTAGTGATGGTCTTGTTGAAGGAGTGTGGGACATAGAGGATTAGAAGAAGAATCTCCATCTCCAATAAAAATAAAGACAGTGTAGAACATTTTTTCTTGATTATTATGAGTCTTGAAGGAAGAGTCTGTTTTCTAGGAAGACATCTAGTGTCATAGGAGATCTTCTGTTTAGTACCCTAGTATGAAAACTATCTCTACATTTCAGGGAAGTGGAAACAGCTAGAAAGGGAAGAGGCATGGTACAAGGAGGAAAGACAGCAATGATGAGGAAGTATTAGAGAAATTGGGACTGATGATCAGAAGAATTTTCCAAGAGCAAAAAACACTAGGTAGTTGAATACTATTAGATGAGGTGTTAACAAAAACTGCCAAACAGAACCCTGCATTTTGCGGGATTGAGAAGACAGAGATTAGATTTCAGGTGGGTTGAGAAAGCCAGAATTTATGAGAGAATATTGGAAGGGAGAGAGTAATGCTAAGAAAGAGCACCACAAATCTGGACATGGGTTTCCTCGAGTCTTTGACTAAATAGAAATCTGTACAAATGGTACAAATGTAGGGTGAAGCTTCTGGAAAAGAAAAAAAAATTAGTTGTATGTAAGCTGAACAATTCTAAAGGCCAAACAAGACCAAGAATAATTTGAGTTTTTACCAACACGAGAGAAGAGAGAGAGTTATATCTCATTCCACATCGAGAACATTTAATAGAGACCTTGTAAGACTTGAATGTTAGTTGGGGGGCTAAAATACCCCTAGAGTAAAGAATAACCTAGGTCCACACTAAAAAGCTTAAAAATAAGCATGAGCAGACTCAAACTCATCCGAAAGAGACTTAATTTCTTGTCAGAGCAATGTCCAACATTTTTTAAAGGAATTAAACAAAACCTAGCACTTAATGATGCAAAATTTACAATGTTTAACATCTAAGAAAAAATTGTAAGACATGCAAAAAAGCAGGAAAATGTGATCCAAAGCCAGGAGAAAAAAAATCAGTCAATATCAAAAAGCTGAAAGATGACAGAGGTAATAAAACTAGCAGACGAAAACATGAAAACAGGTATTATAAATACACTCAATAGGATCAATTATTAAATTGAAAATATGGACAGGATGAGGTGAGAAAATGAAAACATACAAAGAAACTAAAGGGGACTTTTTATCTGAAATGAAAATTTTACATGATAAAGGGATTAATAGTAGAACAGATATGACATTAAAGAAAGATAATGAAAGTTGAAGATAAAACAATAGAACATGTTTGACAACATAACAATAGAAACTATCAAAAATTAAGCTTACACAAAGAGATAAAAGAATTAAGAAAAATAGACCTGTGGGGAAATATCAAACTGACTGATGAGCAAGCTAGAATCTTTAGAAGTAGGAGAGAGAGAAAAAGAGAACAGAAATAATATCTAAAGAAATAATGCCCAAAGATTTTCCAAATTTTATGAAAAATATAAACTCACAGTTTGAAGGAACTCAGCAAACATACATAAGCAAAATACATACTACAAAACCACACACCAAGAACCTCATAATCAAACCACAGCAAGCTACTGTTCCTGAGAAAAATCTTAAAGGTAGATAGAAGGGAAAAAGGGATGGAAATTATATGCAGAGGACCAAAGATAAGAATGACAATAGGCTTTTCTTCAGAAACCATGCAAGTCAGAAGATAGTAGTATATCCTTAAAGTGCCGGACAAAAGTTTGTCAACCTCGAATTCTAGACCCAGTGAAAATACCTTTAAAGCATGAAGATAAAATAAAAGCTNGCGGAGAGCCTGCTTCCTCCTCTCTCTCTGCCTGCCTCTCTGCCTACTTGTGATCTCTCTCGCTCTGTCAAAATAAATAAATTAAAAAAAAAAAAAAAGAAATAAAAAAAGAATGACAATAGGCTTTTCTTCAGAAACCATGCAAGTCAGAAGATAGTAGTATATCCTTAAAGTGCCGGACAAAAGTTTGTCAACCTCGAATTCTAGACCCAGTGAAAATACCTTTAAAGCATGAAGATAAAATAAAAGCTTTTTTCAGACAAAAAAAAGTTATAGGAGTTTGTGGCCAGCAGACCTGCACTACAAGATCTATAGTTCTTCAGGTAGAAGGAAAATGATACCTGCAGAAAATGTAGATCTATATAAAGGAATAAAGAGCTTTGAAAACACGGGAGGTAAATATCAAGAAGTTTTCTCATTATTTTAAAAATATATACAATGGAATATTATGCAGCTATCAAAAGAAACGAAATCTTGCCATTCGCAACGACATGGATGGAACTGGAGGGTATTATGCTGAGCGAAATAAGTCAATCAGAGAAAGACAATTATCATATGATCTCTCTGATATGAGGAACTTGAGGGGCAGGGTGGGGGGTTGTGGGGGGTAGGGAGGGAAAAATAATGAAACAAGATGGGATGGGGAAGGAGACAAACCATAAGAGACTTCTAATCTCATAAAACAAACTGAGGGTTACTGGGGGGTGGGAGGGTAGGGATAGGGTGGATGGGTTATGGACATTGGGGAGGGTTTGTGCTTTGGTGAATGCTGTGAAAGATGTAAGCCTGATGATTCACAGACCTGTACCCCTTGGGCAAATAATAAAAATAAAATAAAATAAAATAAACAAACTAAAAAAAATTCTTAAAAGATAACTGACTGCTTAAAGTAATAATAATAATAATAATGTATTGAGGGATTTATAACATATGAAAAAGCAAAATGTATGACAACAGTAGCATAAAGGACAAGATAGGGAAATGGAGGTATATTATTCCAGTATTCTTACATTATATATGAGGCAGTATAATATTATTTTAAGATAGACAGATATAAGATAAAGATGCATGTTGTAAATCCTAGATAAACCTTTAGAAAATGAAGAGATATAGTTAAACAAACCAATGGTGGTGATTAAATGGAATTAAAAGTAATTAATCAAAAATAAAGCAGGAAATTGGGGAGAAAAAACAAAGAATGGGTGGTAAGTTTAAACACAACCCTGTCAGTAATTTCATTAAATGTAAATGGTCTAAAGTCTGTACCAAAAAGCCAGAGATTGTTAGATTATATTGTAAAAACTCCAATTGTATGTGGTCAGTAAAAATTTCCGTCTATATATAAAGACACAAATTAGAAGGGAAAGGTTGGGAAAATATAAAGGTCTTTTAGCTAAATTAATAGAAAAATTAGTTTTCAGGATAGGAATATTACCAGAAAAAAAACATGGATATTTCACAATGATAAAGGGGTCAATAAATCAAGAAAGCATAACAATTCTAAATATGTATGCACCTATTAACTGTCTTCAAAATGCTTGAAGCACTGACAGATCTGAAAAGAGAAAGAGAAATCTACCATTATAGTTTCAGTTTTCAACACGCTTTTCAGTAATTGATAGAATAAGCAGATAGAAAATAAATAGGGATATGGAAGATTTAAATGACATTTCAATCAGCGTGGATTAATTGACATTTATAGAACATTGCACACAACAAATGCAAAATACGATTCTTTTCTAATACTTATGGAACATCTACCAAGATAGACCACATGCTCAGTCATTAAAAAGTCTCCAGGAATTTTAAATGTTTGAAATCATATGTAGTATGTTCTCTGATCACAATAAATTAAATTAGAAATAAGTAATAGAAAGATACCCCCAAATCCCAAAACATTTGGAAATTAAGTAGCATAGTTCTAAATAATGCATAGTTCAAAGAAGAAATTACACAAAAGTTGGAAATATTTTGGGCTGAATGTAAAGAAAACTTGCATTATCTAGATTTGTCAAATGCAACTTAAAGGGAAATGTATAGGTTTAAAGCTTATATTACAAAAGGTTAAATCTCTACATTCATCAGTCTAAACTTCAACCTTAAGCTAGAAATATAGGAGAAAATTAAACCCCAAGTCAGGAGGAAACAAATAATAAATCAATGAAATAGAAAAATAGTAAAGGACATCAATGAAATCAAAAGCTGATTCTTTGAAAAGATCAATATAATAAACCTGTAACTGTATTGATCAAGAAACAAAAAGGATACATATATTCCCAATATCAGTAATGAAAAGGGGACTATTCCTAAGATTCTATACACATTGTAAGGGTAACCAATGGAATGTTATAAACAACTTAATGCCAGTGAACTTCACAACCTGTATAATATGGACAAATTCCTTGAAAGAATTTCTGTTCTATTCTATTTCAGAAATCAATAGGAAATCTAAATATCAATTAAAGATATCAATTCACAATTAGAAACTTCCCCACAAAGAAATTTGTGGGCCCAGATGCCCTAACTGGTGAATTGCATCAAACACTCAAGGAAGACAGGAGCGGGGGTGGTGCAATCAGTTAAGCATCTGACTCTTGGTTGCCCTCTCCCTTTCCTCTGCCACATAGGCTCTCTTTCTCTCCTCTATCTAAAACAAATAAGTAAATCTTTTTAAAAAACCACTCAAGGTAGAAAAACCACCAATCCTTCATAAACTTGTTTTGAGAATAGAACAGGAGAAACACTTCTCATCTCATTTTATGAGGCCTGCCCTATCCTGATATCAATGCCAGACCCCCCCCCAAAAAATTATAAGAAAAGTACAGACCAACATCCCTCATGAAAATGAATAACAAGGGGCACCTGGATGGCTTAGCCAGTTAAGCATCTGCCCTTGGCTCAGGTCATGATGGGATAGAGCCCCACATCAGGCTCCCTGCTCAGTGGGAAGTCTCTCTCTCCCTCTCTCTCTCTCTCTCTCCTCCTGCCACTTTCTCTCTCAAATAAATAAATAAATAAATAAAATCTTAAAAAAATGAATAAATGAATCACAAATCTTTAGCAAAATATTAGCAAACCAAAAATGAAATATATAAAAAGCATAATACATTATGATTAAATAGTGCTTGTCCCAGGAATATAAGGTTGATTAATAAGAAAAGTAATTAATATAGTCCATCTTATTACTACAGGAGAAAAGCTTTATGGTCATTTTGATTGATACAAGAAAAGCATTTGAAAAAAATCAACATCCATTCATAATAATAATCTCCCATCAAAACAGGAATAGAAGGGAACCTCCACAATCTGATAAAAGGCTGATGATTGCACACCTCTATAAATATACTAAAGCCACTGAATTGTGAAATTTAAATGGTTGAATTTTGTGGCATATGAATTAGATCACAATAAAGCTGTTTTAAAAAAATACAAACTATTACTAACATATCACTCATGGACCTGAATGATTTTTCCCTAAGCTCAAGAAGAAGACAAGGATGTGTATTTACTCTCTTCACTTCTAGTCAACATTCTACTGGACATTCTTACCAGTGCAGTAAGACAAGGAAAAAAAAAAAGGTATACAAATTAGAAAGCTACAAATAAAACCATCTGTATTCACAAATGACATGATCAAGCATGCTGCAAATCCTCACTAATCTACGAAACAAAACCTGCTAGAACTAATAATAATTTTAGCAAGCAAGATCTTGGAATACAAAATCAATATGCAAAAATAAGTTTCATTTCTGTATATTAGCAATAAACAAATAGAAATTTGAATAAAAAATAAGACAATGCCCCTTGGGCAAAGAATAAAAATAAAATTAAAAATAAAAAAATTTAAAAAAGACAATATTATTTGCAGTAGCATCCCAAAACATGAAACACATGAAACGTCTACCCTGAGAGCTAGAGATATTTCCATGAGAAATTAAAGAAAACCTAAGTGAATTGATTTACTGTGTTTACAGCTGGGAAGGCTTGGTGTTGTTATAATTTCAGTTCTCTCCAAATTGATTTCTAGATTCAATGAAATCCCAATAAAGTCAGTATTGCTATTGAGTGAGTATTATTAAAATGTCACTTCTTTTCAAGTTGAGTTATAGATTCAATGAAATCTCAATAAAAATTCTAGCAAGCTTTCATGTAGAAATTTCCAAGCTGGTTCTATAACTTATATGAAAATTTAAGTGCCAAGAAAAAATTTAAATGCCTAGAATAACCAAAACAATTTTGCAAAAGAGTAGAGGTAGAGGATTTACACTTACTGATTTTGACACTTATTACAAAGCTGAAGTTAATCAAGATAGTGTGCTATTGGTGTAAGTTCAGGCACATAGATCAATGAAACACAATAGAGAGTTTGAAAATAGACCCATGTATGTATGGTCAACTGATTTTCAACAAAGATGCTAAGGTAATTCAATACGGAAAGGATTACTTTTTCAACAAATGGTCTGGAACCAACTTATTATCTACATTAAAAAAATGAACCTCAACTCTTATTTTATCACACACAAAGATTAGCTTGAACTGGATCATAATCCTAAATGTAAATGCTAAAACTACAAAACTTCTAGAAGAAACTTTGTAACCTTTGTGTAGGCAAAGATTTCTTAGGACACAAAAAGCTTTAACATAAAATATTTTAATTGGGCTACACCAAAATTGAAAACTTTTGCTGCTCATGAGATAGGGGAAGAAAATGCAAAGACAAACCTCAGACTGGGAGGAAATATTATCAATATATATATCTGACAAAGAACTGCTTTCCAGAATATATAAAGAACTCTTATAATTTGCTAATAGAATCAATAAAAAGTCTCTAAAAATGGACGAATTTGAATAAACTCTTTACTAAAGAAGATATACAGACAGTCAGTATATCCATGAAAAGATGCTTAATATCACTTATCATTAGGGGAAAAAAATTAAAATCACAAATGTGCTATTACTATACACCCACTAGAACATTAGAGTGGATTTACCTGGGTGGTACAGTTGGTTGAGCATGCTGACTCTTGGTTTCATCTCAGGTTGTGATGTCAGGGTTGTGGGATCATGCCCTTGTTAAAGGCTCTGCGCTCACTGTGGAGTCTGCTTAAGACTCTCTCTCTCTCAAAAAAGGAAAGAACATTAGAGTGAATAAAATTAAGATAACAATACCAATTGTTGGTGAGATTTTGAGGCAACCGGAACTCTCATACACTGCTGATAGAAATATAAAATTTTATAACCATTTTGGAAAAGAGTTTTGACAGTTTCTCATAAAGTTAAACACATACTTACCCCATGATCAAGCAATCCCACACTTAGGTATTTTAGAGACAAGAAGGCATATGATCACATAAAGATTGTACACAAATATTCCTCAACTTTTATCTAAAGTAAGCCAAACTGGAAACAACACAAATGTCCACTGACAGGTAAATGTATAAATAAAATATTGAACAATGGGATACTATTCAGCAGTATAAGTGAAGGAACTATTTAGACTGCAACAATATGGATCAATCTCAGAATAGGTATGGTAAGGGAAAGAAGTCAGATAAAAAGGTGTAGATATTATATGGTATTCAATGACATGAAACTCCAAAGGAAAAATGTACCATGTATTTATAGAAAACAGATCTGTGGTTGCCTGGGTACAGTGATGGGGTGAGATCAGCTTGGAAGAGACCTAAAGGAGTGACCTTTTGTGGTGAGGGAAATGTTCTATATTTTGATTTCAGTGTTGTTAAATGTGGGTATAAACATTTGTCAAAAGTCATAGAGTACATCTTTAACATGAGACATGTAAATTATACTTCATTAAAACTTTCCTTGTGTATAGTGGTCGCTCTGTTTCTGAGGGCAAGTCCTTGTAGGAAAACTTTGTAATGGCGTTGACAGTCTCATCACTGTATAAAGCGTTTTTCTGTATTGAGTACTGTGTCAGACATTTTTGTGACTTTTGCATTTATAGTCATGCTGTGATGGGGCATAGTGGATTGAGGGGGGAAGTAAGGATTGAGCAGGGACCAAAGGTTTGTAAGTTGATGTATTCAACACTTACTGAGCACCTTATACGTGCGAGCATGCACTAAGTACCCAACTTATGAAGGGGAGTACAGATAGTTCTTGACCTCTAAGAGCTCAGTCTCCGAGGGTGCAAACTAAAATACAGTATTGTAAATGCTGTGATAAAACCATGAACAACTTACACAGGGAGAGTTATTAACTCCCCCCAGTGGGTTTGGGACTGAGGGGGTGATTCTTACATCTGCTCTAAATTTATTGCCCAGTGGTTAAAATCATATACCTTAGAACAAGAGAGATAAAGATTGGAATCAGGGCTCTGCTACCTACTCTCTGTATCAAGTGAGAATCAAAACAGGGTGCCATGAATAATGTATCACGGTATCAGGCATGTGTATGCTGAACAAGTAAAAGCATTATATTAGAAGGCTATAGACTCAGCTGCTGTAACAAAGACAAAGAGAAGGGAATGGGGTAGGGGGAGTGAAATATTCTGAGTTGAAGTAACCACATAACAAAGGTATGAAAGGGCCCTATTTGGAGAACAGTGAGTTCAGTGATATGAGAGAGTAGGGAGCTGGGGTCGGGCCAAGGTGGAGATATGACTTGAAGGTCAGGATATAGCCAGATCATGACAAACTGGAATAGGAGCCTTGAACTCTTTCCTATTGGTGCATTCCTATTGCAAGTTCCTAAGCAGAGAAATTTTCTAAAAAAAATATTTTTTAGGAAGACTACCGTGGTGACAGTATGGAAAATGACCAGGAAGAGTCAAGGTACACAGAGTCTAGTAACTTGGCTCTTGCACTGGTTCAACCCAGAGATAATGGAAGTATAGGTCAAGGGCGGTGGCTAGCATACAGAGGAGGCGCTAGCCTGAGATGCCTCAAAGAAGTCCTCAGTAGGATTTGGTGACCCCTCGGATATGGAGCATTTGAAGATGACTCTGGGATTGCTAGTTTGGGTATTTAGGTGGATGGTACTGCCATAAGTAGAGATAGGAGCTTCATGAGGAAGAGAAAGTTTCTGTAGTGAGTTAAGAGGTACGGAAGTGGATGCTTTATTTGTGGAAGGCAGTGATTTTGAAAATGTTTTGGTGGAGTACTCTACTCAGTATAATATTTTTGAGTATCCTTCAATAGATACACAATTACTTATAAATTGCATACATGCACTATTACTCTAACATTTATATATGTTATAAAACATATACAAAATGGAAAAAAGATGAGATGAGATAAGCATAAAAATCAAAGCTGTCATTTTTTTTCCCTGCACACCAGTACATTGTCTTGGGCATAAGTGGGGTGTGTTCAGCCTGCTTTGGACTCACTGGAGTATGACACCAATTGTTGGAGCTGCCTGTAGCATTGTGGAATAGAGAAGTGGTGGATCTTTCTCCCTTGGGGGACTCTCACTGACCCATCTTTCCTTCTTTCTTTCTGGATTTTTTTTAGGGGGGGGATCGGGTATATAAGTCATTACCCTCTAGGAGCAACATGTGTGAAACTTTCTTAACATCTGTGATGCATAGCCTTGGAAGGTCATTACAATTCAAATGAAGCAAGATTTTAACTCTTTGGCCTGTGATACAAAGTAACTTCCCCCTTACAAACTGGCGAAGACCAAGAGACAGGGGCTCCGGGCTACAAGTCCCAGGCTGGACCCAGAGAAAATTGTGTGCACGGTCTGGCCGTGCAGAGAGGATCGTGAAGAAGTTTATTTACTTCACTACCACTGCTCCCTAAGATAAAGGTGGAGAAAAGGAGAGTGTGTCAGATTGGCTCAGTGGCTCCTACTAAAGCATCGGGGACTCTTACATTTAAAATCGATGTCCCCACGAATGTGCTGCTTGAGTGTATGCAAAGTCCTGCCTTTCTATTTCAATTTCCTTTTTGGTTACATGAGACCAGCTACGACAGCCCATTATACATGGAAGGCTAGCGTTGCCAGCTTTTAATTTGGAGAATACGGCACTTACTCTTGATGAATTGGTCCAGTAGGACCTGGAGTAGAATCTAAACAACTCTGGAGGTCTGTGGCAAGGAGACAGAAAAAGAGAGAGAGTTAATCAACCTTCACCCAGGCAGCCTGTTGACAGATTTCTAGGCTGACTTAATCAATGCACTTAGTTCTCAAGGAAGACCTGAAAATTATCTCGGCTGATTTCGCCATATTTCATCCTTCTCATGATGTTACAGCTATAAAGTAACTAGCTTGGGATTCCTTTTTAGGGCACACAGAAGAAGAGAAGAAAACCCTGTATTTTCTTGTGGTCCAGACTGAAGTGAAAAAATGTAATGAGCATATAGAAGTTGAGATTCTGAGCCAACTTAAGCTTCGCTAGCATGTAAATCATTTTTCAGTCTACAATAAAGTTAACAATTAAAATCTCTCTGGTATCCAGAATCAATGTCAACCACAATCAAATTGGGGCAATGAACCCAAGAACTGCATTCACTTGAGCTGCAAATCATAAACCCATCACCCTCCAGAGCAGAAGCAAAAGTGAAGAAGTCAGTGAGTACTGTAATAGTCTCCATATGTTGTTTTAAGGAGAGTCTTTTAAAAAAAAGAGAAAAGAAAGAAAAAACGAACCTTAGACTACAGATCACCATACTTTTGTAGCAAAAATTGACATATGTGAATGAGAAGTGAAAGAACTAACAATGTCAATTTTTTGCTTCTGTTTTCTGCCACTTTTTTAAAAAAAGGAAATAATTGTTTATTTAAGTCTGGAAGGTCAGGGCTGGGGAAGCATGATCGGCACCAAGAGAGTGGAAGAGGTGGCAGACGGGACTTAAAAGGAGGGAGGAAGAAGCTGACTCTCGGCTTGGAAGATAAGGAAGCATAGATTAGGAGACACAAATGCTAATAACCCTCTTGGCTTTCCCCCTGCAATCTGAGTGCAAAGACCTAGTGTTTCTCTTTAAGCATTGGAATTACAAAGCCAAAAATTAACATGGCCACAATTCTGTGAAATTTTGGAAATGCCATGACAGAATGGCAAGGGCAGCCAAGTAAAATGTTAGGGACTTCCCTTCCTTCCTGCATGTAGCCTGGTGCTGAGTGGGGCTGAAGCAACCTGACCATCATGTTCCCTGGAAGGTGCCACTTGCTGTGGTAAGTCACATCAGCCCATTGACCCCTCAGCGAAGAAGTCAGGGATGCTGAGTAGTGTATTTGCACAGTTGCTATCATGCTAAGAGGTCTGAATCCAAGACACCATCTCATTCACTTTCTACTCCGGTTTATTGGAAATAGCAAGGTCAGGCTGTGGTCAGTGCAAACACCAGAGGAGTGGAAAGTCCTGTGAAAGTTTAAGAAGGGAAAAATAAAAGAAAGAGAAAAGAAACTACAACCCAGTTGGAACAGAATGGTGACACAGAAGGAAATGACCCTATTTCTCCTCAGACAGATGACTTGGTGGATTTCACAGTGGCTCTGAGACTAAAACCACACCGACCGGAGGTCTCAACCCCCACATTCCATCCACCCCTCATTGGCTGCAATCAAAATGGGCCATTTCACAAATTCGGCTCTCAAGTACTGTATGGATTCATAAAAGGGCAGATAAAATGGGCCAATCAGACCACGACCACATCTGTCAAAGCTCTAACCCTTGCCCTTCGTGAAAATGTAACCTAGGACCAAATGCAGAAATCCAGCTGAGGTATGCAAGGCATTTCGTGCAGCCTTTAAAAAGTCGGTGACGGATGGCTGGTGCTGTTCTGAAGGCCTGATGAGAAATCCAGGCTTGGGTCTGCTAGGAATGGTTGCAATTTTAAAGTAAAAGTAAGTTCAAAGTCAGTACCTATTTAATCTATCCCGGCAAGGCCTTCCCTACTGGCTGAGTTGAAAACGCTCCTGACTCTCACTATGCAAAGTGTTTTCAAATATGTTCTGGCAGTCTGTTTGGGATTTGGGAGTGGGAATAGAGTTTGGTTTTCGGTCATCTCATTTAGGTTTCACATCTTTTGGTTCACTCTGAAATAAAGTGAGGGTTCTATCCTTAGTGACCATGGAGGGTAAGTTCAATAGCAGCCTCTCAGCCAATACACATACCCACGAATGCGGGGCCACTCATGCATGGCACACGCCTGCAGAGCTTGACATGAGACAAAACAAACACAGAAGAAGCAGAAAAGTTGAGCATCCTCACCGAGTTCACTAAAAGACTGTTTGAAAACAGCTGAATGTATTGAATAAGAATATTTGAAAATAATGATTGCATCTTTCGCAATGTATGTGAAACATGACCAACATTGCTGCCTTTCCTAATAAAAATGTCATGATGCTACAGCAAGTTCAAACCGAAGGGAGGGTTTCTTAGAATTCCAGAGGATATGCTTTGACTTTCGGTTGCGTTTGCCCAAGACACACAGATCACCAGGGGACAAGCCCACCAGATCTGTGCAAGAGTCAAGAGTCAGGAAGCAGCATCTCTAGTGATTTCTCCTCCATTTCATTGTCTCTTTAATGTTTCTGTCTCCATCTGGGTCATCTTGAGTTTTTGATCCCACATGGGATAAGTTTACCCTGTTACATCATGGGTGCAGACCAAAAAGCTGAGAAGAAATTAAAAATTGTGAGCCAGTGGGAGAACTCTTCCTAACACAAGGTACAGAGATCCTTCCGTCCCCCATGCTGGATAAATATTGGACCCATTTCTTCGTCCTTAGCCTCACTTACGGGCATTTATGCCTTTTTTAGAGGTTAAGATGAGGGAAGGAACAACATAGATGAAAATGAAGATGCTGCCCTGATTATAAAGCTTCCGGTACCTAGTTAGTCCAGCAAATTGGTGTCTGGGTAGTTAGCAGTACCAAGGGAGATTTAATCATTACTATATGAAACTAATCAGAGTCATCCATGTGGGGCAAGATGTTATCTGATCTAATGAAAGAAGAGTTGTAATTAACAATATATAGGAAAAAAGAATATATGGTATATGGAAAAGTCATGGAGTCCTTGCTGCTTAGAGACTGAGAAAGAGAATATGGATTGGCCTAGTGCCAGGTCACTGTCTGTGCTTCTCCCAGAAGTGTTTCCTTAAAAGAGATCTCCCCCCCGCATAGGGACCTGCCATTAGCCTATAGCCTAGTAAAGTGACTGTAATTAAGTAGATTAGACTTCTGTTTTTAGTCAAGTAAAAGATTGAGAACAGACTGCCCTTTAACCCGGGTTGTGGAAAGGCTGATTTACTTGGAAGTTAGTTAAAATGATCTTGTGCGTTAACTGATAACCTCAACAGACTTCCTTCCCCGAATATAATATTTCCAGCTTTTTGCATTCCTCTTATGAGAAGCCCTCCAAATCCTTTCAAGAGCTCAGATTCCCGCGAATTCAGATTTTCCACCATGGACATGATGCTATTTTATAAGTGGAACACAGGTGATTATGGTGTGGTAGCACCTTTCCTGGGGAGGACGCAGCTCTGGCGTCCGGAGGGCTCGACAGAAACCCTAGGCCTGTTCCTTCATCTCTCTGGATCTGAGCTTTTCCCAGGCTGCTGTGAGGATGTACTGAGGCTCGTGCTGGGCAAGTCCAGCGCCTGGCACGGTGAACTTTCAGTCCTCGCCACCGAATTGCTATGGCCATTGTTGGTACCTAAAGAATGACTCCGACCTGCGTCAGCTTGAATTCCTTAAACTCGAAGATAAAGATTAGCCTGTGACCATTGAACTGTGGGATGCTCCCCTGATGGTTTTTCGCATTTTGCCCTCATTCAGCCAGTTAAATCTGGAGCCCACAGAATTGTGAAACATTTGAGCCTGGGATGGTCATGTGATTTATGGTTTCATCTGATTCTTAGCTTTTCAAGCAACAGAATTGCTGAGCTTTTACTGTAGTAAAAATGCAGGCCATAAAAAGTTCAGTCCCTTAGAATTCTTTCTGTCTTTCTTACAACGCTGAGGGATTCTTCCCGATCTTGGGCTTTGTTCTGTTTAGGCACCCTTCCTCTCCCTCCCCCATGTCTGCTTTCGCAGATCTGTTTCCAGACTGCCCGCGCTGAACGGGGGACCAGGAAGGGAGCCCAGCTGTTTTCCTTGTGTTGGCTTTCTTTGCTGAGCAGGAATTGCTGAGCAAAGAGCAACATTTTCTCCAGGGAGGTTCACAAGGGTAGTACAGACTCAGTCTGGGTTTTTCTTTTCTTTTTTTTTGAGTTATTATTAAAAACTTCTGCCAAGTACTATCAGTTGTGGGGGGGAGGCTGGGAGGTGGGGCTGGTAGCACATAAAGTCTGAAGTGCACATGGACCAGCCTTAAAAAACTATCAACGGGCGCCTGGGTGGCTCAGTGGGTTAAAGCCGCTGCCTTCGGCTCAGGTCATGATCCCAGGGTCCTGGGATCGAGGCCCGCATCGGGCTCTCTGCTTGGCAGAGAGCCTGCTTCCTCCTCTCTCCTCTCTCTCTCTGCCTGCCTCTCTGCCTACTTGTGATCCCTCTCTCTGTGTCAAATAAATAAATAAAATCTTTAAAAACAAAAAACAAAAAACTATCAACTTGTGTGAAGCAGGAATGTCTTGCACATCTTCAATGTTCTACATTTACAGGAGACAGTTGCTCTCAGAGAAAGTCCCTTATGATTCCATAAACTCTATTGTGCAACCTTGCTCAGTGCTCATTGAGACAGGACATAATTAAAATTCCTTTGAAAATGGTTGCCCAATGATTGACATTTGTTCCAAAATACATCATGATAGTAAATGCTTAAACTGTTATTCCAGTGAAGTATTTTTTTTTTTAGTGGAAAGTAAAGAAAATGATTTTTTTAAAAAGGGTGATTGAGCTTTTTTAAAAAACACTGAAGGAATAGGTTACATTTAGGTTCAGTCTCTCAAAATGCTGGCAGTCCAGCAGGGGAGGCCGGAGTAAATCAAGAAGAGCAAAAGAAACCACTATGCAGAATATAAGTGAGTTGCCTTATAGAGACTAGAATGGTGTTGGGTTTCCAAAGAGGAGGAGGTAATGACGATCTGTTTCCCTCCTAATACGCTGACATCAACAGTCACTTCAAACACAATCAACTTTTCAGTATTGCTCTGAAGCAATCTGATGCCTGCTTTCCCAGGAAGAAAGCTGCTCAGTGCTAGAAATCTGTGTCATGACTCTCTGGAGTTCTTCCTGTCTGGTGTCTGTCCCTGCTACAGTCTCCCATTTCTGCACAGAAATCCTAGATTCCAGACAGCTGCTTCTGTCTCTGTTTTCAGTAGGAAGAGACCACTATGATGCACCCCAGTACTGGGAAGGCTGTATCTTAAGAGCTCCTTGGATGCCCCAGTTTATGAATACCACAGTAGCAATTCTGATTAGAGATGTCTACCCCCAAACCAGGATTTGGACGCTAAGAATCATTGAGCTCACCCAAACACCAGCCTTACAAAGCCTCAGTAAATTTACAGTTGACTAAGGATTAGAGAATTTTGAGTTGCTCCTGAAGTCACAACTCAGGTGTTCAATCTGAATGCCAAGGCGCTATGATAATATCCTATTGTTTGATTTTTGAATCATGAATGCATGCATCCTATGGGAATAAGTATAATATGTGCGGGACCCATAAACACAGGTTTTCACTGTTGTGTTTGGTAGCATAAATCCCTTCATTCTACTGGAAAATACTTCAGTGCACAGTAGGTTTGCTTTATACATTTGGCGGGTGAGGTGAATACTTTCTTTTATATATGTAGGGGGTCTCAGCAGTGTTATGGTCTATTTATTCATGTTAAAGATGAGGAACCAGAGGCTGAGAACAGTGAAATGGTTTGCCCAAATGTTACATAGAGAACTTACTGCAGTCTTATGATTTGAACCCAGGTCTTCCGACTGGGATTCCAGTGCTCTCTGTACTATGCCATTCTCAACCCTGTAAATAATTCCATAGACCATTCTTGACACATAGACGTTCAGATGAAAGAGCTGATGGTAGTCGGAGGTAAGGAAGCCTGTCTCATCTGCACAGAACCTGAGCTCATTAGGAAGCAGAATGAGGATGAGAGAAGGTAGGAGGAAATAAATGGCAGAAACACTAGTAATCATGGGAAAAGACTGAAACAGAGCAAATACCAGACATTTTCAAGATGAGAAGAAATCTGAGTTGAGGTAAAAAAGAAATCAAGAGCTTTTTTAGGCAGAAACAAGAGTGTATGTGTGTAAGGGAATCAAGTGGAAATGCTGTATTTTCAATGCATATGATGAAATCTGCAGGGGCAGGAGAGAAGCATGGCTCTACTAGACAAAGACTAGAAACACTAAACCATCCCAATAAGGTTCTGAATATTAAATAGGTTCTAAATATTTCCTTCCAAAAAAAAAAAATGAAAGGGGGAGAGGGAGGGGAAAAAATGATAATGATTTAGAGAGATGTTTCATGTTATTTACTAAGATAGAAGGAAAAGTCAAATTCAAAAAAGTCAAGATTGATTTATCAAACCAAGTCCAACATAGGGATTAATAAAATAAATACAGATTTCAGTGAAATTGTGCCCTAGCATTTATTTTTAAAGCCATGCTTCAAAAGGTCGTATCCATGAGAATTATAGATAATTTTTACCAAATGACAAGAGCAGACACTAGTAATGGCAAATGTGTATGTTCTTAGATCATCACTTAATACTTACGTTTTTAAGATTAGCCCCTGGGTCGCCTGTGTGACTGAGTCGGTTTAGCCTCTGACTCTTGATTTCGGCTCATGCCTCATCAGGCTGCATGCTGGGCGTGGACCCTGCTTATGATTCTCTCTCGCCCTCTGCCCCTCCCCCACCATCCCACACATGTGCTCTCTCTCTCTCCCTCTTCAACCTTTAAGCTTTGGTGGGAATGTTAGGGCTTTAGGATTTGAAGCAAAGTCATCTTAAGAACCCTTATTTGGCTTTTCTCATCTGAAGATTGTTTCTCAGGGTCAAGTGAAAGCATCTGTCTTCCATTCCACCAGACTGGTCTTCCCTGTTCTTTTTTTACTTTTCTGTTTCATGAAGTAGAGACAGTGTACAGTCATGACCCTTTTGCAATTAGAAAAGGCATTTCTTCAGCAATTTACTTTTTACAATTTTGAGTTAAATTTTGCTTCTGTGTTCTCTGATCAGCTATTTGCCTTTCTATACACACAGCTTCTTTTCTCTATCCCACTTCTAACTTAAGGATGATCTCTCCATCCAGGGGTTTATTTATTTTTTTAATTTATTTTTTATTTTATTTTATTTTATTTTTATTATTATTTGCCCGAGGGGTACAGGTCTGTGGATCATCAGGCTTACACCTTTCACAGCACTCACCAAAGCACAAACCCTCCCCAATATCCATAACCCAGCCACCCTATTCCTACCCTCCCACCCCCCCAGTAACCCTCAGTTTGTTTCATGAGATTAAGAGTCTCTTATGGTTTGTCTCCTTCCCAATCCATCTTGTTTCATTATTTTTCCCTCCCTACCCCCCACGACCCCCTGCCCTGACTCTCAGGTTCCTCATATCAGAGAGACCATATGATAATTGTCTTTCTCTGATTGACTTATTTCGCTCAGCATAATACCCTCCAGTTCCATCCACGTTGTTGCAAATGGCAAGATTTCATTTCGTTTGATAGCTGCATAGTATTCCGTTGTATATATATATACCACATCTTCTTTATCCATTCATCTGTTGATGGACATCTAGGTTCTTTCCATAGTTTGGCTATTGTGGACATTGCTGCTATAAACATTCCGGTGCACATGCCCCTGAGGATCACTACCTTTGTATCTTTAGGGTAAATATCCAGTAGTG
>LNAC01000312.1:1622891-1661721 GCA_002007465.1 Ailurus styani | reverse complement strand
ACCCCCCACCCTGCCCCTCAAGTTTTTAGACTGATTATTAAGTGGAATGGAGAATTCTGCCTTTAGGTTTATAGTGATTTCATCTTATTCATTGAATGGGCTTATATTAGTGGTATATGCATGGAAATTGACTGTGTGTTTTAAGAAAGAAGGCAGGAGTTCAACTCTAAGATATGCAGTGTATCAGAGGTAGAAGAAGGTCTACATATGCCTCTTGTTTTAATTCTAATGAGAAATGGCCCCACTATTAGACTTATAGCTCATTTTAGGGAAATAAGAAACCTATAAATAAATGTATGCATTGTTTAAAGAAGGTATGGAGTGGAATTTTAGATTTGAAGAGGGAAAAGGTGGGTCAGCAGCAGGACTGGCTATATAATTTGGGGGCCCAGTTCAAAATAAAAATGTAGGGCTTTTTGTGCAAAAATTAAGAAGTTCAAGACAATGATAGAACATTCACCCAAACCTGGGGCCCTTCTGAGCATGGGGTGCTGTGTGACTGTGCAGGTCACAACTTCTGAGCCTGGTCAGAAGTTGAGATAAGGGTGGGGCACCTGGCTGGCTCAGTTGGTGGAGCATGGGACTAGATCTCGGGGTTGTGAATTCAAGCCCCACATTGGGTGTAGAGATTACTTAAAAAAAAAGAAGAAAAGAAAGAAAGAAAGAAAGAAAGAAAGAAAGAAAGAAAGAAAGAAAGAAAGAAAGAAAGAAAGAAAAGAGAAGTTGAGATGAGAGTAAAAAGGAAAAGGAATGATCTGTTTTTCCAGGATGTTTCCCTCTCTGTATCTATCCCACTCTTCCCTGTATACTCATTGGACATGACCACCTCTCAAGTGGGCACTACTGGGCCAGTGAGCTAAGACAGTGACACTTTAACTCTAGTCCATGGGGGAAAGAGCAGGAGAGGGCGGTCTCATTCTACCAGTGTTGGGGTCAGAGATGGGGGTTGAAGTTCTGCTGACCGTCTGACCTAGGAGAGAAAGTGTAAACTTGGGACCTCTACAACTTTCTAGCAGTGTATTACACTTACTTAGCTGCCTTGCATCTCATTTGTCATAGCTGTAAAATGGGGAAGTCTGTCTTACCAGGGTTATTTTATGGTGTAGAGATAACATGAAAAATTTTAGCACGGGGGCTGGTATGCAATGGGAGCTCCTATATGTTGCATATATGGTCTCTCTCTCTCTCTCTCTCTCTCTCTCTCTCTCTCTTTTTGGTGAGTCAGGAGAGGTACAGACGATAGGTAAAAAGACCTTCAGTCTCAGATGGGGTGAAGGATCTTGAAGTGCTTGAAGGGTGTCCTAAGAGCTGGCTGCCTCTCTGCTTCCATCCCTAGTTCCCAAGGACCTTGTAATGGTCTAGAACTCATTGAGTTGCGTCTTCTTCCCAAACAGGGCAAGGGACAGTCTGTGGGAAGTCAGGACACAGTAGAGTTCAGTCTCCAATACTGAAAATTTGCCAACTCTCACCCACACTGCAGCGATGAGAAAGCAGCTGTGGGCAGCGGTGGAGTGGGGTCATCGTGGGGTCACTGGGATACATTACACTTACAGATGTTCCATTGTTTGCCCTGAGAGTCTGTAGTTCGCCTATTTTGTCCAGTTAGGTTTCCATGATTGGCGGAGGATAGAGCCCAAACCATTTTCTGTAGTTTTTCCACTTTGTTTTGATTTATTATTTGTTGTTTACAGTATTATCTCCAATAACAATGATGGAATTTCCTTCCTTACCAATCTGGCCTGTTTCCATTGTGCCTGTTTATTTTAATTTCCTTTTTTTGGACTGAAACCTCTACATGACTTTGCTTTGTTTATTTCCTTGCCTGTGTGTGTCAGCATCATTTATTAGCATATCCTCTCACATGAACTTTGTTCATTAATTATGAAGGTTTTGTTTCCTGCTTCTTAGTAGGATTGTATTCAGTGCTGCGTGTGTGTAAGGACTGCAGAATGGTTTGGGTTAGCAGTTTCCTCATCATGGTTCTCTGCAAGCAGATGGCTTGCTCTCCGTGGTTTCCAGATGGAGCGCGTGAGGCAGAGAAGGAAGTCAGCTGCCGAAGAAGCTTTTCTCAATCCTCTGACCAACCAACACTGCTCGGCTTATCAATACTCATTTCTGTTTACTTCTATTTTGGACCGTATGTGAGCATAAGACCTGGTTTTTTGCAGACATGCTCCGTTCCTTGAAGACATTTCCATGAAAACTAGTCTGTTGTTAATGAGCAATTAGCTGCTTGGACATGCGTGATGAATGTTATGGCTCTTTCTCATGAAGACCTCACAGCCCACTAAGTACATCAATAAAAAGGTGAAAGAGAAGGCATAATTTGGCTTTTACACCTGTTTTTTGAATTTATTGGATCTGCTGCCCCATTTTCACCAGATTTTCATAATTCACTGAATTAACTAATTCATCAAACATTTGTTTAGTACTACTCTGTATATGACGCCATCTCTAGTGTCAAGATGCTCAAAAGACCAGAAGGTGGAAATAGAGTTGAAAGGAAATAAATATAATAAAGTGTTATATGTGGCACAAAGATATCTTTCCAGAGTATATAGAGGGAGTAACAAAGGAAGAGGGGGTGGGAATGAGGTGTGGGAGAAGATGTCCCAAACAAAGCCTAAACGTACTGGATATATTTGAGATGCATTCAGCCTTCAGAAGGCTGAAATGGTGGCTGAGGAGGCAGCAGGGTATGGTGGAGGAAGAGAGGGCTGTGGTTGCCATTTTGAGGAGTTAGAATTTTATTCTCTAGGGAAAGTTTTAGGTAGGTGGGACATCATTATCAGATTTACTTTTTAAAAAAAATTACCCATAGATTTAGGGGGACTTGAATGGAGGCAAGGAGATTCCTTAGGACAAGATGGCGCAGAGCAGGCACCATGCGATTCTAGACAAGCCAGTGGCGGATGGAAAGATGTCAAGGAAGCAGACTTTATAGAATTGGTATCAATTTTAAAATATTGTCTTTACAGCAACTGCTGATGAAATTAAGGCTCAGGAAAGTAATGCAGTCAATAAATATCAAAGGGAATATTTCTCTGTGCTTCCATTGCAGTTTGAAAAGAATGATGATTGTGGCATTGAGCACATGTGCAACACACGGCATGGAAATATGAAGAAACTTCACTCAGACTTCTCTTACATCCACCTATCTCTACCTCGCCTCCTGAGGGGACCAGAGCAAAGTGTGACAGATAGAGATAATAGACAGATAATGCTTCTTCCTTTGCTCTAAAATTTCTTTTTTTTAAAATTTGATTTAATTTTTTCAGTGTTTCAAGATACATTGTGCTCTAAAATTTCTATCACCTCATCAGAATGTACCTCTGCCTCCAGAAGCCTGCATTAAAATAGCAATAATGAATATTTAAAATATAAAAAGGGGCCATGAAAGTTGATGCCTGTTGTGACACCATCCTCAATGGTCTCATTATCCACAAATCAAGCATGAGAATTTTCTTTCATATTTTTTTATGGTAATTAATGTTTTAACCTGGATCACACTTTATTCTTCCTCACAGATCCGTAATGCCTCCTGCCTGGCTCTTTCAAGATGGAGGATAAACCTGTGGGAGAGCCTACTCAAGTGGCATCTAAATTCAAACTTTCCAACAAGGTTGAGAGCACAGGACATTGGCTGGTGGAAGATCATGCTCGGATATGGGAAGTTTTAAAGACAGAAGAGGTAAGGCAACTCTAAATCACTCAGTTGGTACAATGATGGATTTTCTTTGACTTGAGACTCCTAGTTGTTAGTGTAGTCAGCACCACAGACCAGCTTGGCAATTTTTTTTTTTTAAGATTTTATTTATTTATTTGACAGAGAGATCAGATCACAAGTAGGGAGAGAGGCAGGCAGAGAGAGAGGAGGAAGCAGGCTCTCCGCTGAGCAGAGAGCCCGATGTGGGCCTCGATCTCAGGACCCTGAGATCACGACCTGAGCCGAAGGCAGAGGCTTTAACCCACTGAGCCACCCAGGCGCCCCAGCTTGGCAAATTTTTATTTAGAGGTCAGCCATGAATGGAGAACAGTAAGTTAGGAGTGTGTTCCTTGGATATTAATAACTCCATAGTGATTTAGCCAAAAGAGGTGGCACTGACAGGAAGGGCTTAAAATATACAGGTAGACATTCTCCTTTTAGAATCCTGCCAATCCTAAGTGGGAAATCAAATCATGGTGAGAAAGTTAATTCCTAAGGATCAATCATAACAATTGGAATTATATAGATTCATTGTTTGACAGCATGAGGCTCAGTGTATCATTAGGGCTCTTCGGTTGCAAGCAACAGAAATTGACTCTTGACTAATTTAAGCAAATGGGAAATTACAGGAGGATATTGGGAGGCTCACAGAATTGATGAGAAACTTTGAAAACTAGGATTGGACAGAAGACAAGAGCCAAGTCAGTAAGTACTGTTCAGGGCATTACCTCTGGTATAAATTCCAATCTTTTCCCCACCCTTTCTTTATTCTCACATGTATTTGCTCAAGATGCAAAGCCATGGAAGAGGGGGGCTCACTCCCACGGTCAGTCACATGTCTTTTTTCTGGTTATTCTATAAAGAGAAAAAGAATCTTCCATGAGAGATCATTATAGGAAGTGCTCACAGCACTCGTATTTGGAGTCCAAGTGTCTAATATCCACATGTGACAATTCCAGTTCAAGAAAGTAAATTAACAAGTGCAGTCTTAAACATGTGAATACTACCCAAGCAAAATGTAAACCCTCTCTGTAGGAATACTTGCCCTACAGATTATTTTTTTAAAAATTTTTTAATTTTTTTTAATGCTGCCAGAGAGCAGCTCAAGTCTCTACATAACCCACCTAATAGGACCGAGACTCGGGTCAGTTGAGTGAGATGCTGAGGGCACAAAATTTAAGGAAGTACTCTCTCTTAGGTTTGTGTCCTGTACTTTCATGGACTTGAGAGTCAACATGTCTTTACATTTTGAAATGCCTTGCTTGCCTCACCCTCATGCTGGCTCTGCCACCTAATTTTATTCTTCTCCTGTTTTCCCCTAGGTAGTCCTTTTCCTGAATTAGGCATTTGCCATTCTTATGCCTATTTCAATATATACGGTACACACCTGTTATCCACATATTCAATATATAGTATTGATTTACCATCTTTTCAATCTTGTGTAAGTTATATATATACTATATAGCCACTTCTATAGCTTGCTTTTTTTATGCTTAACATTTGGTTTCTACTTTATCTGTTTTCTGTGCTTGATACATGTAGTTCTAGCTTATTCACATTTTACTGTTCTTTATATTCTATCAATTGAGTCAAATTTTTAAAATCTGTTCTCTTCTTAACGTCTAGGTTTTTTTCAATACAAGGTAGTGTAGTACATTTCTTTAGCATAGACATCTGTAAGTGGCCTGCTGGATTATAAAGTATGAAAACCTTCAGTTTTACTAGTTATTATCAGATTGAGTTCCAAGATGAGGACATGAGTTTATATTCCCACTAGCAGCATATGAGAATTCCCCCTGCTCTGTATCTTCACCAGTTCCTGATCTTGTCAGTCCTTTAAATATTGGCTGATCTGAATGTTTTGAAATGGGATCTTGTTGTTTTAACATGAATTTTCCCATATGGCTAATCAATTATCCCAGCACCATTTTCGAATGTCCATAATTTCTTCTCTAGTTGGTAATGTTCTAATGTATCATATTTCTTTACGTACTCCCTCTGTTGATTTGATACTCCCTCACCTGTTTTAGCATTAAAGGAAACATGGATATCTAATTGGGCATGTCCCTCCACTGAGTTATTGCTCTTCAAAATTATCTTGGCTGTTTTTGGAACTTATATTTTTGATATAAATTTAAGATGAACTTGTTAAGTTCTGTGAATACAAAGAAAAAGCAAAGTCTGCTGGAAATTTGACTGGGATTGAAGTAAGTTTGTTGATTAACCAGGGGTGCATCAACATTGTTATGATATTCAGTGAATATCTTGTCTAATTATTGACTTTAATGGGCACCCGTCAATAGTTCACCCTCACTATTTCACCAGCATTTTATCCTATACCCTCTTGCTGTAAGATTTTCACTACAAAGATTAAGGAAGTTTTCTCTTCTCTTTTTCTTTTTTTGTTAAATGTTTATTTTTTTACATTGTGATATTTGATATCTACAAAATAGTATACATCTAAGTTATGGAGTATAATATTAAAACAGACACTTGTGAGTTCATTATGAACTTAAGAACTACAACTTTAGCAACTTGTTGAATACATATGTGGACTTTTCCACATCTTATCTCCTTGATTTCTTTCCCTGCAAAGTTAACCATTTTCTTGAAGTCTGTGTTTGATCATTCTTTACCTTTTTAAAAGTTTTTATTAAATATATATGTATACCCAAACAACATTGTTTAGTTAAAGAAACTAGTTATTTGGTCTTATATATATATGATATAGGTCTTATTTATTTGATGACTCACTTCTTTCACTGTTTCTAAGATTTTTAGTAGCAATTCATTAATTTTTACTGTTGAATAATATGCCATTATGTGGTTATGCCATGATTTGTTTATTTATATGCTTGTGGACATTTTAATTATTTAGTTTTTTTGCCATTATGAGCAATCTGCTAAGAACATCTTTATTCATGTCTGTGCTGTGGTGTTAGAGTGATCCATGCATAAGAACCTTTCTAGGTTAATACCTATTAGGTGAATTTTTTAGTTGGGTACATGCAAATTATGTTTTGCAGGTTATTGCCATATTGGTTTCCAAAACACTACCAATTTACACTGCCACCAGCAATGCATAACATTTATCTTATTCTACATCCTTGTCAACTTTTGTAATTGTCAGATTTCTTAATTTTCTCGATCTCATTGGTTGGTATAAAATAGAATCTCATTCTTTACTCATCAATTCTTGACATATATCATTCCATCTTAGAAAATTTTTCTTTCTCTCTCTTTTTTTGTTTTTTTTTTTTAGAAATGCTTTTTTAAGGGTCTAACTAGAGCAAGAGTTTTCCTTTTCTCTTTCCTTTTTGTCTGAAAATGCCTTTATTTTGAGCCTACTCTTAGAATGATAGTTTAGATGGGTATAGAATTCCAGGTGACTTTCTTTCAGTACATTAAAAATATTCTATTGTCCTCTGCCTTTCATTGTTTCTGTTGTAAACTAGCTAAAAGTCTAATTTTTTATTCCTTTGGATAGAATGTTTTTTCTAACTAACTAGATCTTCTCTACATTTTTGCTGTTTTGTAGTTTCATTCTTCTGTGTTGAGGTGTGGTTTTCTTTTTATTTAACCCCTTGGAATTCATAGGGCTTCCCAAATATATGAAGGCTGTCTTCCATCAGTCTGGAAACATCTCTGTAATTTTCTTTGCAAACAATTGCTTTTGCTTCATTTTACTTCTCTTACTCCAACAAGATTTATTTTTGTTTTTCACACTCCTTGCATATGCCCCTTTACCTCTCTTGGAGTTGCCATCTTTTTTCTCTCTGTCTTATATTCTGATTAATTTTAGATCTATTTTACAATTCACTAATTCTTTCTTCAGTTCTATCTTATCTGCTCTTTAACTCAACCAATGAGTTTTAAATTTCAATTATCCTATTTTTACTTCTAGAAGTTTTGCTTTGTTCTTTCTAAAATTTTTTAGTCATTTTTAATGTCTTGATTTCAATTCCTATTTTTATTTTTGAAGGCTAAATGTCAAGAACTGTGAAGGCTATGAGATCTTATGCTATTTGCAAGTTAGCCTGCCAAGTTTATAGATACTGAAGGAAGACAAGAGACTCCTGTCTCAGAGACAGAAGAAACATTAGCCAGAGTGTCAGCATGTTTTTATTGGTTCCCTATGCTGAAGTTCCTCCAGGGCCTAGCTACCTGCCTGCACAGGAAAGGATCACTGACTTTGGGAAACTTTATAGTTTATAGTAGACAGTAAGTAAGCCTCCACTTTCTCCTAGTCGGAGATATTACCTTATCCTTTAAGGTTAACAGTGGGATGCAAACACAGGCCTGAAAAATGATCTTGGTAAGGATCAGCCAGGCCTTGATCTTTTGGCATGGAAATCAAGACATACAGAAATAAGAGAGACTCATGGAGGAGTTTTTCTCAACAATATTAAATATAATAATCTTATATTCTGAGTTGGCAATTCTAATAGCTATGGATCTTGTTTTGCTATCTGTTCTTTCTGTTGCCTTTTGCACATGATGTTTTGTTTCTTTGTGGTTTTGTGATTTTTGACTGTGGGTTCATTTTTCTTGGAATAAAGAGAGTTTTCTCTGTTGAGAATTTGCATTTACTTCTGGGAGCACTACCAACTGGAAGTCACTTTAAGGTAAATTCTTAGCTTGAAGTTTTTCAGACTCCTCAATGTGAATATAGGCTAAAAGCCTGCGGATGGGTGTATTTGTGGTGATTAGTTCCAAGGGGAATTGACTTCTCCCTTCTCAGCCCACCCCTGCTCCTATTCAGTGCCATATTTTAAGATAAGCAGCTTTCCTGGTATGTTGTGGAGGGCATGTCATTCTTGGTTCATCTGAATGCAGAAGGAATAACATTTTGGGGTCCTAGTTTTAGGCAGTGGGAATTCCCTGTAGGTTCTCTCTCTTGAGCCAGTCCCTGGTTTTGTCTGTTAGTCTCTGTGTCATTTAAAGCAATAAAACCTATATTAGTTAAAATAACACTAATGCTTTCTCAAATATTGTCAAAAATTTAACTGGCTTATCACAATAATATTTCTTAATCACATAATAATCTAACACCTGCATTCATTCTTAAAGGAAAAGCATACATAAGCCTAGCAAATGGGATTTCAGAAGAAGAATGAGAGAAAATATTCCTGGAAGAGGGAAAACTGTGTAAAGGGTAGTATTAGAGAGAATGTCCTGCAGTTTGGAGCATTTGTAGCAAAAAAAGAAGGGCAAGAGATGAAGCTGAGAGGAACCAAATAATGAAAAGTCTTATGTGCTCCACCCAGAATTTCAGAAATTATCCTGTGGGCCCTGGGAAGTCAATGAAGGGTGTTAGGCGGGGCTAGTGACATGGTTGGATGTGTTTTTAGAAATGGTACTCTGTCAGACACATGAAGGATGGCCTCAAACACTTCAAAACTCCACCCTCTGTCCTTGAGATCATGTTCCTTAGTTTTAATTCTGCTACATTATAAACCCAAAGCACAAGCATACTGCTGGACACAGGTTGACATAAAAACCTGATGATCTATTGACAAAACATTTTCATAGTCTTTATGTAATTATATAATCATTATTTTACACTAATATGTTGTTTCTCTAAATTGTTACATCCACCAAAATATTGCCAGCTGTGGGTACAAAGGCGATTCATTCGATTCACCATAAGATAGCACTTCGTGGTGGTGACTTTTTTTTTGGGGGGGGGTCATTGCTGATTGAATTTGCATAGAGTCATCTGCCATGCCACTGGGCTTATCTGTGTTCAATGTTTTACATTTATGAGAAGGCTGCGAAGATAAGCAATGTTGTCTTGTGGCTACGGAACAGAGATGTTCTCTGTGCGAAATTAAACTAGTGAATGCCTGTATGGAGACTGGACATGTGACCTCTCCCTCTCTATCCAGCCAGGGAGTGGGGCCCCACATTGTAACATCACATTCTTGGAGGAAGAAATAGTAATGTGTTCATCATGCATGCTTTGGAGATTAAATCATACTCATCATGAAATGAGTAAAGTAGTATCATCAGTAGTGAGAAATGGAATTTTGAGACTGAATAATATTCAATTGTGGTCTTTAAGCGAGGGAAAATATCATTTATCGAGCTCCTTCTCTGGGTCAAAAACTGTTTTTAGTTGGCACTTTCATATTCATCAATATATTTGTCACAGCCAAAGGTAATTTTTCATCAGGATTTTGAAGATTAGAGGTTAAAGCACCTATTCAAAGATACATAGCTGGTAAGTGGCAGAGCAATGTTCAAACTCAGGTTTGTCTCTCTTCATTTTTCTACTCTTATTTCCTCACAAAGTTGTCTACCAAAATCATTTAAATCAGTCTAATTCTACATTTGGTTTCCTTGCCCAGACTTTAACTAATCATGGCCAGGGCAGGACCCTCAGCTCGATAAATTGTACCTGTCTTGCTTTGAGAGGGCTTGGCTCTGCAGTGTCTGGTGTGAGTAAACACCAGTGTGCCCCCTGAGTCCCACCTTTCTTCCATCCCTCAAAGCACTGTCCCAGGGTGTGTGACTGGACTTCCATCTCAGCTCTCTCATATAGTAACCCAGGATCTCATGGAGAATTGCACCCTGCCCTTAACTCCATTCTATTTAAATGGATCCCTCAAACTCTGCTAAATTCTTTGTAGCTCTTTTTTTACATAGCTGAGCTCTGCTCCACATCCCCCAAGCTGTTGATTGGGGTCCAGCTGTGAACAGTCTGATTGTTTGGAACCTGGATATTTTTACCCATTTCCTGAACACTTGTCACTTCCTTGGACATTAAAACCTGCCAGAATCTCCTCATTGTTTTCCTGTGCGCATGAAACACTGCTCACCAGCCTGCTGTTACCATAGGGCACCCACTGGTCATCAGCGAGCCTCTCCAGCTCCAGCCTGCCGACTTTATATCTTCTGGTCTTTATCCATTGGTTCTTGTCACCAGAGTCCTGAGTTGCCCAGTGTAAGGCCAGGTTATGGTAAGACCAAGTCACGGCATAACATTTTTAATAAGTTTCACGGTCTAAACCAAAGGGGGATCTTTTGCATATGAGATCTTCACTCGGGTTACATTTCAGTGTTGGAGTGAAAAGGTGCTTGTGTACCACCTCTTCAAGAAAGACATCCTTGACTCCTCTGGTCAGGATTAGTGACCACACTGTGTGGTCTCATAATACATCTGCTTTTCTATCTTATAAGACTCCTCACAGGAGTGGGACTTGTATATTTATATATTGCTGTCTCCCAAACTATAATGTAAGCTCCTCAAGGCCTCTGTCCTCTTCATCTGTATATGTCCAGTAATATTCACAGTGTTTGGCACATAGTAGGTACTTGATAAATATTTACTGAATACAGGAATCATACAGAGCGGCTAAGAGCATGGATTCTGGAACTAGACTTGCTGTGTGAATTTGTCAAATTTCTTAATCTCTCTGTACTTTTGTTTCCTCATCTATAAAAATGATACACTAATAGGGTTGTTGTGAGAATTAATTGAGTTATAATGTGTAAAGTACTCAGAACAGTGCCTTCTACATAATAAGCAATAGATGCAGGCTTTTATTATTGTTGAGCAAATCTGTGATGGGGGAAGAGTACAGAATGTTACACCATATTGGCCTATCCATTGTACAGCAGCTGCTTTTAATTTCTGCTATCTGAATTTAGGATTTCCCCTACCATCTGGAAGGCCCCACACTCCAGGATCCTTTCTATGTTTTTAAATGACTATAGAATTTGAACTGATAGACACAACTGCCTGACTGTGATGAGACTTCCCTCATTAAAGTTCCTACAGAGCGATCCCTCAGGCAGGAAGACAGTCCAGCCCAAATAAACAGCACTGTGTTGAGGCACACAAATATTTGTGGTGTAGTGGCCAGATGTGGGCTTTTCAGAACCACTCAACTCTACTCCTCCCTTACCCTGTGTGTGAGGTAGGGTGACAGGTTAGCAGCGTGTTTACTCGCTCCTCAGGGGCCGTGTTCATGGATCAGAGTGGATGGGCTGGCTTTTAAACCTTGTGTTCCGCTGGCTGCTGATTCAGGTGGCTCAGGTGATGATTTGAATGGGATGGCAAACCCTTCTAGAGGATAAAATAAGACAGGATTGATATGAAGAGAGCTTTCTCCTATAAAAATCTCTTAGACATTTGTAATCAATTTAGCCTGCTCTGTTGGGTTCCTAGTTCTAGAATAAACCCTGCCTTTACCATACCAGACATGAACATTTCTTTATATTTTAATAGAGAGAGTAAAGGAGACTGCAGGTAAACTTGGGAGAAAAGGAAGCCAAGGGAAGGGGAGGGGAGGGAAGAAAAGAAAAAGAAGGGAGGGAGGGGGGGAAAGAAGGAAGTTTCCTGAGGGCTTGGAAGTCCTTCATTCATGGGGCTTGCATTCATGGAGATCTTAAGTCTCCAAGAAAAAGTTTGCAAAGCAGTTCTGTTTCAGCCCAGGGTTTTCCATAGTGTGTTCCCTGTAAACCTCCGGGTCTTTTTGTTCCCTTGAAACCCGCATTATGTCAGGAAAAGCTTGGCATGAGGCAGTGAAGACGCAGGGGATGGGGGAGAGGAGCTTACAAACGGGAATCTTTCCCATGAAAGGGAAAGGAAGTATCTTCAGTCCTTTTTAAGTTTGTTTCCCCTTGAAAGGGGCACATATGAGGGAGAAATGACATTATTTACGTTTGTTCTTGGATTACAGATGCAGGGTGTTTGGGAGAGGTTTCATGTCTTCCCACAGCAGTGAGTAGCTATTTTAAAAGCCCATCCTTTCTCAGGGTCCCAGGAGAGGAAATAGTTGAAAATCTTCACTACAAACTCTCTTCCTCTGTGACCTGGCATCTGAGAAATTCACCTGATTTACGTAATGAGAAACCCCGATCTAGGAATCTCAGGAAACTTTATAGATGAAGAAAATTTCAGCGAGGTGAAGATTGGTAGACGGGTGGGCTTTTCTATTTGGAAAAGGTTGACATCCTTTTTTTCCCACCTTCTTTTAAAAAAGATTTATCCATCTACTTTAGAGAGAGAGAGAGAGAGAGAGAGAGTGCGCGCTTGAGTGCATGAGTAGGGGAGGGGCAGAGGGAGAGAGTCCTAAGCAGACTCCCCAATGAGTGCAGAGCCCTGTGTGGGGCTCAGACTCACAACCCATGAGACCATGACCTGAGCCGAAATCATGAGTTGGAGGCTCAACCAGCTGAGCCACCCAGGTGCCCCAAGGGTTAGCATTCTTTAAAAAAATGCACTGCGGTGTCAGTAGCCCCAGTGTCTTTGCACATCATGCTGTTCTCTCTGTTTAGAATGCCCTTCCTCAGCTAACGTGTACTCACCGCTCAGACTCCGGGAATTTTCCTTGATCTCCACACACTGTGCTACGTGCCCTTTTGTCATTTTCCCCTTAGTCTTTTTTTTTTTTTAAAGTACTTGTGTCTTTTTAATGTATATTTATCACATTATATGGTAAATGCTTATCTTACCATCTTTTCCAGTGTACTGTGAGCTCCTAACACTAGGAACTATGTCTGTCTTATTCAAAGTTACATCACTCCACTGTTGAGGTGTTTGTTGAATGAATGAGTGAATGAATGAATGAAGTAAGGAAAAGACAAATAAACAACCATTTTCATATGTTGATAAGAGCACCTGAGAACACCCAAATGACGGAATTGGGGGTGGGTGGTGGTTATCGGTGTTTTCTCTGACATCATAAAAGGGCAGACTCAAGATCCAGAACCGTGTTTTATTCTGTGGCTTGTACTTGCCGCTAAGAGAAACCATTACAACTTTATTGGATTTCTGAGAAATCAACAACACATGTGTATAGTAAAAATTCAGTGACAATAAAAGCAAATCGCCTGATGAAAAGAGTCCTCAGTAAGCAAATAACCTCTCCACCCACTCTTGTTTACCCTTATGGTCAAATTATGCTTACAAACTAACTCATTGTTGCCTCAAAACTTTCATTTTAAGTAGGATGAATGCAGGGCGAAAACAAATCTGAATTATTTCAAAGTAAAAATGTTGATCAAGGGAGCTAAAAATGGCAGAGACTTGAAACATTGTGTTGGAAGAATCCTGCCTATCAAGGTGGGGGAAGTTATTTTTAAGGAATAATTGAGGGGTGGGAGATCTGTGAAAGCAACACAGAGCTAGGATCTCAAATGGCAGTCCAGAAGTATGATACTTTCCTAAGAGAAATGCAAACTGCTGACAATACCATCACAGAAAGTGAGTGATCCCAAATGTGCAGGACTTCTTGGAAGAAATGTAGCAAGCGCCTTGATACAAAGTATACATACAAGGACACGGCATCCCTTTTGGGCAGGGATCAAGGTGTCACCCCTTTTCTGAAAGAAGGCAGGAACGACAAGGAAGAAGATGCAGAGGTTAACTAGATCAGACTTGAACTATAAAGCCACACAGGTGTGACCATTAAACAACCATCAGAATTTGAACAGAGCTGAGATCTCTGGAGAAAAGAGCAAAATTATTCATCCCTTGGTTTCATTTTTTTTTAATTGCAAAAACAAAAACACAGGACACTGTAGAAATTATAAGTGACAGCCTATTTTTCAGTGTGACTCTTAAATATCTAGTCACCTTGTAACATCTTTTTTTTTTTTTTAAGATTTTATTTATTTACTTGACAGAGAGAGAGAGAGCACACGTAGGCAGAGCAGCAGGCACAGGGAGAGGGAGAAGCAAGCTTTCTGCTGAGCAGGGAGCCCGATGTGGGACTCGATTCCAGGACCCTGGGATCATGACCTGAGCCGAAGGCAGCGGCTTAACCGACTAAGCCACCCAGGCGCCCTTGTAACATCTTTTCATACCACAATTGCAACATTGTAGTCATTGTAGGACCAAGAGAAACTTTCAGGGACCAATCTAGTCAGAATGTAGCTTGTCCACTTGTCATCCTTAGCCAGCTAGGGGGTCTCTGCCATCTTTTGATGCTATTTTCTCATTGCTCCCATGGTAACATGTTTCTTTTGCAGTGAAGAAACATCCATGGCATTGGCCCACCACTTGATTCTTATTCTTTAGCTAAATTAACCAGAATGCTTGTGAATGCAGTGCCTGGTTAACTTAATTTTCTGTGCATTTGTGAGCTAGCAGACATGACCCATAGCCCTTAATTGACATTTTTAAAAATGATTGGATACATAACATGTGTGAAAGTATATTTCTCACTCAAAATGTGTAAGTTCCTTCCACACATGATAGGATTTGAAGATGTAGGCTATAAAGGCGAATGCCTCATGGATTTTGGATTTAGCTAGAATTTGGTTTGAGCATGGGAGTGATATTTACTGGGTGTATTATTCTGGGCAGTAGTTAATCCTCTGAGCTTCAGTTTCTTGGTCTGTAAAATGTGGATAATAATATTCTTTTGGGGAGGGTTGAGTATGCAATGTATGTGAACCATCTAGGATAATGATTGGCCCATAGCAAGTGCTTGATAATATTATTTCCATTTTTCTCTCTCTAGTTGACTCGGGATTGTTTGTTCACAAAACCATTTGAATTTTGGCCCTTTGAAAAGTCTTGAATAGAGTGAAAATAATATGCAAAACTATTAATATTTGTCAATTATAGATAGTGGTAATAATGAACATGATTATATATGTTTGTGTTTCTGTGTATGTTTTACAATTCTAAAAATTAAATGTGTCAAAAGTAAATAAATAAGAATAAATCAAATGACAGACATCATTATATGAGCCATCTAAAATAAATCAATTTCTGCCATAGTAGATATAGAATAGTGGAATTGAGTCATTATGCAATCAATATTTGTTGAGTAACTACGAGGAACAGGACTGATAAAACCCCTGCCTCGTGCAGCTTACAGTCCAATGAGGAATACAGATTAAAACAAACATAAAGGCATCACACATGCAGTCAGGGCAGTTAAAGGCAATACAAGGTTGTAAGGCAATGCAGATGAGTCACATTTTACCTGAGTTTGGGGAGGCGAGGAAAAGCTGAGGATGAGTAGCGGTGTGTAGGAGGACTTGATGTATAAGACAAGACACGGAGAACGAACAGGGTGAGCAACAGCAAGAGAGGCAGGTAGGGATGCGGAGGGAAAAGCACGTGCCCAGGCGTAGTGCCTAGAAGAGTGGGGAATGAAGAGGATAGGCTTCAAAGTGGAAGGTGTAGGGGAGATGAGTCTTGAAAGGAGGGCAGATCATGAAGGGTTGGAGAAGTTTCATGCTTCTTGGGGAGAGTTTGCCCACCAAAATATCAAGGCCATTGTCTGCCCCTGTTGGTGGCGTCTCCATTTTTCTACCAATACTGTTGGTGCTCAGGAACTGACAATTCAGTGCTTCAAGTTTGATGGAATGCTGTGTTTTCTGGGGAGCCTGAAATCATGTCGCTTGCTAATTTTAGTGGACAGAAACTTACTCTAACTACTTCTGGTAAATAAAATGAGTATGGAAGCTCCGTTTCTTACATATTTTCAACCTAAGAACTTTCACTGATGGACCGAGGCTGTCCTGAGCTGCAGTCTGTTTCTACCTGCCATCAACAGATTACTGGCAACAGATTAGTGGCTGGTTTAATGTCCTCTTGGACTTAACAGAAAAACAGACTTGAAGATAGCCTTTGGGAACCTAACTTGTAAGTAGTTGAGCTTCATAATAAAAAGTTAACTCTATCACCTTTTTCGTAGCCTGCTGGTATCCTTTCGCATCAGAGGGATCAATGTTTGTGTCCCCGATCTTGAGGTTAACTAGAGTTTTTGAAAGCAATAAAAAAAATTTTTACAACCTGCAAGATTTTTCTTTAACAAAACCGATAGCATTCGTCCATTATCCTGTGGAGCTGGGACAAATAGCATTTGGTTGGGAGAATCTGGAACACAGTTGCACTGGGGCAGAGATGAAGAAGGATGATTACATTCTAATGACAGTCGTTCACAATATCTGATCATATTCAAATACAGGACCATTACACATGGTTTCATAATGGAAAATAAACGGGCCAGACGATTCAGTATACACAAACCATCTGGTAACCTTGCCAGTGACTCCTCAGGAAGGGAGTTGATAGGAAAACTGATGATCTGATCTGAGACTGTGATTTGCCCAAAGCTGGAGAATAGCATCATTATCCTCTGATTCCCAAAGGTTGCTCCCTGCACTTGGTTTTTCCACGATTGTCTCAAACATCCATGGCTTTGCAAACTCTAGTTACATGATAAAGCTCCTGGCTACTCCATTTTATTTTGGGAGTATACTTTTTATTGTCACTTGAATTCTTCATGATGACAATCTTCCCTTCCTTCACTCCCTGCCCTGACCTGCCTCTTCCCCTCATTAATATTGAGAGAATTAACATTAAATTTAGAAGTGGGATGTTTGAAAGAGTAGATCATCTTTATAGTTGGTTATATGTGTCCAAGGAAAATCTTTAAGCTGCAACCCTGGGTAGATTTTTCTTTCCTCCAGTTGCATTTTTTTTTCTTACTTAATGTGATCAGTAGTTCAAAGCAGAATCTATTTATTCTTGGCTCAGTTTCCACCCCACTAGTTATGACTTTTAGATGTATATGTGGAATCTTGTTCTCAGAGGAAGATCTAAGGAGACTCTGTTATAAGTATGGGGCTAACCACCACAAGGCACAGCTGGTGCAAATCAGCATGATACAGCAATAGCTCAGGGTTATTGGCAGAGCCTCTGTTTAGGATTTAATAGTAAAGAAAAGGGGCTCTGTACTGTAGGATAGAGAAGAAGGGAAAAGCTAGGGAGGGAAGAGCGGAGGATATCAAAGATAAACAGGAGAGGGAAGACTTTAAAAGAGTATGGGGGGAGGAACCATATAGTATATAAAGTTTATTAAATAAAATGATATTCATATATAATCCTTCATGGTTTGGAGAGATTTGGGGGCACCTTATTTTATATACTGCATTCCAGTCCTTTAGGAGGGTAAATAGAGGAACTGTGGGATAACTTGATAACCCATGGAGAACTGGGAGAGATTCTTTTTTTTAAAAGATTTTATTTATTTACTACTTATTTATTTATTTGATAGGGAGAGAGAGGGAGGGTGCACGCAAGCAGGGGTAGCAGCAGGCAGAAGGAGAGGGAGAAGCAGGCTCCCCACTGAGCAGGGAGCCTGATGGGAGACTGGATCCTAGGATCCTGGGACCATGGCCGGAGCCAAAGGCAGATGCCTAACCACCTGAGCCGCCCAGGAGCCCCGAACTGGAGAGATTCTTGAAAGAGATTGGGAAGAACAAATTCTGGAATGAGAAGAGGGTACAAGTACAACAGCCCAGATTCTCTGTCCACAGTCTGATTTGATGTATGTCATCCATAGTTCAACCATGTCTCAGATTTTGAATAAAGACATACATGGTGACCATAAATCTCTCTGAGTAGGGCGACATACTTCCTTAGATCATTAAGAAGACTCAGCCTCCAGAGAATTAGCTGTATCCTTCCCCGAGGCCTGGCTTCAGTGCCTTCGAAGGCAAATGAGCAGTGATAGGAGGAGCAGTGTTTGAAAGAGAAGGTCCTGTTCCAGCCCCCTGGCAGAATTACACATCTAGCCCTGTGGATCCGAGAGCTTCCTGTAGACTCTTTTCACAGTCTTTCAGGGGACACCTGTAGGTGGCTGAGAGGAACAGAGAAGGCAAGACTCCCCCCTCCCCTAGCAGACAGACTCCTACTAGCAAGGGAGCAGTATAGCTGCCCGTTTTCTGGAATCAGGGATTTGAAGTGGGGATTCTTATTTGTGGTGTTGCAAACTTTAGTTATCTTGAGATCAGAGAGCTTCCAGGTGCAGATGAACTTAGATATCAAGGTATGTCAGATGGCCCCCAAGGCTAATTCTGGGTCTACACAGCGTTTGAGATAGTCCCCAAGGCTAAATCTGGGTCTTCATGTGACTGTGGATTCCATTGGAAACTTCAAAAACAAGGAGATATATAAAAGCATGAGGAAAGATCATTTGTAAGTTTGTTTCTTTTTATGAATGCTGGAAATGTATCAGTGCTGGGTTCTGTGACCCAGCTGAAAAAAAAAGGTATTTTATGTATAGTATGTGGGTGAAAGAACATATTTGTGAGGGGAGGACTGGGGTAATTTGAAGAACTATCAATTTATAGAAGAAAAGAATCAGTATCTAATTAGCATGAAAAATGCTCATATCAAATAGTGACTAAAATGTTCATCTGGTTTAGTTTTTATATAAAATACTTCATGAGTTATAAAGGGTATAATATTTGGTTCTAATTTCCTTCCTTTGGGAATCCCTGTAAACAAGTAGTATATTCTGAACATGCTGAAAGAAATAACTTTTTCTTTCTTTCTCCCTTTCTTCCTTCCTTCCTTCCTTCCTTCCTTTCTTTCTTTCTCTCTTTCTTTTTTTTTCTTTCAAAGATTTTATTTATTTATTTGAGAGAGAGAGAAAAAGCATGAGCTGGGGGGATGGGAAGAGGGAGAAGCAGACTCCCCACTGAGTGGGGAGCCCACATGTGGGGCTCGATCCCAGAACCCTGAGATTATGACCTGAGCCAAAGTAAGACACTTAACTGAGCCACACAGGTGTCCCAAGAAATCGTTTTCTTTAAAGAATTATCTTAGTGGAAGATGGGCTCATAGTAGGATAGCCTTCTTAAGAAGAAATGGGATATCTCTGAATATGTAGCTCTTTTCTGTCTGATGACCAGCCTTCAATGACTAGCAGTGTTGCAGGTCATTGAAGTCACCTTGGCGTTATTATTCTTGATCTTTTGGGAACAAATACTAGGTGATGTCATTTTAATGTTTTTAATATGTTTTGTGTCGTTTTTCCAGGAGCATGATAAATTTGAACTGACACATCTATTTTACGTTGGACCAGTACCCCTTGCTATCAAGGGCATCCTTTTTTTTTTTTTTTAAGATTTTATTTATTTACTTGACAGAGAGAGAGAGATCACAAGTAGGCAGAGAGGCAGGCAGAGAGAGAAGGAAGCAGGCTCCCTGCTGAGCAGAGAGAAACAGGCAGAGAGGCAGGCAGAGAGAGGGGAGGGAGCAGGCTCCCTACTGAGCAGAGAGCTCGATGTGGGGCTCAATCCCAAGACCCTGAGATCATGACCTGAGCCGAAGGCAGAGGCTTTAACCCACTGAGCCACCCAGGTGCCCCAAGGGCATCCATTTTTGAAAGAGCTGTTTGGGTTGAGAGAGACAGAACATGGTCATGAAACAGATAAAAGCTAATTGGCCCTTAGGGTAAATAAACTCATGACCTTGGCCTCATTAGCCCTGTGCTGTAACTAGCTAAAGTAGCCTGCCCTCAGGGAAAGTTCACTTTCCTGAAGAAGCTCCAGCATTTGGAAATTATCCAAGAAGGTTTGTAACCTTGTTGACCCAGCCTTTTCTGCCCTAATGTTGAATTACTGGATGGTTGAAGGAGCAGATGGGACAATTCTGTGTTTACCCTGGGCCTGGTGATCCTGGGATCAGTACCAGGTAGAAAGTAATGCTAGAGCTGGGCTATTTTGTAGGATTTATATCTAGGCCAGTGCCAGTGGATATTTTACTCAGCTAAATGCTGATGAACTTGCTTCAGAATGAAAGCCACTGAGGTGGGTTTTGACCAACAGAAAACCTCCATGTGTGTCACAAACATTGTGTGACAGGTGAGACTTTCTGTGCAGTAGACTCTTTTAAGTCAGCCTCGCCTTATCTCTCCCCACTGCTGGGATAAACAGTTGTGTGTACACCAAGGGGACCATGGAATGGATTGATAAATACAACCTCCAGACTGTATGCAGAAGCCAAAGTTTCCCCATGCCTGGGAAAACAAAGACGTCATGCTGTTCAGTAGCAGCAGCAGCTCTTGAAGTTCTCTTCTCTCAAGCTGGTTTATAGTCCTTATCCTTTAAGGCCTATTGCTCAGTAGCTTTGTCAGTATTCCCTCCTGTCACCTCCCTTTTAGCCTTCTGATTGGCCAGTGGGGTGGGGACAGGGATAAGAGCACTCCTTCTGACTTCTTTCTGGAGAACTGGGACAACATTTTGGTCCCTCGTATTCTCAGGCAAGGACTAGTTCCTCTTAACCAAAGTCCCTTTTCTAAAGTACAATAAGGAAAAATGAAATTCATTTAAAAATCCAGATGAAGCAATGATTACTCTTCTTTCCACTTCCCCTCCACTCTAACAGCCAGTGAACACTTTCTGCAGGGCCAGCTTCCTCCTTTGTGTGGACTAGAGAGCTTCCTCTTCAGGTCAGCTGGCTAGGGTATTATCGATTGCTCTGTGGAAAGTCTTTTTTTCTGCCCTCATTGGCCACACACCCAATTGCTGTTGAAGACGCTAATTTAGAAACCCTGTAAAATAATAATAGAATATTTATTATATTTTTAATAGTGGAGGGGGTACAAATAAGAAACCCAAACTGGTCCCTGCTCTCTCCCCCAATGGTCCCCTATCCTGGCCATCTTTCCATGCCATCTCAAAGCCTTTTCCTAAGTTAGCCACTGCTGACCATTTCTTGAGATTCTTTCACACACATTCCCGAATGTAACTATGTGCCCACCTCCGCATATGTGTATTTTAACACGTAAGGGCTCATACTATGCACACTGTTCTATAGCTGACTTTTTCTCCTTAATGATGTATCTTAGAAATCTTTCCATTTTGGCACACAAAGATCCATCCCAATTTTTTAACCAGTCCATAGTAATCCATTATATGGAGGTGCCTTTTTTTTTTTTTATCTAACCAGTCATTATACTGAGGGACATTTTGATATGTTTTTAAAACCATGACAAGTAACACTTTGGTGACCATCCTTGTACATATGTTTTGTTGAAATATTCCTTGGATATCCACAAGATAAATTCCTAGCAGTGACATTACTTGTTCAAAGGGAATGTATGTTTTTAATATTGGTAAGTATTGCCAAATTGTGCTCTAAAAAGGTTATGCCCGTTCATACTCTTAAGATGATAAATCTATTTGGGGTAGAAAGAAAAATCATTGTTTCTCAGACTTGTGTAGCTGGTTTCTGTTTCTATCCTTAAAGTGCTGCCTATGATTTAGCCTCTGGACATCTGATACATAAAGTAATGATGCTCATGTCATCTCCCTTCCCCACCCCTCCCCTGGAGGATCCATCCAGCTCTGAAGCCAATCAGTAGAGTAATTCTTGTCCTGCATCTTCAGAATGTGCTAGGCCAGAAAAGGATATGGGTTCTAATTATGAGGACCGCTCACTGATGGCACTGCATCTCCAAGTACCTGCCACAAGAACACCAGGGCTTCAATTCCAGTGAAGCATCTGGAAGATAAGGCTTGGCCATGTCACATCAACCCAGGCACATGGCATTTTGAGAGGTTATCACCAACTCTGCTGCCCATCAAGACTGTGAGGCAAGAGAGAATCTTCTTTGATGCTTGTAAAGGAAACTCAGTATCTATAGCTTCATCAGGGAAATGGAGCTCATCACCCAGATGGGGAAGCAGAGAGGAATGATTAAGCACTTGAAAACACTTTGAAGCATGTTTAATCATAGTTAAATGCTTCTTCATAAAAGCTGGTATTTTGATGTCTGGCTAGCATCATAAGACTCCTGACCATGGCCTAGGATTTGACACTTTGTATTTTTACAGTGGAACAGGAAAATTAGACATGAAAGCCACTCAGATGTCCAATACTAGAGAATAATGCAGGTAGTACAGACATTGTGGTGGGAGGATTATAATTACCTTATTTTTGTTGGTAATGTGCTCTCATTGCATACAGGGATTTGGGGAGATTGTTGTCATATTTTCTAAAGTATCTGGAGCTCCAAGAAGGAAAACTGGAAAATGAGTATAAATAATGATGCTCAATCTGCTTTTTTTTAAAAAAGATTTTATTTATTTATTTGGCAGAGAAAGAGAGAGAGAGAAATCACAAGTAGGCAGGGAAGCAGACAGAGAGAGAGGAGAAAGCAGGCTCCCCACTGAGCAGAGAGCCCGATTCGGGGCTCGATCCCAGGACCCTGAGATCATGACCTGAGCCGAAGGTGACCTTTAACCCACTGAGCCACCCAGGTGCCCCGATGCTCAGTCTGCTTAAGTCATCCCCATCACCCTGTGGTGTAGACCTTGGCAAAATAAGAAGGCAGTAGGATTTCCATGTCTAGATGTACTGCTATACAAGGAACAAGAGGCTGAGTTTTCTATAGGGTGCTAGAGGCCACTTTGTCCCCCTTAATCAGAAATGGAAACACCCACTTGTCAGTCTGGTTTTCCTGCCCATGCCTTCTCCACTACCACGGAATTTTTAAAAGACAGCCAGGGGAGGGTGTAGCTGTGTTCCCTGGGCCCTTGAGTTGCCTTGTGTCAGTAGGGAAATGGCTGTGCCTCCTTAATCACACCTGTGGACCCAGTCAGTGCCCGAAGGAAGGACCAAAGGGATCGGAACTGGTGATTGAGTTTATTCAATCTGTTTTGGGAAGCCATGGAAACTTGGGCTGGGGGAGGGGGGAGAGAGAGAAAGAAGGAGGGAAGGAGGGACAGAGGGGAAATGGAAAGTAATAAGTCTAAAAAGAGAGCTAAGGGACTCTCAGTGAATTTCCTTAAAGTCTGTAGGGACAGTGTTCCTTATCCCCTATGTTTGAGGAATGATTTGATTCAGGATGCTAAGCAGACACTTGAAAGTCTGAACTTGTTCACCTATGATCCTGGATGGACCATTATTCATTTTGCAAAATTAAGACAAATCTCTCTTTCCCTCTTCCCCTCTCTCCTAGCAGTTTTGCTTTGCTAAGTAATCAGACATGGATCTTATTCCCAAGATGTGTATTTATAGCTTTAGAGAGATAAGACATTTAAAACAAGTAGGAGTGCAGTAAAATCCCTAATCGAAGTCCAGATACCGAGCCATGGGAGTTCAGAGGGGTAAGATGTAATTTCCAGTCGGGGTGGGCAGGAGATTGACTGTCATATTTTTGGGCTTAATATTTACTAAGAATTCCTCAGTAAATGGGGATGTGATGGGAGAAGGCCCTCTCCAGGGGTTGGCAGGAATATTTCAGGGAGGTATTGGAAGGGGGAGGCGCGAACAACAAACGACAGTTAGATTGTTTTGACTGGAGGAAAGGGCACACAAGGGTAGTGAGAAGGATGTTTCCATGGGAGGGCGGGGCTCTAATCTGCAAGGCCTTGAATGTCAGTTGTCACAGCTCACGACCTTGTTAGAAATAGTTTGGTTCACCGCAAAAGATGGCGAGCTGGCAGAGGCTGGATCCACCCCCGGGCCTGGGGCAGGAGCAGAGAGGGAGTCTAGGCCCACAGGCGCAGCACTGGATGGGATAGACCTGGGGATGTGGCGGCAGATGACGCGCAGTTAGCTAGGCAAGGAGAGCTGGTGTGGCTAGGTGGGTGACAAGTCTCCAGGCTGGGAGGCGCTGGGACTGAGAAACGTCGGTACAGGTGGCACTGAGAAGTGTAATCGAGAGTGAGGGAATCAGAAAGTGTGTTGGCAGTTAGAAGCCTCCAGCTGCTACGCTCAGGTTTACAGGCAGACTTCCAGGCTCTGGAAGGAGGAAAGAGGGGAATGGAAAGCAAGAAGCAGGGCCCCCACCCTAGAGGGACCGGGCAGATTTCCAAGCCAGGAGTCAGACCTGGAACGGGGGGCCTGCCTAGCGGTAGGAGTGGCTCGTTGCTCCATTCCACAGTGCTGAGCGGAGGGCTTCTCATTCCTTCTGCATAAGGTTATGACTGCTCTTCGACGTGGGGTCTGCAGGTGGGAGCGAAGAGGCCCCGCTGTGGGGAGGGGAGGGTGCAGATGCTGGAGGAAAGGCAGGGTCCGGGCCACTGCTGGCTAAGGAGCTGGGGCTTTCCCTGGTAGGCGAAAGGGGAAGAATGGAAAAATGAAAACAAGTGGCTGTCTTAATCAGAGCTGTATTTCAGGAAGATTCATTTGAGGCTAGTGTATAAAATGAATTAAATGAGTCCTGACCATCACTAATTTCTTCTCTTCCTCTTCCCAAATACTTCTCCAGTGTGTTCACTTCTCTCCACACCTCTTTCTAATGCTGTAGGTTAAATAAACCGTAGTGTTAAAATTAGCGTATTAAGTTAATACGATATTCATTTCACCTGTTTCTTTTTACTTTTTAATGCTTCTAGAAAAACTTGAAATTATGTAAGTGGCTCACATTATATTTCTATGGGGGCAGCGCCCCTCAAATCCTTCCTCCGTATCACAGTCAGATCTTGTGAAAATACAAGTCTTCTCGTGTAACCGTGCTGTGTGGAACCCTCTGATGGTCTCCACTGCCCCCAGCATCGAGTCCAGACTCTTCAACATGGCTGCCAAGCTCTTGTCATCTGACGCTGACGTCATCTCTTGACTACCCCTCCTCACTGCACTCATCCTTTGGGCAGATCGAACCATACAGAGCTCTGTCTGTCAAATTACTCTGTTCTCTTCAGGATTCATGCCAGTCCTCTTCCTGAACTGAGCATTTCTCCCCCTTCTCATTGGCTGACTTTTGCTTCCTTCCCATTAAAGTCTCAGCTTTAGACCTCCCCGACTCCTTGACTCTAGAACACATGCCTCTCCTTGATGCTAGGGGGACCCCACCATGTGCCTGCTGCATTATAGCCTTCTCACATTTTCAGTAAGGTTTTATTTACCTGCCTCTGCCCTCCCTAGAATGTACGTTCTTTGAAAGCAGAGACTCTGTGTTGATCCCCACCTCACGCCCAGCACCTAGCACAGTACCTGGGCCACAGCAGCTACCTGCATGATTGTATGAATGAAGAAATGGGGCCACAATGTCAGGCAGTATGATCCTGAACCAAGATAGTGGTACTAGGAATGAAAAGGATGCGACACTCATGAAAGAGCCAGTAAGGATGTAATTCTTGAGTGCAGGCAACCCAATTACTAATGGGTATGAACAACTGCTGAACTTTATCAGGTACCAAAAGGTTCTTAAATAATGTAAGGAACAGCAAAGAGGCAAACAAATGTCCTAAGAACAAAAGTGTATCTTACTTTATTATTTTAAAAAATTTTAATTCCTGTGTAGTTAATATATGGTGTTATATTAGTTTCAGGTGGATAATAATAGTGCTTCAGTAATTCTGTACATTACTCAGTGCTCATCATGACAAGTGCAAAAGTGTATTCTTTTAAAAGTAGCATGATTTTTGGAGTCAAAAGACTTGGGCTGAAGACATGGCTCTTGCATTTACATTGTCTTTGTGGTCTTGACATTTCATTTTCTTAGGTTATAAAATGGACCTAGTACCTCTACTTTGGGGGTTGTGGTGAAGATTAAGGAAACTAATACACGTAAAATCACTTTGTCAAGTGCAGTGACAGAAAGTGTTTGCCAATTACCAATGCAGAAATATTTACACCTTCAAAGAGGTGATATTCATGCTATGGTGACTAAATTGTACATGATCTTGACCTACCCCAAGACATGTAAACCTCAAGGAAAGCACCCTAGGACAGAGGAACTTGGGTAGTCTACACTACACGAAGTGACCCAGTTCAGTCAGTATGACTCAGGGAGTGCTCTGGGGAGGCCGTGAGCAGGAGGTGCAGCGGGTGCGTGCGCCCAGACCGTGTGGCTGGGCCGGGCAGCCTCCTACTCTCTACCTGGTCTATGACGACCTCCCATTTGACCTCTAAGCTTGGGCTCATGCCTTTCCCTCTGCTTGGCTTGCTCTCTTCTTCCCATCTGCCCGGCTTCTCGAAACCCCTTCCCCACCACCTGGAAATTCTATTCCTACTTCAAGTCTTCAGGAGGCTCACAGCCTTTAGTATCTAAAGTTGCCTTCCCTGCCACCGCCCCCCACCCCCACCTTGAAAGAGAGCCCACTGTCCGGTCTTCTCTCCCATTCCCTGACTGGGCTGAGCACTGAGTATTTGCAAGAAACCCTCCCATCCAGCCTGTATTCCTGCCCCCAGACACATGCCCGTCTCTTACGTGGGGTGTGCCTGAATGGTTGTTCTAGGTGGGACAACCTGCAACACTAGCATTCCGACTTGGAATTTAGTCTGGAGGTTCCGTGGAAGGCCATAGTCACAGCCTTCCCTCTTGCCTGCTTACTTTGTACATTTGCTAGTTGGCCTCCCTTACTTTGGATGCAGGGCCAGTATGTGGAAGTCACTGCTTCACACATAGTATACACTCTGGTAAAGTCATTAAGATATTTATTTACTGACCCTTCACAGAGGATTATTTGAGGGATTATGGGATTACATAAACTAAAACAAAAGCATGCCTTGTGTTTCCAAGGGACATACATCCAGTTGGTATATTATACTATTATGATGAATTGGTGCTCACAAAGTGAAGATACAGCACTACTTCTTTTTTAGGAAAAACGAACAGCCTATTTGGCACATTTTGTGAACTAGGGGCCACGCCTAGGATTCTGTTTGATCTTTGATTCCTCTAAGTCTGGGGTCCTTCCTTACTCTGTTCCCTCGGCCTGGATGGCTCTCTCCTCCTCGCCCCACCCCTTTTTTCCACTACTTCCAAAACCATCTTGGCTTTCCGGTCTTACCTTAGAGATCATTTTCTCTGGGAATAATTCCCTGAATCTTATTATAGACACAGCCTATACCCCCCAATAGCAATCTTTCTGTTGGCATTTATCATACTGTAATGTACATGGTTTGTCTGTTTCTCTCTTCAATCCATTAGCACCATGAGGCAGGTACGGCAAATGTCTTGATGAAAGCTATTTCTGCAATGCCTACCTAGCACAATGCCTGATATATAGTAGGTGCTTTATATATATTCGTTGCATGAATGAGTTAATAAATAGGTAAAGGAATCCCTTTTAGAGCCCAGAACAATTTTTGAATCAGAGTATATCAAAGTAATCTTAGAATATTATACTCTAGCCTCTAGATAAATGACTCTCTTACCTTTACTGATTTCGGTTCTATTTCATAGGTATATTAATTGGGATATAGGTTGGGCTGCTTATAACAGAAAGCCAAATTTATGACACTTTAAACAAGAGGGAATTCTATTTCTCTTGTGCAAAACAGTCTGTAGATGGGCAGTCCAGGACTGGTCTGGCATCTTGTGCAAAACAGTCTGTAGATGGGCAGTCCAGGACTGGTCTGGCAACTTTGTTCCATGAGAGTCTGTAGATGGGCAGTCCAGGACTGGTCTGGCAACTTTGTTCCATGAGATAATAGAGCCAGGCCTTTTCTATCTTGCTGCTCCCCCCTCCTAGGATGATGGCCTTGTCCACATGGTTCCCTGTCATGACCACATCCTGGGAGGTCCACTTTTGTCCTGGAATCCTTGGATTCTATACCTACTGTGAACTAAATCTCTTTTCAGTACCTGGAACTGATTCTAGGGCCTTCTGCACCCTCTTGGGGCAGCTTGAGTCTGGTGTAGATTTGTAGAACTAGTCCAGTTGAGGAATTTCTCACTGCTTGATTGGTCTCCACTTTCAGGTGGGAAAGACCAAGTTGGGCACGTATGCCAAGAACACCAGCTGGTCTTCATGCTAAGATCACGCAGCCGTCAACCGAGGGTGGTGTGGTTTCCTGTGGCACAGGGTGTGCTCATTTCAGAGGACGGCATTCTGGCAAGTTACAGGAGAGAAATTCCTTTGAATAATGTAAAATATATGACCTATTTGGCTAATAGGAAAAAGTATATGACTTATTTAGTTATAAGGTTGCCATGTAACTTACCGTTGCTCTGTCATTTCCTTACAGTGGCTTTATTTTATTTGGGGGCAGTCATTATCTCACATGATTAGGGTTCAAGATGAAGGCCAGCCTATCGATTCTCCCTCCTCCAGTACATGCATGTTTGCACAGACACGCACATGCACACACACCCCACCCAGTGCTCCACCTTGTACTATGTCCAAGCCAAACTCCTCATTCGACAACACACACACACACACACACACACACACACACACACACACACACACACACACTATCTTTGAAGGAAAAGGGGGAGGGCCATACGCAGCTTTCTAGAGCAGTAGCTATTCACCTATCTAGAAGATCCTGGATAAACCAAGGTAATGACTCCACCCTGTCTCCTGCCCCAAATTCAACTCGTTTTCATCCTATAAACCTTACTTCACATCTTAGACGCAACAGGATCAGTACGGGTTAGCAGGAGTCGATTCTGCCAGTGTAATAGGCAAATAACAAAAACCAAAGATGTATCTAAATTTGTTCCTGGCAAAGGCAATATATGAGATATTTTCTGGTTTTTAAAAAGACATTAGATAATTGATATGCAATCCACAATCAGCTCTCCAAAGGGGTAAAACTCCCTTTTCTTTGTGTTCTTGTGTGTTTCTGTGGGAGGAGTTCCCCTGTTTGCAGCATACTGGTTAATTATTGTTAAAGTGATACTTCCGTTATATATGTTTTTCTTTTCTTTCCACCTTCTCAAAAGTTCTCCTTTAAGGCAGAAACTTTCCATTCTTGGTTTCATCCAAAAGACAAATATTTCTGGGAAAACACCGCATTTAAGCTATTCAGCAGTTCTAGTGTTATGTAACTGACCACACTAAGACTTTCAATTAACTTTGGTTACATTTTATTGAAGAGTGTCACAGAATAGGATAACCGGTGATAATTAAAAAGAAATTTATATGTTTTTAAACAGGGAAAATCCTCTTAAAATATGTATAGCATCTTGTAATAACGACAGGAGATAAATTGCTTGTCAGTTGAAGTATTCTAAAGTCCACTGACTGTATTCCAAGGCTGACTTGAGTGTATTTGAGAATTTTTAATCATCGTGAGCTTTCCTGCAGCATTAGTTTCCATAACTCAAACTGTCCTTGTTCTTCTTTCCCTCTTGCTCTCCTCTCTGGTTATTTTTGTTTGGTATCAGTTATGGGTGAATCTTGAGACTGTTTAGCTTCTGCTTCTCTTCCACTCAGGAGGAATCATGTGAATTCATGGTTTCAAACAACTTCCTGTATACATAGTAACTTGCAACTACTTTCTTCTAGTCTTTATCTTTCCTTCCTATCACTCTTTAATATCTTTTTCTTTCTCCCCAGGTCTGAGCTGATAATTTCTTCCCGAAAGCAGAAAGTCCTTCCCATTTTCTCTTTATTTCCACGTCCCCTTGAATCCCAGTCTTAAAACCTTGTAGGTTTTTTCTTTCCCCTCTCATTTACTTGCAACATGCTGCCTATCATTAAGTCACAACATTTATTTTTCCAAAATGTCACTCCAATTCCTTTCTTTAGTTCAAAACCCTTGTCACAGTCTAGGTGTTGTTTGGCATGTATTGTATTGTTTCCTATCAGGTCGCTCTGTCTCCGTGCTGTCCCCCTCTGACTGACCTCTGGACAAGCATTATAATCATCTTGTTCACCCTCTTTTATCATTTTGATTTCCTCTTAAGAAAAATTCCAGAATCTCTGCCATCCAGCTACTTTATCTGAACCTTACGTCCCTTGACTATATGAGCCTCTCTTCCAACCAATAGCATCCTTTGACCTGCCACCTCTCCTGCTGAAAGTTCATCTTTTCTTCCTCCTAGCCCGTGTTTCTCTTTTACCTCAAAGGTCGTGGTCAACACAGTCTCAGTAAAAACTATACTGATCTGCAAGTCCTTTAGAAATGTGTGCCTCCTGTTGGAGGTGGTCATGTCCTCTTAGTGGCACACTGCTCAGCTGGCCGTGTTTGTCTTAATCTGGACTTGCTGATCTGTGGCTTTTTGAAGTCATTTTCCAGTTTCTTCCCTGATGTCCTTTCCTTGCTTTTAGAGTACAAACAACTTTAAGATAGAGACAACATCTAAGATTTATTTATATCCCTCAACAATTACAAAGCACTTACTGAATTTACAGCATGACCTTATCTGTGTGCCTGTACCTGTCAATCAATCACAGTTATTTATTGAGCATCTCCCACAGTGAGATGCTAGAGAACCATGAAGAGAAAAAATTAACTTGCCTCTGCCCTCATAGGGTTTGGGGGAAACAGACATTTATCAAATAATCATACAATGAAATATAAAATTATGACTGTGGCAGAGTTACAAAGAGAAGATCTTGGTGCTAGGAGAGCACATAATAGGGGGATTTAACCCAATTGAGAGAGGAGAAGAAGGAAGGCTGTCCAAGAAGAAGAATCTTTAATGGACACGGACCAGATGTAGTGAAGACATTGAAAGAAGACCAGGATTGCTGGAGCCCAGAGAATATATGTAGAACGAAGTAGACGGATGCTGGAGAGGTAGGCAGGGGCCAATGTGGGCAAGGCCCTTTGGGATATGAAAAGAATTTAGGTTTTTATCCTTAGCAATGGTGAGCCATTGGAGAAATTTAAGAATAGGAGGAGATGCTACGGTGATTTGAAAATACCACTCTGGTCACTGTATGGAGGTGGAATGAGGTGGACAAGAATACCAGGCATAGTATCTTTCTGTGCTATGTAGCAACTCAGTAAATGTTGCTCATTGACTGAATAGTTTGTGGGGCTTACAATCCTTTTGGGTTCACTGCATCATGAACATTTGGGTTTTGGCTTCAGACTGCAAAATCTTGAGTTACTTGATATATGTGTCTGAGTTTTAATATAGGAGGTCTCCTTTAGCTTTTGCAAATTGTTGATCTGACCAAAACAACAGACAACATTTACTGAGAATTTACCTTGGTGCTGGATACTGAGCTAACACCTTGATGTGTATTATTTCATTTAATTCTCTGTGTGGTCCAGTGAGGAAGGAAGGTGTTTGTATTCCTGTGTGGGTTTAGGGATATGAAGGTTCTTGCTTCAGAGGGGGTGAGGGATCTAGGACTCCGATCTAGGTATTCCTGACAGCACCATCACTCTTAGCCACGATATTCTAGCAGTTGTGGTTCATTCAAGTTTTCAGTACCATCTCAGTACCACGATAATAGAAAAAGGATGTTCCTTTGGCCCTGAAACAAGACATGATTTGGCTGATTGCCCTGCAGCTCCTCTCAGAATCTTGGTCAAAGCCCTTCACGGCATCAGGTCACACATCCTTCACTTTGCAGAAGGTTTTATTATAAATCCCACAGACCTGGCATCATGTCTGAGATGACTGTTGGATGTTTTGATCTTTTCAACCATCTGAATAAATCTCTGTCCTTTTTTCTTTTACAGAAATCTATAATTAGATGAGGTAATAATGCTCATTAGCCCAAGTTACAAATAGTATTCCAATAACCAACTTCTTCCTCAGGCAAGCATCATCAACATCAATTAAGAGTAACTGCCAGCAATTGGTAAACTATTAGTTGAAAAATGTTTGCTGTCATGGCCAGAGCAGAACCTCGCCTTTGGCCTGCCATCTGTCCAGAGCTTTTTGTTTATGTTTCTTCTGTCTTCATTTTCTACCCCCTGTGGCAGGCTCTTCTTTAGCTCTGATAGGTCCATCTAAAATTGGCTTGTAAATCGCTTGCCTAAATAAGAGGACCTAATAACAGAGCATTGGGAATTTTTAATTTATAGTATCTCTATGATAACTCACAAGAGCACTTTGGGCCTTCAGAAAATGGAAGCAAGTCATCTTATTTACTGGTCTTTACCCTTTGGAAAGCAAGGTCGAAAGTTCAAGCAAAGAGGAGGGGAATGGGGCATTCCCGGTCAGCAGAGCTGGGAACAACTGTAGTGGGATGTCCAGCTGATTGTGGGAGGCCGAATATGGAAAGTTTGTTGAGGAGTCACCCAGCCTGCAAGACTGAAGAATATGAAGAAGTGTCTCATAGGGAGGTTGAAAGGATTCAGTCATTTGCAGTTTGATAATACACTGACATTGTTGGAGGAAAGGAGTCAAGAATTAGCAGATTTATTTACTTCTGCCCTCCACCAAAAAGTTGTAGAGGACTACAAATTCCTGAAGATATAATTTATAAATGAAATATTGCAAAAGGGCCATTGTTGATTTCACTCCCATTGGGAAAGGTTTTCAAATTCATCTGTTTAGGTAAGGGCTGTGGGCAAGTAGAGGCGATATGCATTCAGTGCTGCTAACACGTGGAAGGAGAATCCTGACCTCTTGCTTTTTAGTTTTTTCACATATTTGTTGTTGTTGTTGTTGTTCTTACTGCTCTCTTAGGACCGTTTTCCTCCAAAATTTGACTGGGCCTAAGACATTATAGTCCAGCATTGAGTTTGAGGACAAAACCAAGGCCTTCCCACCATCTCACGCTGATGTTGCCATTTTCCAGACAAGTTTGTTAAGTACTTATTTCCAAGCACAGTCTGTTATCCAAACAAACAACAAAATATGCAAAGAACATGCCAGGAAAGAGTGTGATGGGTAGGGAGGGAAGGAGAGATATATTTTTATTCAAGGCCTCTTACATTCTAAGAACTCGATTTGGTACTTTATATAATAGTTTATTTAACACTCCTGATAAGCTTGAAGGGGAACAGATGAGGACACTCAGGCTATGAGAAGTGCTGGTTAGACCCTTGGTTGGAAGGCTTCTAGAACTGAGATTCAAACTCTGGCTCTCAGATGCCACCTGTCCCCTCACTCACCCAGGCACATAAGCATTACTCCATGTCATGCTGCCTATGTAAGTACACTCTATCACAGTTTTTGTATTTTTTTACTTTTTCTTGCAGCCAGAGAGGTAGAATAAAACCTAAGAAGGTGTAGTGTCAGAGAGGCCAGTGAATAGATAAATGAATGAAGGGAATATATATACTACATATTTCTACTTGTAGGTAGATTCTCTTAAAGAATCAGCTGCTTATGTCTGTTCTTAACCAGCTATCTCTTTATTGGCTCTGGTGAAACTGTAAAGTAAGAAAGTTTTCCCTTCAGTTTGGGGTTCTTCCATATACCTGTCCTCTTTCCTGGGAAGTCCTAGGACCCTTGTTTTGCTACTGACTTACCAGTGACCACCAAATATGGCAACATGAAACGATTCCTAGCAATATCCTATGCTTTAAGGCTAGATCTTTGCTTCCCTCCTCACATCAAATTTGTAAGTGAACAGCACATAATGTTAACTACAGGCACAATGTTGCATGGTAGATCTCCAGGTTTTTCATTCTGAATAACTGAAACTTTATATATATTGAATAGTAGCTCCCTGTTTCACCCTTCCCCCAGCCCCTGACGACCACCACTCTACATTCTTTCATTCTTTTTTTTTTTTTAAGATTTTATTTATTTATTTGTCAGAGAGAGAGAGCACGAGAGGGCGTGCACAAGCGGGGGGAGCTGCAGGCAGAGGCAGAGGGAGAAGCAGGATTCCTGCTGAGCAGAGAGCCAGATGTGCTGCTTGATCCCAGTACCCTGAGATCATGACCTGAGCTGAAGGCAGAGGTTTAACCCACTGAGCCACCCAGGCGCCCCTGAAGGCAGATGCTTAACTGACTGAGCCACCCAGGTGCCCCGTGTACTTTCTGCTTCTATGAGTTGGACTACTTTAGATATCTCACATAAGTGAAATCATGCAGTGTTTTTCCTTCTGTGACTTTGGCTTATTTCACTTAGACTTATGCTCTCGAGGTCCACCCATATAGTAGGCATATGACAGGATTTCCTTCTTTTTAAAAGATGAATAATATTCCATTTTAGGTGTGTCCATATCACATTTCCTTTATTCGTTCATCCATTGATGGACAGTTAGGTGACTTCCACGTCTCAGTTATTATGAATAGTACTGCACTGATCCTGGCAATGCAAGTACTTCTTCAAGATCCTCATTTCAGTGTTTTGGATGAATACGCAGAGGTGGGATTGCTGGATCATGAGGTAGTTCTATTTTTAGTTTATCAAGGAAACTTGGAACTCTTTTCCATAATGGCTGTGCCAATTTATATTCCTACCACCAGTGCACAACTTTTCCCTTCCCTCTACATCCTAGCTAACATTTTTGTTTGTTTGTTTGTTTGAATAATGGCTATCCTTACAGGTGTGACATGGTATCTTATTGTGGTTTTGATTTCCATCTCCCTGATGATTAGGCACGATAAGCATCTTTTCATGTACCTGTTTCATGTACCTGTTTGTATCTCTTCTTTGGAGAAATGCTTATTCATTCTGTGCCCACTTTTAAATTGGGTTATTTTGTTTGTTTTGTGTGTCTTTTCTTTTCTTTTCTGAAGGAGTCGTAGAAATTCCTTATATGTTATGGATATTAGCTCCTTATATGATATGTTGTTTGCAGATATTTTCTCCCATTTGGTATGTTGCCTTTTAACTCTGTTGATTGTTCCCTTTGCTGTGTAGAAGCTTTTGAGCTTGATCTAGTCTTGCTCATCTGTTTTCGCTTTTGTTGCCTATGCTTATGGTGTCATAGCCATGAACTCATTGCCATCACCAATATCGTGAAGCTTTCCCCTATGTATTCTAGGAATTAGGTGGCTATCCAGTTTTCCCGGTACTGTTTGTTGAAGAGACCATCCCTTCCCCAATGTTTATTCTTGGCACTCTTGTCAAAGAGCAGTTGACTGTATGTTTGGGTTTATTTCTGGGTTATTAGGTTCCATTGTTTTATTATTTGTCATTATGCCAGTTCCACGCTGTTTTAATTACTATAGCTTAGTAATATGTTTTGAAATCAGAAACTGGGACACTTCCAACTTTGTTCTTTTTCAAGATTGCTTTGGCTCTTTAGTATCCTTCGTGGTTCCATATGAATTTTAGGATTTTTTTTCTATTTCTGTAAATAATGATATTGTAATTTTGTTAGGAATTGCACTGAATCTGTAGATTGCTTGGGGTAAGCACGGATATTTTAACAATATTAAGCTTTCAGATTCATGAACACAAGGTGTCTTTCCATTTATTCGTGTCCACAAGTAAATTGTTAGAATAAGTGGATTTATTATTAACTTTACAAAGTTGCAGGATGCAAAATCAACATATAAAAGTCAATTGCATTTCTACACACTAACAATGAACAATCCAAAAATGAAATTAAGAAATCAATCCTATTTACAATAGCATCAAAAAGAATAAAAACTTAGGAATAAGCTAAACCAAAGAGATGAAAGACTTGTACACTGAAAATTTTAAAACATTGCTGATCTGCTTTAAACTTGACCTGTCCTCTTAGGACCATGCTAGGTCATGGGCAAGGTAATCTGGTAAATAAATTCAAACTTAATTATAAATGGTTTACTGGTTTATCCTTCCCACATATTGGCCAGGAGTATTTTAACCCAAAGGTATGTGTAATAAGTTAATACTGTCTGAGCTGCCTACAGGTGAAATATTTTTATTTTTATTATTTATTTATTTTTTTAAAAAAATTTTATTTTATCTTTTCAGTGTTCCAAGATTCATTGTTTATACACCACACCTAGTGCTCCATGCAATACATGCCCTCCTTAATACCCACCACCAGGCTCACCCTCCCTCCACGCCCCCTCCCTTCCAAAACCCTGTTTGTTTCTCAGAGTCCACAGTCTCTCATGGTTTTCTCCCTCTCCGATTTTCCCCAATTCACTTTTCCTTTCCTTCTCCTAATGTCCTCCATGTTATTCCTTATGCTCCACAAGTAAGTGAAACCATATGATAACTGACTTCTCTGCTTAACTTACTTCACTCAGCATAATNCTTCTCCTAATGTCCTCCATGTTATTCCTTATGCTCCACAAGTAAGTGAAACCGTATGATAACTGACTTCTCTGCTTAACTTACTTCACTCAGCATAATCTCCTTAGTCCCATCCATGTCGATAGATACAAAAGTTGGGTATTCATCCTTTGTGATGGAGGCATAATATTCCATTGTATTTTTGGACCATATCTTCTTTATCCATTTGTTTGTTGAAGGGCATCTTGGCTCTTTCCACAGTTTGGCGATTGTGGCCATTGCTGCTATGAACATTGGGGCGAGATATTTTTAAATGAATATTTTAAAAACTGTAAAATGAAACACTTGATTGCACTATCTAGTATAACCAGACTTTTTTTTTTTTTTTTTTTTTTTTTTTGGTGGCTCAGCATTGAACAAAATCACGTATACATTATCAGGTATAAATACAAACAGTTATTCTTGGAAAACCTCTCTGAAATTATAACATAATTTAGTAAGAAGACATGATTTCAGATTTCCACATATTGCATATATACACAACTTTTCAGTGAGTCTGAGAAGATATAGTTTGGGAGAAATGCAATGATACAGGAATGGAATTTTTTTGGATCAATTCCCATGTGATAATTTGCATACATTTTTCATTTATGCCTTCTTTAAGCTTATGAGATAGATGTTTGTCCCATTTTACAGATGAGAAAACTAAGGCTCAGGGAGGTAGCACCCAAGTTCACTCTTTTTTTTTTTTTAAAGATTTATTTATTTATTTGAAGAGAGAGAGAGAGAGAGAGAGAGAGAGCAGGGGGTTGGAGAGAGGAGAGAGAGAATCCCAAGCAGACTCCGAGTTGAGCATGGAGCCTAACGTGGGGCTTGATCTCAAGACCCTGAGACCACTACCAAAGCAGAAACCAAGAGTTAGATGCCCAACTGACTGGGCTGCTGCCCAGGCATCCCACGCCCAAGTTCACTCTTAATGTAAGTGTCGATTTAAAGCTGGATCCACTTGACTTGAAGCCTGTGTTTTCCCTTTATACACCAGGTGGCCAGCCACGGAGTTGGTGGAGTAGAAGAGAGGGTGATGAGATCTGAAACCTGAGCAGGGCCTTGTGAGTTATAAGCTGCACTGTCTGGGAAGGCCTCCTGCGAGGGGCGGGCTGAGAAACTGCTTGATACCCCTGAAGTGAAAAATTTTCAGTAATCTCCAAATTTACAGCCCCAAATTGGGATAAAGTAGTGGTGAAATTAACCTTATGGGTTGCTTAACTGTCCTCAGGTACATCTTGTGGTCTCTGAGATCACTGATTAGGTAAGCCCTCTAGGGGTGACCCCAGGGGACCTGGGGGATGGCTTAAGGAGGGGGAGGGGAGGGCCTCCACATGATTTCCTCTAGGCACTGGGGACACTCTGTCCTGGTGATCACAGAAGGATCTAGTCTAGGTGCTTTTACTTTTTTTAAAGTTACAGAAACAACCAATTTGGTTTTATAAAAAAAGCATGCAGTCTCTCCACAGTTACTGAGCTGGATAGGTTCTGGTTGTGTGAGGGAAACTTGGCTGAGTGACTTCGAGATGTTCTCAAGCGTCCAAAATCCTTTTGTTTCTCCTTGATGTGCCCTCACTGTCATTTATTCTGCTCTCCTGGGAACAGCAGTACACATGATTCTCTAGCTTTCAGCTCATGATCTATTTATCATGAACCAAATCCTAGCCTTATGCCTTAGCATGGCAATTAGTGAGAGGTCTTTAAAAACAAATTTAAAGGAGACTGAATCCAATTAGGGGGAATAGTATTACAGACATGAACTCTAAGGTTTCTTGTAGTTGGTGTGGAATTCTGTCATGGGCCAGAGCGTGACTACAGTATCATCTGGTACCATGCTGTTGATTTATTAAGATGGGATGGATCTAGAAGATGTTACAATCTTTGGTCCTGGTGGCAGATCTTTCTGTTATGACAAAAATCCCTCCGGCAGTCTCCTCAGGAAGGGCTCTTTCCTTGCTGTTGTCAGCCCGCTGGGTCCCTTCAGTAGGAAAACTCAACCCATGGCTGTCTCACAAAGGTTCACAGAACCTCCAGGGCCACTGATGGCCCACTTTCCACGCTGTCAGTCCCAGCAAAACCCTTTCCTGCTTTGTGCCCTTCCCACCCACAGTGCCCAGTTACTATGGATGAGCTTCATCATAATGGGTGGTAAGTCCAGAGCGATTTCCTGTTGGCAGCATGCTGATGCAGGGGCGGGGACAGCCCCTTGGCCTAGGTTTTGGAATATCCTCCGACCACTTTTTTGTCCTAATGAAAAACTTCCTGGCTTGGAGTACTGCTCTGATTTAATCTAAATTCAGGAGGTAATAAGAGTTTTCCCGACCCTCTCCTCCCATCTTTTTGGCACTGCCCCCTCCCCCGTTATCTCTTAGCAAAGGNCCCCCCCCCCCCCCCCCGCCCAAACGGCACCCGGTCCCTTTTTGGCACCTGGTGCCCATCCAGGAAACCCGAGCACCTTCAAAGGGCTGTTTCGCGGTCGCCTTCGGAGCTGGAGAAGCTATTGCCTGCTCACTTGATGCATGGGATCTGAGCAAGGGAGAGTGTGCTCGGAGCACAAACAGGAAAGCCTGACATCACGGAGCGGCGGAGCGGC
>LNAC01000312.1:1530959-1622761 GCA_002007465.1 Ailurus styani | reverse complement strand
GGGCGGTGGGCTGGGGGCGCCGCGGCCGCGCCGGCCGACCCTGCCTGGGCCGCGGGAGCGGGGCGCACCATGCCGCGGCTGCGGACCGGACGGAAAACTGAGAATGAAATTGCTTTGGCAAGCTAAAATGGTAACGCGAGCTCTGCCTTCTCCCGCGGCTTCCCTGGTGGGGAATCTTCCCCCGCTTTCCCTGGGCGTGTTTCGGACTCCGTCGGAGCGAGCGGGGCCACCCGAGCCCCGCTCCCGAGCCGAGGCGCTCTCGCTCTGCTCTGTGTGCCGTCCTCCCCGCGCTGTCTTCTCCTTTCGTCGACACCTCCTTTCTCGCCAGGAGCCCGTGGGGTGTGTGGGGCAGACGGCCGCGGGGAAGGGAAAACTTTTCAGGACGGGGAGCTGTGAGGCGGGGTGGCCCGGGGAGCGCCTCTGCGTCCCGGCGGCTCTTTAACAGTTTCAGGTTTAGCTGGGGACCTGGAAATCCAGGGTTACCGCACGCATTTTACTTCAAGTTGCAGGATGCTCTGTTGCCTTTTTTTTTTTTTTTGGACTTGCCAGATTATTTTACGGAAATAAAAACTTTTTAACCCCCGACCGCGCTAACTCTTTGGGTCCCAACGCAGCAAGAGGAGAAAAAGACACGGGAAACATTTCGCTTCCAAAGGAGAGAAGACTCTTGGCATTTAAACACTTGTTTGTGCCTGAGTTTAAAATGTAGCGTGCTCCAATAACTGAGCCATTATGAAAGTAGTACCAACTTTTTCTACCAACGAATTATTTTTCCTTTCACTTATGGGGGGTGGGAGGGAGTTAACCAGGATGAAATCACAGTGTCTTAAGGAAGGGGGGGGGGCCTAAAAAAACCCAAAGAAGAAAAAACCTAAGATACGTGAGTGAGTCTAGGAAGCAGAACTACATGGAAAAGTCCGGGGATCCTGATACCACGGGAAAGGACTGGGAGCCAAGAACATTTCAGCATTCCCTCTATCGCAATGTGTCTCGTATTGCTCTGATTGTAATATTTATTTTGAACAGCCCATCTTGTGCCTTGAGTGCTGGCGTAAGCAGTAAAGCCGCTGGGATAGATTGTGGTTAGCAGAGAGGAAAAAAAATACTCTTTTTCTTTCTCTTTATCCCATCCCCTGGCAGAGCTCGATTCAGGACTGGGGTGAAGAGGTAGAGGAAGGCGCTGTTTACCATGTCACCCTCAAAAGAGTCCAGATTCAACAGGCTGCCAATAAAGGAGCAAGATGGCTAGGGGTGAGTAAAGCCGGAGAGACCGTGAACTTTGGAGTTGCAGTGTCTGTTGTTCTGTGAATATCATCATTATTTAGCAGAGGCAGGCTTTCTTCTTCTTCTTCTTCTTCTCTTTTGGCCTTAAAAAGAAAACTGCCAATGACCGAGTATTTGCACTAGCTGTACAGGTCTGTTTTTGTACTTAATGTTTTCCAAAGCATCTTCCTCGGTTTGTCAATAATTCAGAACCTCTTAGAAACATCTTGAGGTCTCTGGCAAACAGAGTGGGGGTGGCGTGGCAGAAAGTGACACGCAGTAAGAGGACCAGAAAGCAGAACTCTGTTAGACAAGAGCCATAAGCAGTTTGGCCCAGATGGCACCCTTTTCTCTCCCTGTTCTCCCCCTACTGATACTGACAGCCCCTCTTCTCCTGAACCTTCACCAAGTACCCAGAATGCTCAGGGGACAGACCATTCGGGATCTGCCTATCTTCCTATGGGGGGGGTGGTGGTGGCAGATTTCCCATTTTTACCTCCTCTCTGCAGCCGGTGAGCAGACAAACGCATGCATCGTGCCCACGATTTCATGTGTAGTGGGCACAGAATGTTGAGTCTTTGGAAAACACTGCTTCCGTAAAGAAGGCTTTTTCCACCAAGGTTCTAAAATCTTGGTTGGGATCACGTGATTGGTATCTGTTCTCACCTAATGGCTCCGTCAACACATGCTGGGAGAAGTGGAAAGCTTAGTGACAGGATCACTCCCTGGGCAGATACCAACATGTGGAAGAACGAAGGAATTCTCGATCTGGAGATAGAAGGAATCCTCAGCAGCGAGAGGTGACACAGAGAGCCTTGAGAAAGCAAATCAGGGTGGACTGAAGAGAGGGGATGGAGGGTGGTTTCCCCTGGCCTCATTCGAGCCTTCAGAGGGCATGGACTGGAGGGCAATGAAGATTATGCACTTGCATTCAGTCTTCACTGGCTTTGCCTCTCACAGAATTCAGTGTTTGAGCCGCATTCAAAGGGAGGGTGTGAAGGGGGACAGGAAACAAAACTGCCCAGGGCCTCACATGGAGGCCAGAGGCAACACATAACTTGTAAGTGCCCTGAGTTTCAGGCAGGATGGTCCTCGGAGGGATTTCCTCCACTGTGAGTCTGCCGATCTGCTGACACAGGCCTTCATTGCTCTGGGCTTCCCCAGCTGCCTCAACTCAGGCCTTTCCTTCTCTGTACTTTGGGCTGAGGTACCACCCACTAGGACCGTCACCTGTTGGTGACATCTGTGGGTGTGGCCTGGAAAGGCAGGAATCTTTCCTTTGAAAACCGGAGGCCTTCACTTATCAAGCAGGTCCCTTACTCTGAGTGGGACTTTCAAATGCGTAAGGTGCGTCCCCAGCAGACCCGATGGAAAGAAGGCAGAACTAGAGTTCCGTGGAGTCGTCTCTTTGTTTTGGGTGGCTGTGTCTATGCATTTCATTTAAATGTGGTATTGATGTGGTTTGGCCTGTCTTGATGTTTCACAATGATTCACAAGTTTTAAACCAGCTGCGCTGGAAAGGGTCATTACATTCCCTGATGCTGAGTTGTTCCTCTCTTTCTAAGGAGACTGATGTTGCTTGGGTGACAGTTTTAGTTTTCAGCCAACACAACAGCCATGAGTGAAGAAGTCATGGGGAAAAGGAGGGGTTAACTCTGTAGGCCCCAAACCACGAAGTGTGGCTCTTTGAGATGTTCACAGTTATTTCGTGATTCTCACTGACTGTTCCTGTTCGCTAGACTCCGCTTCTTTTCTCCCCCTGCCTCTCAGTGTTCTCAGATTTATACAGAGATGGTTCACCTGGACTTAGCAGTAGAGTTGAGGTGTTGAGAAGGAGGACAACGTGAAAAGATTTCTTCTGGTTGGTCAAAGAATCCGTCCCTTCCCCCCTAGTACCACAAAGTGTGATTTGCAGCTACCACCCCAGCCCTCAAGAGCATGTTCTTAGGAACTTCCCAACTCTAATCCCACTTGTTTTCTTGTCTTAGGTGTCCTGTTGGGAAGCTCTGTTTTTTGTCCTTGGAAATTCCAGACTTAATTAAATGTGACTCAACCAATTGAGCCATAGTAATTACAAAACCCTTCTTTTTAGGACCGAGTGGCTTCTCCATATTTGTTTTCCTACATTCCAGTAGCCCTTTCAAAATTCTCCAAAGCAACCAGTTTTAGAGTGAATTAGAGATTGAGGGGAGGTGAGGGTATTACTGAAATATGTCAGTAATCTTATGAGGAAGGTGGTGTTGTGATTATCTTTTCTTCCTCCGCCCCATGTAAAGAAACTAATACCTAGAGAGATTAAATTGCTTGCCAGGGTCATACAGCTAGGAAGTGGTAGAGGTTGGATTCAGACCCAGTTGCTTAGTTCCTCGGTGTCAGAAAGTGCCCGGAACCTTGTGCCTCTTTCCATAAGAGTGGACGAGAAGACCAAGGATGCATACGGCATACTTTTTTTTTTTTTTAAAGATTTTATTTATTTATTTCACAGCGGGAGAGAGATCACAAGTAGGCCGAGAGGCAGGCAGAGAGAGAGGAAGCAGGCTCCCCGCTGAGCAGAGAGCCCGATGCGGGCCTCGATCCCAGGACCCTGAGATCATGACCCGAGCCGAAGGCAGAGGCTTTAACCCACTGAGCCACCCAGGCGCCCGCATACGGCATACTTTTTGCCTAGATGTGACACCTGCTGCAGAACTTGAGTGATGGGGCTTTCTTTTCTTGATGCTCTGAATAATAGTTTGACCCACAAATTGAGACATTTGTTGTGAAGATCTGTATCTTAGTGAGAACCTCTCCATTTTGGATGTGTCAAGTGTGAAGCCCCAAAGAGATGTATGAGGTTATGGAGCACATGAGGGTGGGCGTAGCTCTTGTTACAGGTCTATTAGGCTTTTTTCAAAACACCTTAAAGACTGAGTACAAGTTTTGAATTTTCTACTAAGTTCTCAAAATGTAATTAAGATTCAGTTTGGAAACGATAGCAAAAATAATTACACATGCTTAGACGGGAAGTATCATACAATCCGAAACATTTAGAACATTCTTTTTTGTTGTTGCTTTTTTTGTTGTTGTTGTTTCTTTGTTAAATTTTGTGTTTCACTGATCTTTTGAAGTAAAACCCTCCACCTTTGGTTGTAAAATACACAACTGAGTATGGCCCGGGCTGCATTTCTTTCTCTGTGCAGCTGCGGCTTTGCCTGTTAACAGTGAGGTTATGTTGGACAAACTTTGAAAAGCCAAATATTACTGAAATACAGACCCGATTCTCCTTTTACAATAACTTCTTAGACCGGGACAGCTTTTCCTAGCTATAGCCCTCAAGGAAAAATGGCTGCAGTTATGTCATAGGATCATAAAGTCCCCGGATCGGAAGGGACATTAGCAAGTAATTCCATCCAACCATTCAGTCAGCTTGTAGAATGGCCAGGGATTTCTGGAGGAGAAAATGGTCAAAACTTGTTATTTTTCTTTGGTCTCAGTATTGTAGTTTTATATTGACAGTGATATATAAAGATGATATAAGAAAACATCTGTATTCTCTGGAATCAGGAAATGTACCATTTTAGGAAGAATACTCAAATGGACAGAGGACGAGGATCCAACTGTTAGGGAAGGGGCTTTGGTGTCAGGGGCCCTGTCTGCCATCTTTGGACTATAACAGATGCAGGGTACAGAGAAATGTGTCCAACCTAAGATAAGTTCAAAGTGGGGATATTTATTTCGCAAGCAGGATTGGTAGCGCTAGCATGCCTCAAGGTTTGTGGGAAGTGGTGTGGTCAGTGGGTGGTCACGTGGTTTTTCTCAGTTTTATGCTTCTGTGGCTATGTGGTCCTTGAGATGGGGCCCCAGTTCCTCCGTTCCCTGTGTCCTTCACCTATCACCCTGTCTCCCATATAGGCCCTTATTGGGTTGAGTTGAAATGCTTGAGAGTTGGGAGGCTGGTAAAGATAGTGAACCAGGACAGGAGAAAGCAGAATATATTTAGAAATAAAGGAAACTGGAATCCTGTTACAGAACCTAGTGTTTGGGATGAATTGGGCCAGTCTGTGAGTTGTACGGGTGCAACGGCAACGTGATCACTTGTCACAAATGATCGAGAAGTTGACTCTCACTTGGATACATTATTTGGATTGACTCTGTCTGGTGTTTTGGTGGTGTTACTATCATGTTACCTTCAAGTAGTCTATGGTTCCTCAGGTTTTCAGCTAACTTCACTTATGGGAAGCTTCTCTGATCTCCCAAGTCTGGAGGAGATGCCCCTTCTGCAGATTCCAGAAGCATTCCCTATTTCTCTGTCATGCATTTAGCTCACTCTGTTATAATTGTCTGGTTATTTGCTTCTATCCCCCACTAGACTGCTAACTTGGTGAAGTGGGAACTGTGGCCATCTAGTTGGCAGAAACTCAGTGTGTATTGAATGAATGGATCAAGCTTCCTCCCTTTTTGGGACACTTAATATTGTCTTGATACATATGAATGTGGTTGCTCCTCCTTTAAAACACAATCAGCATGAAGATGTTAGGTTATAAAGAAGAGGAGGGGGTGTGTGGGAGCGAGAAAAATCAATTAGGTAATGATTATAGCTATCTTGCATTCTTTCTGGAACAAAGCAGGGCACAAACAAAGGTGGTGATTATTCATTTTAAGAAAAAAATTCACAGCAGTGAATTAACTAGACACTTCCCCAGTACCTTTCAAAAGCGAGAGACCCCATTGTACTTGTCCTACTGCTGAATGTTGAAGAAAGAAAGGCAATGCATGAGTTAAAAAGTGTTGGCAAGCATTACAACTATGTGTGGTTGGAAAGCTTAAGAGCGGGATTTTAGAATTGTAAGGAGCTAAGCCCTAGAGGAGCCCTTAGTTTACAGTTGGTCATCCTTGTTTTCATCTAGGAAAACAGGCCCTTGGGTTGCATTATTTCCATCTATCAGAATGTTGAATTTAGGCTTTAGAAAGTAAATTTCAAAATTTAGCAGCCATCTGTAGCTGAATCAACTGATCTTTTTCTTTTTGACCTTGGGAACATGTTTCTGAAATAATCCACTGATATGGTAGCCTGCACCAATCCAGAAAATGTTGTCAGTTTCAAGTGCCCAAGATACTGTTACGATGTTGGATCCTTTCATTGCTTTTAAAATCTGTCGGGATCTGAGTTAGGGTTATTCAGCCTGTAATTAAGAATATCCAGTTCAGTTCAGCAATTCAGGGGACTACTCAGCTGAGTTCCAAATACATGTCTACCCCTGTCAAATCCATACTAGTACAAATGTAAGAGGTACATTAACTCTGTATGCTTAAAGTATACATTCTGTTAAGTCAATCTTATAAACATTTTATTCTTATTTCTGTGAAATTATAAAGAGAAAGTTTCTTGAAGTTTTCAATTTAGAATGAAAAGGAGAGCCCTATGGTAAATACTGAGCTTTTCTCCTTGAGTGCCTTGCTGGAATTTGTCACTGCCCTATCCTACTTACTTCAGTTTCCTTTGTCCATGGCATATGTTCCTTTTATACCTCCCCCTTCTAAATAATCAGAATCTTAGTGACTGCCTTATACATTTTCTGTTAAAATATACAATAGTAAGCTAAAATTAGTAAGACATTAAAATTTCTACCATGGTATACCATGATGTCATATCTCATGATATGAAAAAAAAAAGATTTCTTATAAACAGAGCAAGGAAAGTTTTGGTTAAGTGGGGGAAGATACCAAATGTTGCTTCATTCCACTGGAAAAGCTCAGCTAGCTCATGTCTGGGTTGCTGACGGGTGTGGCTATCTCCAGAGTTGATTTGGAGTCTGGAGTTTTTGGCAGTTTCTGGGTCCTTTGCTAGTAAACACATCCAGTATGAACTTCCTCACTGCTGCTCCTTGTCTGTTTGTATGATTCTGTCATCTGTGTTTGAGTCAGCTAAACTTGCCTTTGATAGCATTCCTTTATTCATCAAAAACCTACATTATGCCAAGCACCATGTTAAGTCTTGGGAAACCAAACTAAAACGAAACACAACTCATTCTGAAGGAACTTTCAGGGAGTGGGGAGACAGAAATGTAAACTGATTACAGTATACTGAGGTAAGTATGATCAGTGCCATGCAAGAAATCTCTGTGCTAGGGAACCCCAGCGGAGGGCACATAAATCAGGTGGAGGTGGGGAGTGGGCACTCCAGGAGGGCTGCATGGAAGAGAGGGCTCTTTAGTGAAGAGTTGAGTTGACAGATGAGTAGGAGTTAAAGGAGGTGTGGGCACTGGAGGCAGGCATTCCAGTCAGCACAGGGTGGGGGAAAGCATGGAGGCTGGAGGTGAGAGCACTGTGCGGGGCTCAGTAGGGGGAAGAGGGAAGGATGCCTGGTGGGAAGGTGACAGGAAGGGAGGCTAGAGAGAAGGGTTCAGTCATGTCTCTGGGGGTCTGGTGTGCTAAGTTATGGGGTTTGCTCCATCCTGAATGCTGGGTAGTCACAGAAGGGCTTTAGGCAGAGTGGCGTGGCCAGGTGTGCATTTTAGCAAGATGATGGACACCTGAGGGGTGGACGCGCCCCAGACGACAGGGTGGGATGTGGGAGGGGGAGGAGGCTAGCGTGGAGGTGAAATGAGGAAAGGGACAAGGACCTGAATGGCAGCAGAACAGAGGGCGGGGTGGGGGGACCACAGTCAAGGAAGGAGGAGGGTGGGAGTGGGGGATGGGAGGCCTGGCAGGCAGGGATCTCAGGCACCTGGCTTCAAAGAGCTTGCAAAAACTGGGCTTTCTGGGATCCATGTCACCCTGTGCTCACTGGGTGAAGTGTCCCGGGGACATCCAGTCAGGCTTCCTCTGTGCGGATGCTAGCGGATGCCTTCTTTCCTGTCAGAAGGCCCTGCAGAATAGCTAGACCCAGGCGTGCCTGATAGGTCATGTCCAGAGACCTGATCTCAGGCTCACTGTGAACCAGGCAGCAAGCTGTGCATGGTTCTCAGATTCCAGAGAACTTTAAAAACCTGGTGGTTTCTTCCTTTCTCTCTTTCTTTCTAAGTCTTCTGTTTCCCTACAAACTAAACAAATTAAATCTCTAGGCCACAGAGAGAGAGAGTAAATATGGGGCCCACAGGACTATGATTATAGAGCCGTATCTTAGACAACAGCAGTTTAACTTATAATTGTCATGTTAGAGACACAAGAAATTTTATGGTTGGGTGTCTTGGCCTTTTTCCTCTCCGTCTTCGCTGTCTTTAACCCCTCTCTGACACTGTCCTGGTTCCCTGCAGTACTGCTCTTGGAGGCTCAGTCTGATTGCGAATTCTATTCATGTAAAAGAAAAAAAAAATCTCTCTTTCTCTCTTACACACACACACACACACATATGCACGCACACACACACACACACACACACAGCCTACATTAAGATGTGTTTTCACTTTTTATTTTTTAGGATTTCCCACATCTTTGGAATGTCACTCCGTGGCCTCTTCTGTATAATTATTCAAAGCCTGACTTTGTCATGTTTTGCTTGTTTTCCCTTAATTGTGTCATTTCTGTGATTAACTTGCACTGTCTAGGAACTGTCTTCAGTTTAAAAAAGAGTAAAAACAGAGAGAGGGAGGAAGGAATAAAGGTAGGGCAAGCTTCCAACATGAGGTGGAAGACTCCACCTTGGAGGAAGCCCAGTCAGTCTTGTGAAGAGAGAGTCACATCATTTATTGCCGATCCTTTTGTAGAAATACCTGTGCCTTTCCATGGATGTGACTGTGTATTGTGTTCTGGGGTTGGGGTTTCTGCCTAGCTTGGTTCCACCAGGCCATCTTCTCCTTTATGTCCTGCAGCATGGGACTTCTAAGGGTAATAATAGTGGCAGTTGAGGGTGGGATCGTGTGTTGTCGGTGGTTCTGTATACTTTTCCCTCCTCACAGACTCTTTACCCTACATTTTCTAGCATTTAATTGCTTGTGCCATCTGTAGGCTGTTCATTTGAATTCGTTTCCACACAGTTAATCTTGTCCCGTGTAAACTTTCCCAGACGTTTTCTGTTTGTTTGCTCCTTTCAGCAAAGAATTGAGCAATTCAACTTTTTCCTTTATTTCGTTTCCTGCTGATTTAAATATCCATTCTCCTCGCTTATAAAAGCGAAGCCAAGGCTGAGTCCTTCCAGTTTCATAATTCTAGAGAAAACTGGAAAACCAAAAACAAACCTTTTCTGCTAAAAGTGGAACGTCTTTGGTCAGTAGCATCAACTGAGGCTCTTTGCAAGCCTCTTGCTAGCACTTTCCCCCAGTTATGTGCCCTTCTCGTGCCCATAACTTCTGTTGCTGCTGGTGATGAGGCTAGAATAATGGGGACAGTTTTTATCTAACGAAAGTACATTGAATGGATATAAATAAAAAAAATCAAAACTGGATTAGATATTGGCTTAAAATGTTTTATAGTCATGACTTTTCCAATTAAAATTGCAACACTTGAAATTATTTATTGAGATAACGGACACTCCTAACTAGAAAATTCAGGAAATGGGAAGCATTGTGTTAGTTTGTAAAGCACACAGAAAACATTTGCTATCTTCTGTCCCCACGTTGCGTCCTCCCAACGGCACAACACGGTGAGCATGCCTATTTTAAAAATGACTTACCCAACTATTGACAAGGCCTGGCGCCATCAAGGCCCGGCCGGGGAATTAGCACCCGGTTCTCTCTCCTCAGTTGGAGCCTCGGCAGGAGCTGACACCTTCTGGTTGCTTTTCCTTCTCACAGGTGTTTTCAGCAGGAGCTCAGATTGAGGGAGGTCCTAGGGCGCTGGTGAAGAGCCACTAGTCAGTCATATTGTAAAAACTTTGTATGCTGACAGACGGTCACCACACTTTTTTGTGGTGAGCATTTTTGAAATGTGCAGAATTGTCGAATCATGGGGTTGTACACCTGAAGCTAATACAATGTTGTATGTCAGCTAGACTTCAGTTAACAACAGATGAAGAGAGAGCCCGGGCTCTGGAGCCAGGCTGACCTGAATTCAGCACTCGTCTCTGCCACATGTGAGCTCTGTGGGCTTGAGCTGTGGCGCTACGAAACTTGCCCTTGTAGAGAGGATTCTAGCAGCCCCTTCTGACGCAAGGACTGTGGGGAGTGAATGAGCTATGTATGTAAGGTCCTTGGCACGGTGTCTAGGTTATGGGACGCCCTCTGCATGTGGGGCTGTCCTTGGGACCCTACTGTCAGGGCCCTCTTTAAAACCCTGCCGTGGATCAGAGAAAGACAATTATCATATGATCTCCCTGATATGAGGAACTTGAGGGGGAGGGGGGGGTCGTGGGGGTTAGGGAGGGAAAAATAATGAAACAAGATGGGATGGGGAAGGACACAAACCATAAGAGACTCCTAATCTCACGAAACAAACTGAGGGTTACTGGGGGGTAGGAGGGCAGGGATAGGGTGGATGGGTTATGGACATTGGGGAGGGTTTGTGCTATTGCGAGGGCTGTGGAAGGTGTAAGCCTGATGATTCACAGACCTGTACCTCTGGGGCAAATAATAAAAAAAAAAACCAAAAACAAAAAAACCAAAACCCTGCCGTGGAACCTTGTAGAAGCATGGGTGCGTTTCTTACCTGAGTCCCGCGAAGCCTGGGGTAAACCAGATTGTGTGAGAAACAGCATTAGCAAGGCTTTAAGGCATGTTCCTGACATCACTTTCTCCTTTTGCACATCTGGGAGGAAGGACCATGGCAGTGTTTAGTAATCCTTGTTTATTAGAAGCAACATCTGTTGTGTTTTCTCCGTCTGGCTGCCTATACAGTGAAGGGCAAGTATTGCTTGGGCTCCAACATTTCGCATTTTCAATTCCTCCAGTTTTCCTATGTAGTTAATTGGTTGATGTGCTTATTTTAATGCCTTAAAAATATTTTACTGTGTAAAAATTATGTTTGCTATTTCTAACTGAAAAACAGGAGGGTAGGAAACCACTTTTCTACGGCGGTAAGCATTATGCTAATCATTCTTTGTTGGGCATAATTTAGGATGTTAACCAACTGTGCTTGCCTTGTAAATTTCATGTTCTGGATTAAACTTCGTAAGTTCAGATAAAGATAAAAGCTTCCCAATGTACCACACAACCCCAAACTAGGAATGAGCTGAATTGCTCCTGAGGTTGTGAACTTTTAGATTATCTCATGACTTTTTAAATCTTCACTTCCCTTACCCATGATGTAGGGCAAATACCTGCTTTTCCTTCTGCCTGTAGGTTTTGTGGGGTCATCTGAGTTAATGTATAAAAGTACTTTTTAATATGTAAATTATTATACAAATACAAGGGTATACTTCTTGTTATTTAACCTAAAGCCATTTCTTTCTTTTTTTTTTCTGTCTTTCCTCACCACCTAAGTGCTCGATGGGCATATGTATGGTCTGTTCATTAGTCCTCCCTTTCTTCTCTCATCCGAGAGAGAATCTTTTCTGTATTTTTTTCTGCCCACTGCTGTTTAATTAACGATACCTTCATGTTCAGCAAGGAGTAGTGTTTCCTCTGCCACTACCATTGATATTCCTGGATTTGTAGGTGCATTGAAAATGCAGGCAGGGCTTCTCTTCACAGATTGGATATGGGAAAAAAAAATACCCCATATTCACAAGAGTGTAAAGACAAAGGCAGTGAGTATCTTACATATGAAAACTTTCTTCTTTCTCTTTCTTTCCTTATTCTCTCCAGTATGATTTTTTTTTTTTTTGAGATAATGGCTGTTGGTTTTCTTTGATTCTCCCTTTCTTTCTGTACTTTTAATTTGGTGCAGAGCAGGGTGGTAAAGTTAATGCACCAAGGAATGGAAAGTGCTTCCAGCCTTCCAGAGCTGTTGGAAAATCAAAGCTTGGTTTGGGGCCAAATCCTAATGTGGGACTTGAACTCATGACCTAATGCCAGAGGCAAGAATGTTACCAGCCGACCCACACTGACCCTCATAAGATGTAGGCATTTAAAATACTTCCTCTGAGTAGTCCTATTGTTACTTTCTGTTTTTTTCCTCTTTCAGCCTTTTCCTATGGCGTTCCTGGCTTCCCTGTTAGGAATACAATTTTAGTTTTCAGATCTTTTTTTCTTACGCCCTTTCCATTTGCTTGTTACTGTTACTTCCTTCTTGCTTTCCATTTCTCCTGGGTGAATTCCTTTTTTGTTGTTGTTCCTGTTCCTTCCTGTCCTTCTTCGGAATTAAAAATAGTCTCCAGGGTCTCTGGCTGCTTGCCCATGAAGCTGACCTTCCTTCTATTCATACAGTGTTCCCCCTGAGCATCCGAAGATCCTTTCCTACTCTCTCAAGATACTCGAACGCGTTCATTCCCTGTTCTTAGCACCTATTCTCAGCTGACTTATGGGCTAACTGACCCTTGTACTCAGAGCTCTAAATGAAAATAAATCTCTTGTACAAAGATGCCAAGCAAATGCTTTGTTTACGTTAAGTGTCACTGACAAACGCTGACTTCTGCCCCCACCTTCTGATTGTGTGTGGTGCTAAAGGAGAAGGAACTCTTGGGCACCAACTCGAGGTGCACATTCAGTATTCATCTACATGCAAAGCAGTGGCTCCATAGTCAGCTGAGCCCCGGGAAGCAGCTTGCCTCCAACTTGCTGCTGTGGGCATCGCAGAGGTACCGGCGGTCATTGTGCTTCCACAGAAGTGTTTCTCGGGGACTTAAAGTTGATGAAAATGTTTCTTCATCAACATTCTTTGGTTAGAGTTGGAAGGTTATGATATTCTTTACAAAAAATGACTTTCTACCCAATGTTGACCTAGACCATCCACAAATGAGTGTCTGCTTGAGGGTTTATCTTATGTACAACTTCAGATGCTGGGCCAAAAAGTGCTGATGGGTAGCAGCTCTGATTTCAGCCCCCAGTCCTAATCTGAGCTCCCTGTTGTGCTGAGAGTTACAACAACAGGGCTGATGAAGGGCTGAAAGAGTTCCTTCCATCTCTCCCCCCAGCTCTCTACTTGGTCATGTCTCCAAGAAAAAAAGCTAGCTGTATCCTTCCTGGAGAAGCCAGGGCTGGAGATTTCATTATCCCCAGTGACGTCCACGTTTCTGTGCAGCTCTGTCACCCTCCTGTCACTGCTTATGCCACTGAATCAGCCTGTAGTGCTTTTCTGTTCCCTGATTGACTGATGAACTCCCACTTACCTTTCAAGTCCCAGCTCAGATGTCGTCTTTACTCTTCTACCCTTCCTGATCCCTCTTCTGGGATAATAACCCTTTCATCTGGGTCTCCTTAGCACTTCACCGAAAGCTCTATTACAGCACTCATCACAACATATCCTTTTATTTTTTATTTTTTTCTCTTTGCCCTGCTCCTTTGTGTGCTTCGAGGGTGGGGACCCCATTGAATCAATCTTTGTACTCCCATCACCTGGGACCATGTCTGAGCCACACGCGGTACCCAGTAAGCACCTTATAAATTGTTTGGCCTTATCTCTATTATAAAACATGTATCTTTATGACTTTTTTTTTTTTGTCATTTGGTAATGTTGTGAATCCCGTTTTTGAAACAAAAAGGAAAATATTGAATAAGTAAGCTAGATTTAATTAATTTATTATTTTTAAAAAGATTTTATTTATTTATTTGACAGAGACAGACAGCGAGAGAGGGAACATTACAGGGGGAGGGGCAGAGGGAGAAGCAGGCCTCCTGCTGAGCCCAACTCTGGGCTCCATCCCAGGACCCCAGGACCATGACCTGAGCCGAAGGCAGACGCCTAACAACTGAGCCACCCAGGTGCCCCTAGATTTAATTTCTATTTTATATGTCAGCAAATGACACAGTGAAGAAGGAAGATGTTGCTTTTGCTTCATTTTTGTTATCATTATTTGATGGACACATTTCATGATCTTACAAAATTTGACTTAACTATGACGGTGACCTCTGTAGATGGAATGGTATTTAGAGTTAATCCATAAGCTTTGTGGTGACATGTAGGTTTGAGTCATGGTCAAAGATAGACTTTTGGGAACCCAGTTTCTGCTTTGAATTTCAAAGCTATTTTACTTAGGGTTTTCACATATCTTATTATATCTTAATCTGATGGTTCCAATTTGCTTCAAGCTTGCATTGACCCAGTGTCAAGCCAATTTGGCTGTGCTCTGTGCAACACATTCTTGTAAAAGGATCTGACACCCTCCATGCACATGACCATTTGGGTTATGCACATCCCAGTGAAGGCTGTCTGCGATCTCCATGGCAGGCTGTTGTGTGCGGCACTCTCTCAGGGTATGCTGTTCCTCACCAGGATTCACTGGCAAAAGGGGAAAAATATGTGACGTAAATTATATGTTGTTATATAAACATAATATTTGTATACTTTTCAATTTTCACAAGTAAAACTCAACTCCCTTTGTTCTCTTACCCTCTCTAACTTTCCTCTTCTCTGTGGTCTTACATTCTTAACTCTTAAATTTCTACTTCAAACAAAATGCAAAGCCTATGCTGGAAGTTTTTGGGATTCTAGCTGTTGTTAGGTGCTTTCATTCAGACTGTCATGGTGTCATTGGCTCTGGCAAGAGCAGTTTTCTGGCTGCATCTGATCTTTCTTGCCTTTTTATGGAGCATGCTTTCTTCACCTTTTTCTGTGTATAGGGATTCGATGGCATCTATATTTGCTTTGGATAGAAGGAAGCACCTTTTTAAGCGGTTCTTAAAGTTATTCTTAAAAAAGTGATGCAACAACATCATTATTATTATTTTTAAAGAATCACAACCCTACCGCTATAACACAGTTGTTTATACATTGGCTCTTTATCTCCTAGTCTTTGTCCACATAGTCACAGTCCTCCTATTTATTCAGTTTTATAATCAGCAAGATATAGTTTTCAGAAAAAAATTCTCTAGAAGTTACTTTCAATCTTTAGTTTGAATCTTTTGTGACATTTGTTGTATTTCTCATGTCACAAAAGACTGCACTGGACTTTGTGTTGGAGGAGTTTCAAGGTCATAGTGCCTGTTATTGGTTAACGAGCTTCATTTCTATCCTTTTTCCTGTGAAATCTCCTATCCTTTATCAAGGGCTGTGGAGCTTTTATGGGGAGCCTGATAGTACAGTGAGGTGAGAGCACGTGAGGAGTGGAACACACCCCTTTCTTCTGCTCTGGGGTGTGGGACCAGAACTCTCTAGAGCTACGCTGTTCAGTATGGTAGCTACTAGCCACATGTGCCTATTGAACTTTTGGACATGTGGCTAGTCCAAACTGACATGTTCTGTACATGCACACCCATCAAAATAGCACAGCGAGTTTCTGTAGTGATCACATGTTGAAATAATAATATTTTGATATGTGTTAAATGAAATATATTGTTTTAAAATTTGTTTCATCTGTTTCTTTTTACTTTTTTTTTAACTGTGGCTACCAGCAAATTTGAAATTACATATTGTGACTGGCATTATATTTCTATCGGTCAGTTGTTCTAGAGCCTTGCATTTAAAAAGGCAGGATGTAGTTATTAGTGGGATCTGAAATCAATTCAGTGGGTCAAAAATTGGTTTTTTAAAATGGGAACAGAATGGGAATAGAAAATATCAGCATGTATTATTGCGAGGCTTCTTGTTTTAAATACGTGTGTGTGTGTGTGTGTGTGTGTGTGTGTGTGTGTGTGTGTGTGTACTGAGTCACTTGTAAAATGTATCTTTTCTTTTTGCTGTGAATTGTCATTGAAAAGGTTGAAAATCACTGTTCCGGGCGGGGGGCCCCAGCTTAATTTAAAGCATTACTAGGAGGCCTGGGCTTCTCTGTAAGAGGACAGGTTGGTACCATGAATACCATATAGATTTCAGGCCCGGTTGGCGGAAGCTCTTCTAGAACTCTTCAACCAAACCAGACCCTGCATCAAAGCCTAGGCCCATCCTGAAAGCAGTCGTCCTCTGGCCCAGCCGAGAACGAAGGGTCAACTATGGGCGGCTGCCGTTCTTCCATCTGACGTCAGGGCCCCTGTGGCCCAGCACTAAGCTGGCCCTGGAGCTGGGACCGACCTTGTCTGATGAGTTTCTTCTAGAGACTTCCTCAAAATGGTCTCCCGGGTGGGTGGTGATACTTTCTAAGAAGCAGGGTGGTTTCTTAATGACCTTGGAGCCAAGCTGGGTTGGACAAGTTTCTCTTTGACCCTTAGATCTTCCACCCACCATGTCCTGTTGAGATCAGAAGAGGCTGTACTCTAATCTAGGACCACACCAGACCTCTTCCCTCCGGAGAAAAAACAGGTCCTGCGGTACACAAGATGGGGGGGTGGGGTAGTCACCCGGTCGCTGCCTGTGACTGACTGGCTTCTAAATAAAGGACCCCAAAAGCCACGGAGAGAGGGGGTGAGGGAAAGGCTCCAAAAATGAAGTTTATGGGGTTGCATGGGCCTTGTATTTATTCTGAAAGTTGTAAAAATTCTTTGGGGCTGACCCATTTTTCCTTTCGTAATTAAAAAAAAATTGGCAGGCAAGAGGAAGAAATGTAAGACACGTGACTAATGCTTCAGCATTTTCTCCTGGAGCCAGATTCTTTCAAATTATGCCTTAGCCATGCTTGATGTTTTAAAAACAATTGCCCACAAAAGCCACCAAACATTTGTTTCTGAAACTTGTAGACTTAGATGGCATCACTTTCAGGAAAGAGTCCAAAAACACAATATTTAGGAGTTACTGAACCGAAATCTTTTTTGGAGATTTTTGCCCTGGTGAATTAGATTACCGTAGGAACTGGCGGAAGGCCAGGCAGCCTTTTGCCTTTATTTTGCTTGAGTATTTCCAGTCCTGTTGCTAGTCACCCAGAAATTTTGAGGGAGTTCGATGAAATGACCTTCATGATGGAAAGTACTGTGATTCCAGCAACGGACTGAGTTGGCAGTAAGGAACTGTGTTTATGTCGACCTCCTGTTGTTCCCAACTTATCACAGTTCATTCATTCATTCAGTTGTTCATTGAAATTTGAGCCCATACTGGGTGCCAAATATTTGCTCTTGGCCTTTGTGGGAAACTCATAGAATTTTCGAGCACTGATCATGGTGGATTAGAGGGCCTTTAAGGTCTAGTTCCACCCCCCCCCTCCCGCCAATGTTATTTCCTGGTTCCCACCTTTACGTGCTCCCCACTTTAACCTAAAGAGGCTACTTCCCTTCCCTGGAGTCTTTTCCCCCCACTGTTGCCTCTGTCTGAAATGCCTTCCTTTGCCCAAATATTCCTCTGTTTAAACCCCAGCCATCACTCAAATTCCAGCTCACACTCCACTTCTCCCGTGCACTGCTCCCGTCTCCCAAATGGTGGTAAATTATCCTTTTCTGAGCTCCAGCACACTGTGTACTTCTCTTGTGACATCACGTCATCTTGGATTAGGTCAAACCATATGAGATTGCCGTATTTATAAGTCAAAAATGGTTGAATACTGGCTTTTTTCTGTGGCTCTTTTTAATATTAGGGGTGTTCATTTTTTAAGTTCCTTCAGTTAGATCTCTTTGCAGATGTGTTATGCTCATGACTTATATTCAGCTAAGATTCAGCTAAGATTCCTTGGTCTTTTTAGTTTTATAATGTTAAACTGTTAAACTACGTCTCCTTTAATCTGTACTTAGAGAGTTGATTTAAGAAAATCTAAATGTTAGGAATACTTATTTTTTGTATTTTTTTGGTGAAATACGGTTTTGTTAGTTGTAACTAGTTTTTTCTAGCTTTTTCAAAATCTTCTAAAATTCTGACTTGGTAAGTCAGTGTACTAGCTATAACTTTCCATTCATTTTAATAAGGTTTTGTATAATTATGTCATTTGTTAACACGATTCAATCAACATGGCCAAAGACAAGACTGTGTTCTCTTTTTGGAGACATTCTCCACTCCTAGCAGTGCTCCACAGTTCACAGTGCTTCACCAGTTAGCATCCCTTGACTGTTTGGTTTGGATACACTTCTAGCCAACTCTACATCTGTTCAACTCATCGTATCTATAAAGATCTAAGGGGAGAGTTGGTGGAATGGTGTTTTGAGTCTGTGAACGTGTCTGGAGCATTCCACATTACTTGCCTAGGGTCAGAACAAGATGGGAAGTTAGTTTGATATGGTTTTTTTTCTCATGATACATGTTTGCTCCTAACGATCATGGCTTATAAACCATCTGGGATATTGGCAACAATGGTTGGCAGGCCAACCCGTCCATTGTTTCCAGTCTACCTTAACTCCTGTATGAAAGTTGGTGTATTTTCTTATTGCCAGTTTTTAGACACTTCAATGAGTATGTGCTTCTGTGAAGATACCACTCATTACTATTATGATCATATCTGCTGGTTCTTTCAGTGCCCTTTCAGGACACTTACAGGCTCTGGAGACACAAAATTACTTAAAGGGCTAACTAAGTGCTTTCTTAGTATCACCTTTTCTATCTTGGGCTCTAGTTTCCTCTTTACCATGTTGGTCCTACCCTTTCCAGTTTGAAGATTATTTTCCTTGATAGCGAACATAGAAGCATAAGAGGAGTGAAGTAGTTCTCTTTTCTCTGTTATCAGTTAGCATTACCCCCCCCCCCCAATCAGCAATGAGCCTCCTCCCTTCCTCATTCTTGCTCTGAATACAGCTGAAAAAAAGCTCTTTTACTTGACTTCACCCTTTTCACAAGACTCTGTTCATTATCACTGTTACCTTTCATGGGGCCATTCTTTTCGATCTGTGCTACCCTTAGGCACGGGCTGTCTTTCTACCTCCAATCACTTGGAAATCCTTGACCTCTTTAATTGCTTTCTTTCTTTTATTTCATATTTGGAATATTTGTCCTACCTTTCTTGAATCCTCTTCCCTGTTAGAGAAGGTTTATGCTAACTTTGAAAAAGCATTCTTTTCCTAACATCTGGCCAGCCGTCTGATACTTCTAGGAGAACAGAATCCCTTTCTCCCAAGGTTTCTATACATTCTGCAGCAATTGCTTTTCATTAGCGATCACGGTCGTGTCTGGAGTAATAGCTGTTTTGACTTCCTTCAGCAGAGCAGATACAAACCTCGAGGAAAGCATCACTAGCCATGGTGTCTGCCTGTACGGTGAGAAGGGGGAGTCAAAGGCGGTTCTGAGAGAATAGTTGCATCATTAGCAGAAACAGGGATGCTGGGAAGAAGAGCTTCTTTGTGGTGCTGGTGAGGCACGCTGAGTTCAAGTTCAGACGTGGCATGCTGGGGCAGGTCTCTGATGAGAAGAGATTCGGGATCACAGGGCCGCGTTTGGGTACCATTCACATGTACAGGAGTGAAGCAGTAAGAAAGAGTGATACGGAAAATGGAAGGAGGCTGAGGGCCAGCCCTGTGTACTGTCACACTCGGGAGGCAAGAAGGTGGAGAGCGGCTAGTCCAGGAGGCAGAGAGGTAAGGGGGAGAAGCAGGCTGCTTGGTTACCCTAGGATACAGGGGAGGCCAACATTTTCAGATACTTAGAGGCTTATGTATCCTAAGAAACAAGAGTAACACCCACTCGCTTTTTGGTTATTTCAACTTTCCAGAGCATATTTAAAAAACTGAAAGTTAACGAGAAACTTCTTCGAGTTACCCAGATAGCTCACTGTGGAGGAAAGGCCGTCATTCTCAATACATACCATGTTAGTTCCTCAGCAAAGTTGGCTATTTATGTATAGTCGTAATGGTTTTTGTTTACAGTTGGGTAGATGTAGCACATTTGAAGAGAGTGAGGCAGACATGGTCATAAGACGAAAACTGACTACCCCCGTGGTAGGTTGTATCCAACTGTCACTTCTCAGTGAGGCCTTCTCCAACTACTCATTTAAATTGTACCCCCTCATCCCCCACCCGTGTTGTGGACCGCTTCTTGCCTCTTAACAACTGTCTGGTATGCCCTTTTACTTGTTATTGATTGGTTGCCTCTCTCCTGCATTAGAATGCAGGTTCCATGCATCGGATGTTGCTTGTTTCTCCCCCTGCTGCATTCCCAGAGTCTAGAACAGCACCTTGCAGGTAGAAGACAAAATATGTATTTGTTGAATAAATGAATATAAGAAAGTAAAGATGATTATACATGCATGTGAACAAGGAAGGTATAGGTATTTGGGATCATTTAGTTTACAATAAACCCTACTCTCTAGGTCAGTGTCATCGGGGGGCAGATACTGTAGTCCCTTGCAGCATTGGTGGCCTACTGAGCTATGAAAGAAACGTTAAATTATGCTTAGGACATTCTACTTCTGAAGGCAGAAAAATAATACATTTCAGAAACATTCCGGGCAAATAAATAAAGCTTTTAAAATACTAGTGTTTAAAAGACCCCTCATTGGGAAAACAATTCCTTCTGTGTTGAACATTGCATTTCCCCGTGTAGGATCACTATTATGTGATTTAAATGTTCAGCTGACCCTTGAACAGCGACAGGGGTTAGGGGCGTCGACCACCCACAGAGTTGAAAATCTGTGTATAACTTTTGACTCTCCCAAAACTTAACTACTTACAGCCTACTGTGGACTGGAAGCCTTCCTGATAACATAAACAGTGGATAACGCATATTTTGTATGTCATCTGTATTATATATCATATTCTTCTAATAAAGTAAGCTAGAGAAAAGAAAAGCTTATGAAGAAGATCATTTACAGTGCTGTATTAATCAAAGAAATCCACATAGCAGTGGGCCCACGACAGCTCAGACCTGTCTCGTTCAAAGGCCTGCTTGCTGTATGACTTTCTTTTTTTTTTTTTTAAATTTTATTTATTTATTTGACACAGAGAGAGAGAGATCACAAGTAGGCAGAGAGGCAGGCAGAGAGAGAGGGGGAAGCAGGCTCCCTGCTGAGCAGAGAGCCCGATATGGGCCTCGATCGCAGGACCCTGAGATCATGACCTGAGCCGAAGGCAGAGGCTTTAACCCACTGAGCCACCCAGGCGCCCTGTATGACTTTCTTAAAAATTGGATTTTTCCTTTTCTGCACTCACACCCTGAACAATTTCCTTCCAGCTCTCCCGGAAGTAAACATGAAAGGTATGGCCTCCTTCCTTCCTAGTCTCAGAGGCCTTTGACAGAGGTGTGGAATTAGCAAGAGGCTAGGGCTTCGGAGGAATCTGTGGTGGCTACACTTACAAATGACTGAGCCGGAAAGTCTCTCCACTGGCTTTGCTTCCACACTGACCGCGGCTATTCTGAGACATCAGTGGCCTGTTCGTGGCTCTCATGCTTTCTTGGCAAAATGAATGAGTACGGACTTCTCACTACCTGCTAGGTGCCCATCAGTTTGTGTAGGTAGGTTTGAAAAATGCTCTTTCCTCTCCAATTAAGACGTAGCTACAAAGCATAGCTCTTCAGTCCAGTCCTAGCCTGGCCGCTGCCTACACAATCATACCCTCTTCCAAGTTGCCTTTTAGTCCTTGGAAAAGCATTTCTTTCTCATTCCCCTTGTTCGTTACTTTCTTGGGACACAGTAACTGTTTGCACGATTTCCTGGGAATTCGTCTAATTTAAGTTTTTAAACCTTACAAGCCCCGGAAGTGTGTGAGGAGAGCTTTTCAAGGGGAAAGGGAAGCCCCCCGCCCCCACTTTAATTTGAATGACATGGCAGCATGACAGCGTGGTGGGTACACACACAGCTCGGCGCATTACATAATGTAATGGTCACCCGCGGCCAGATCCTGAACCCATCCCACATTCAGGACCATTGTGTCCACTTGGGGAGACAGGACTTCCTTTGTTCGCCCGAATAAGTAGCTAGTGATCATTAGCTTAGCTATGAGGTTAAATCACATTCCTGGAAAGGGAAATGTTGTAGCTTTTTTTTTTTTTTTAAATGGGAGAGGAGAATGCATTTTTGAAAATCCAAACATACAGTTACCCCTGGCGACATGAGCATTACACCTCTTTGACAAGACTTTATCTTTTGTTTGATTAAGACCGTTACACATAATCTCCCAATTGTGACTTTCTCCTGATAAAATGAAGTCTAAATATTAAATATGCCTTTAAATAGCTGTACTGACATGGAACAGCCATGTCCTTGTTGGCCCACACTGGTGTCTTTTCCCTCCCAATAACTTGCAGAGGGAATTTGGACTTGCTGTTGAATGTAGGACCTGCGAGTGTGTGATTCATTCAACAGCCCCCAACATCAAGTAGGCTCTCACTTTTTGCCGTATGTTAAATGTGGTGTGTGTGGGGAACCTTCAGGGAGCAGATGCGGGTCTTCCCTACTGGAGTCATCTGGCACTGCTCCTTCAGTGTGGCTTTGGAGTGCAGGAGTCTGGCTTGACTCTGGCCTCTATCACTTACAAGCAACGAGACTGGGTAAGTTTCTTAGCCCTTTGAGCCTCGTGCCCTCATCTTTAAATTAGAGTTCTTGTGGGGATCAAATGTGTGCATCTATAAGAGCCTGTTGGTTAAGCATCTGACTCTTGATTTCAGCTCGGGTCATGATCTCTGGGTTGTGAGATTGAGCCCCGTGTTGGGGTCTGCACTTAGCGTGGAGTCTGCTGGAGTTTCTCTCCTTCCTCTGCCCCACCCCCCCCCTCATGCTTGTGCGCGCTCTCTCTCTCAAATAAATAAATAAATAAACAAACAAATACATAAATACATAAAATCTTTACAAGAAAAGAAGAAAAAAGGGTCACGCAAACCAAAGATAATAGTATCCACAACCTGAATTTTTCTAGTCAGAATTGAACTTGGATGGTAACACTGAGAAAACTTACGTGTTCACTTGCTCTGATCTGCTTCAGTCAGAAGCCATTCAAAGTCAGTGTATGTATGCTTCTACTCCAAATAAAGCTAATGTCAATTGATGACAGTGGAAAAAGAATAAAACTTGTCCCTTGCTAAGGTAAAGAAGAAAGGGGAGTTGGAGAGAGTGGTAACACCAAAATTTTAGAAGAGGGAATTCTTGCCTAAGTAAAAGCAGATTATTTTACTCCAGTCATGGTTTATTTCATTTAATGATCGTTGGGATGCCTATGGTGTTGTTACTGTGCTTTTCAATCATTAATGTTTCTTATGATAATCTGAGACTTACTGCAGATTCCCCAGTTATAAGGCTTTGGATTTAGTTAGTTTGGAGGTTGGGTCCATGAATATGCTTTTAACAAGTTCCCCAGGTGATTGTGATGCTCGCGGAGGATGGTCCACATTTTGAGGAACTTGCCTCCTCTAGTAGTCTTCTAACTGAATCCATTCTTGCTTTCCTGCAGTTCATTCTTAGTGTAGATCCATGTTACATTTGATCGTGGTGTACTTACTGCCTAAAACCTTTTAGTGGCTTTCCACTGGTACTAGGTTAAGGATCAGAATCCTTCTATCGAAGTTTATCCCTTGCTACTGTGGCTCTCTCTCCTTTGACCCCATCGCCTTCTCTCTAGCCTTCTGGTATGCCAGTTTCTTCCTGCTTCATGTCATTTGCACCTGCAGTTCCTTCACCTGAAATGTTCTCTCTCACCTTTACCTGATGAACACCAACTGATTATCCTGGTCTCTCTTTCCTCTGTGCAACTTTCCCCGATCACTGTGACAAAATCTGACCCCATTCTCTTATGTTCTTTTAGCTCCTTTTTGGGGAAGCAATGATCTCTACTGTCATTAAATAGCAAACTGTTGAATTATCTGTTTAATATTTGTCTTCTCTACTTGAATGGTGGCTTTATAGGATAGGGACTATGTCTGTGTTCATTTCTGTATCCGTGGTGTCTTATAATAGTACCATGAGCATATGACAAGCTCAAGTACTTTCGAATAAGTGAATGAAAGTGGGATTTGTGGTAAAGAAGCTCTGCTCTAGATATGCATTTACGTTTAATGACTGGGGTTACAAATGGATTTTGTTTTAAGGTGGAAACCATCCTCAGTTAGCATTCTAGAATGAGATGTTTAGAACACTTATTTGTTTCAGTAATAAAAATTGCTATAAATAGAGACCTCAAACAGTGGTCTTAGTGTTTAAGGCTTAGAACCTGGCATAGGGAAAAGGGGAAGTTAAAAGACTTCAAATGAAATCCTGACTTACTTTATACCATGTCTTTCATGCAGGAAGTATTGGAAGCTTCTTGGTTGTCCAACACCCCCCATGTAAACTTTATACAGTGTATTTACCCTTATGTCATGGAGCTGGTTGATTAGTTTGTATATTCATTTTCTGATACTCCCACTTGGAGTTGTAAGAAATGAAAACAAGTGCATATTCCCACTCTCTGTTTTCACAGCAAGCAATTGGCTCAATGGCTTTTACATCTGATAGAACAATGAAGGCAATGTCAGTCTCAGAGAATGAGAGATCCTTGTTCCATGTAGTTTGATTCAGCATCTCAGTCCTGATGGGAAAGGAATTCTGGAGAAAAAAAAATCCATGATCTTAGTCATTTTAAAAATCATGATAATCAAGTATGGAATTGAGATTTCAAAAAAAAAAAAGCTCAGAATAGTCATTTTGATAAATTCACTAAAGTTCTCACCTACTATGAAAAGATCCTTATTTACCTAAGATTTTTAGTTTAGAGGACAGAGTTGTTGTTGTTGTTTTTTTTTAAGATTTTATTTATTTATTTGTCAGAGAGAGAGCACAAGCACGCAGAGTGGCAGGCAGAGGCAGAGGGAGAAGCAGGCTCCCCGCTGAGCAAGGAGCCCAATGCGGGACTCGATCCCAGGACCCTGGGTTCATGACCTGAGCCGAAGGCAGATGCTTAACCAACTGAGCCACCCAGTGTCCCTGGAGGACGGAGTTTTGTATGTTTCGGTACATCTTTGGAGTTTACTAAACTTTTAATTCGGATTTCTAAATCATTTGCAATTTAACTGCATTAATTCATTTTTCACTCATTACTACAAACATGCAGTCATTGTTAGACATCATTCTGTACTCCAGCGATATGTGAGTGAACAAGATAGATAAGGGCTCTGCTGTTGTGGAGTTGACAGAGAGCAAACAAGTAAACAAGTCAGTGCTGTTAAGAAATTAACCTAGATCCCATGATCTGGCCTGGTGGAGGAAGATGGGTCATGTGACACCGAGGAGATACTCCAGGGCGAAAGAAGTAAATGAGAGGACAGATCCATCATGAGAATGTCAGGCAGAGTAGCATTTTAGGCAGAAAGAGCAAATGCAGAGTCCATTAAGTGTGAATGAGCTTGCCGTGTTTTGAGAACTGAAAGACATGTGCCTGGGGCTTAGAGAAGGAGAGAGATGGTTTTGGTGGTGAGGTCAAGGAGGTAGGTAGAGGGGCCTTATGGGCCATGGTGGAAGTCTGCATATTATTCCAAGTATTGTGAGAAGCCAGTGAGAGGTTTTAAGCAGGGGAGTGACATGATCTGATTTGTGTTTTTAAGAGATCACTGTGGTGGAGTCTGGCTGGCTCAGTCAGTGCAGCATATATGACTTTTGATCTTGGGGTTGTGAGTTCCAGCCCCAAGTGGGGTGTAGAGATTACTTAAAAAAAAAGTCCTTAAAAAAAGATCATTGTGAATGCCATAAGAACAATTTTAAAAAGGCATTTGCTTTAGCAGTCCAGCTAAGAGGTCATGATCAAATAGTACATGCTTCCATTGTATATGTACACACTTTTCTTACTTAGATGTACAGACTTTTTTATTTGACTGAATTTGGAATAATCAAGTAAAGCTGGTTTAGGGAACAGATTTGTTAGATAAAAAAAACTCATTCCTATCTTAAAAACATTCACTTAATACTCACGAAGTGCTTGTTGATGTGGTTATAGGCTAATTTCTAGAGATATAAATATAAATATGACCAGTCTTTGCCTTTAAAGATTTCACAGTCTACTGGAGGATGCCTGGAAGTAACCAAATGCTGACAACAGACTATGGAAAATGTGTGACTACCACAGATGTTTCTGTCTCTTGGTGGACATACACAATCATATCTTTTGGGAAGGTACCTAGGAATGGAATTGCTGAATCATAGGATAGGAATGTTTGGCTTTAGTGAATACTTGGACTTTATTCTAAAAGTAGAATTTGTGCTTTAGAAAGAACATTTTGGCAAGACTGGAGGTGAGCACGTGTCGGTAAGTGCTTGTTACACATACCCATTTAAGAAATGAGGTCTAAATTAAGGTAAGACCATAAGGAAGAAGCATAGAATGGGGAGCTGTTTAGGGAATGGGACAGGTTGTATTTTGGAGCTGACAGGAAGATAAAGTGGAGACAAGGATGACTGGGAGGTTTATGACTTGTACCACTGACTAAGTCAGAGGCTAGAGAAGGGGTGAAATTTTAGAGGAATTAAATGAGTTTCTTTTTGTACATGTTGAATTAGAGTTCCTTATGGAGTATCCAGAAGAAGAAAAGTTTGAAGGAAAGTAAGAACTCAAGATAAAGATCTGGAAGTTAATATATTTGTGTTAGGCACTGTGGGGTATGTGTATGAGATGGCTAGAAAGAAGATGCAGACTAAGAGTGGGCTGGATGTTAGAGATGTTTCCATATTGATGGTGAAGTGAAGGACGAGGAACCAGTGATCAACCTGTAGTATGGAAGGAGAGCCTTGAGGGAGATGAGCTGGAATTCTGGTAACCTGTGACTCTGGGTCCAGACCACCTAGATTTACTCCTGGCTTTGGCCACTTTTTAGCTCTGTGCCGTGGGACAAGTCACTTAGCCTTTCTCGGCCTTTGTCTATAAAATATCTCTAAAATGGGGATAATAAATGTGTCTGCTTTATAAGGTTATTATGGATACATAAAAAGTGCTTAGAATTATTAGTTGTTGTTGTTGAGAAAGGGATGTTCATAAACTAAAGGGGCAGAGAGTTCCAGAAGGGAATCAGTGGTTGCCCGTTCTATAGGGATACCACAGGAGGGGAGTGCAGGAGCATTTTCACAGGGTTGACAACCAGGGGGAAGAGTACTGAGGGCAGAAGTAAAGTCGTAGGCTAGTCTTAGTACCTTCTCTTCTTGTAGGAAAGCCCATTGAATCTCAGAGCATAAACATGTCAGAAAGATCACATGGTTTGCTTGAAGGCATCTCAGGTCATTGACATGAGTGTTAATAGCTTGGTTTATTGTATAGCTCTTTTATCTCAAGCAGTTCAAGGTGCATCCCACTTTTTTTTTTTTTTTTGGAGTCATCCTCACAACCTCAAGGTGAGTTAAAGAAGGTAAAAGGTAACATTATTCCTAGTTGACAGATGAGGACCCTGAAACTAAGAGAAATCCCATGGCTTTGACTAAGCTTACATTAATCATAGTTAATTATATTAATTATAATTATGTTAATTAATTATATTAAGCTTCTTCTTTATCCCACTGATAGAACATACTCATCTCTCTTATAGCATTGGCAAGCACAGGATTCCTCAAAGGGTAATCAAGGAATCTTCCGCATTTAGCATCACTTGGGATGCTGACTAAAATGCAGATGCCTTCGCTTTATTCTAGGTCGACTGATCAGAGTCTGGGCAAATATGGGCTCAGGAATCAGTGATTTTGCCAGCACTCCAAGTGATTCTTTTGAAACTGTTCAGTGTGTTCAAGGAAACAGAGAAATAAATCCCCAAGTGTACATTGTTCTTAGGGACATTATTCACACACACAAAAAATCTTGAAGTCTTTTGTATTCAGAAACTCAAACTACTGTAACTAAAACTTTAGAACACTTTCTGAACATACTGTCTGATTTATTATCTTTGTGAAATGGAGTAGTATCTTTGGGTTTGAAAGTAAAACTGATTTGACCTGTACACATGAATAGGATAATTTATTGGTGTGTTACCATAGCACTGCTGTGGGTGTCACAGAAGCTATGGCCAAGGACTCTCTCTGTTTACTTCCATTTGGTCAATGGTTCCATCTGCAATTACTCTATATAGTAAACTTATATATGTATGAGTTTGTAAGTATACAAATGTATATATTAGTTACTATATATTATATAAGTTACTGTATATATTACATATTAGTTACTATGTATATTAGTTACTATATATTTGCATGTACATATTAGTTACTATATATACAGTAAGCTCATATATATATATATATATGTCATATATATATTATTAATTAGAGAGAGTTGCTTTCTCTATATTCAGAGGTCCTATTTTCATGTGATAATGAACTCAGCCTTATCTCTCTATGGTATTTCTAGTGGAGCAGCATCGAACTCTCAGGATCAGGTGACTTGACGACTCTGACTCTAGGGGATGGACTCCATTAGAGCAAGCCCAGGTCCAGTCAGTGAGGCTCATAAATTACCTTCTTCTCCTTTAGTTGTAGGGGAGGTGGATTTTTCTGTGTGATGTGGCATCTTGTCTGTCTGGTTCTCTCTTTTTACTTCTGGCTTCCAGCAGCCACATAGTAGGGACTCAACAAATACTTGTTGAATGAATGAATCCACTCAAGTGTATTTAGGAGCTATCAAACACAACCAAGTTAAAAGTTATTCTAGTCTACTGCTGAGAGAAATAGAAGGCACTGACAAGCACTTGATGATTAATTGAACTGGAGCTAGAAACAGAATCTAGTTCTGTGGGATTCCCGCCACCCCACTGCTCTTCTTCCTTACCATTGATTCTTCTTCCTACCATTGACTCACGAGGTCTTTATCTGAAATTCTCACTGTAAGGCCACTATTATTTACCTGGCATTGTTTAATAAAAATATGCCCTAGTCTTACGTTCTGTACATCCCTTCCCTTCCATGCCATTAAGTGAGAAGATTCACATTCATATTATATAATCTCCACCGTTAGGTTTTTAAAGAGTACAGTCCTTTATTTCCTTTATAGATTCCCTTAGCACCTCATTTGGGTTTTTTGCACAAGGGAAGTTCTTTTAATACTGTTTTTACTGACTTGATATCAAGAATGGGTCATGACCCATGGGAATGATGAGCATATTATTAGGAAGATAAATATTTTCTTTACGACTGACATGCCTGTCTTTTTACTTATGTTTTTGACACATTACATCTATTGAACAGAACAGTTGCTTTTTCAGTTTCTGTTCGTTTGAGAAGTTGGATCTATGTTTTTGCCAGCTATCAGTCCTTTCTGTACTGTACCTTCTCCTTTATTTTTATTAAGTGTCAGCATTTTACAAGCCTGCCATTTTGGCTAAGTCCCACAATCAATCATATTGTCATTCTTCTTTCATTTTCCTTTCTTTTTAAAGCTAGAAGGAAATGAGCTCTTGGCTAGAGAGATTTATAAATCTAGTAGGTAGGAAAATTAATTAATAATCTGGAAATTGGAGGAGAGCATGAGTGTTCCCTATGGGTTCTTATGCTCTATTATCCAGTAGCTTCTCATACAGCTTATCGACATTTTTTTCTTGGCTTCTTTTGACCCCTTGGGTGAAGTCATTTGTCTTTCTTAGGCTTAATTTACTCATTAAAGAAACTGTAATAATGAGGGGGATTTTTGTTTTCCTCCAGAGAGGGTGTTTAGCACTAAAACAATATTTTCCCGCCTTAGCTATTAAAGATTTCAGTCAGTGTCAGGAGGTAGGAGGCATGCTACTACAAAGAATTTAATGCAATAAGACCTAACTTCTGGTGAAAGTAATTGAGGTAGGGGAAAAAATTGGAAAGAGGATTTTAGTATAACATACAATGTTTTCTTTTGTCTGTAGAATCCTGAATAGTTCTTATACCTGTTTGACAGAACTTCAGATCTGTTATCTCATTTTATCTTTCTTACATCAGTCATATAAAGTATGGAAATTCTGGGCTATTGATGGTTCGGATAGTCCTGGGTACACAAATATGGAGATGGGATACCCAATATTGTGTTGCTTTGTGTTTTAACACAACACGCTGTATAGAAAGGCAGGGCTGGTTTTATATCCCGACTCTGTCCATTATGCTAACGGGCTGGGTAACTTTGAGCCAGACCTCTCACCTCTCGAAACCTCAAGTTCCTTTAGTAAAATGAGAATAATTCTTGTCCTGGAGGATTATTGTAAAGATTGAGCATCTGACCCATGAGTGCCCAATAAATACCTATTAACCCTCTCTTCTCTTCCTTTTCATTTAGAGCATGAGGATGGTTTTCTTAGAATCACTTTACAGATTCTGAGGAGGAAAATCTCCTGAGATAAAGAGGCAGTTTATTTCAGCATATCTTTCAGGGAGATGTACTCAAGATAAACGAAATTGTTCTTCCCACCTTGCCCTGGATTTGATCACCTGATAGCAAGTTGAAAGATGCCTGCTTGCTCTGTAGGTAGCCATGTCTGCAAATCCCTGACTTAGGAGTATTACCTAGACAAATGCAGCTCTGAGGACTAGAGTATTTGCCACAGGCTCTCTGTCCTAGAGCTCTGCGGGAACAGTAATTTAAACTGTACCTTTGGATTTATAAGTCCACGTAGACTTCAAAGATTTAGTTTTGAAGGAGAGAAGAAGCAAGTTAGACAGTCATTACTTGAATTCTGAAATCCAGGGGAATCATGGTTTGCTGGCATTTTGATAATGGGGCTTTGATTTTTATGCTTTATCATTATAAAGGGGATAATAATAGTGGGAAAAAAGTGTTTACTTTGCTTAAAGCTGAACTAATCCCATAGGGGAGGAGAAGGGACTCCTTAATGTGGTATGTAGAATAAGAATGAAACTAAGGACTGTGTTTGGAAACATCAGGCAGTTGCCACCCCCTGCCACCCACCCCTTCCCCTCACGCCCCAAGGATTGGTGAATACGATTAAGCTCCATGGAACTGTCTGTGGGCTTTATGGGGGGCTGGGAAAGCTTCTGGACTGTGGGGAAGCTTTTCCATTTATAGCAGGCTTCATTCACAGAGAATATTGGATCACATGGAGGCTCACTACCCTCTGCCGACCTTTCCAGACAGAGGTTGCCTGGGCCGCCCAAAGCCAGAATGAGTTCCAGAAAGCCAGGACACCTGTTAACCTGTGACCTCAGGATATGATGCCCTTGGGCATTGGAGGCTCTGAATGAGAGAGAAAGAAGGGAGTCATAACATTTGGCAAGTTCAGTCTGGCTACTAAACTGTCTGTGTCGATTTGTGCCATGATTTGGTAAATGCAGCAGACGACTTCAGTTCAGACCTGCCTCCCCTCATGCAGCTCTAAATCCTTGAACTTCTCAAAGTAACACGTGATTTCTAAATTTTATAACATAGGTGGGCAAGACATTGAGGCCTTAAGTTACTGTCCTAGGCTCAATAGTAACTTGGCCTCGGAAATGGGGATGGAGCCCAGGTTAATTCAAAACATCTTAATCATCAGCATTCTGAGTTTTAAGCACAAAAGTAGCATATAAAAGTGAAATTAGGGCGCCTGGGTGGCTCAGTGGGTTAAAGCCTCTGCCTTCAGCTCAGGTCCTGATCTCAGGGTCCTGGGATCGAGGCCCATATCGGGTTCCCTGCTCAGCAAGGAGCCTGCTTCCCCCTCTCTCTCTCTGCCTGCCTCTGCCTACTTGTGATCTCTCTCTCTCTCTAATAAATAAATAAATAAATCTTAAAAATGCCTCCTTCACATACCTACTTTTTTCTTAGCCCAGAGGCAGAATTTCTGCCTTCCCTGAGGTCAGAGGTCACAGCGACAATGCAGATGCCTTAACCAGAGTGGACACAGATAGAGAAAAATGTTTAACCCGCTGCGTGAAGGTCTCTCCTGCATTTACCATAGACATCATCTGGGAGGGACTCCAGGCCAGTGGCATGCTGGTAAATCAGCTCTCCAGAACAAATGCCCCGATTTGTACCCAGTCTGCCAATTTCTGTGTGTAAATCTTTCCACAGCAACCGAATTCACAATACCAACGCGATGTCATTGAACATAGAACTGAGAAGGGGTGTGCACGGTTGGGTCTTGCAAGGGGACGCCAGTTCCAGCACATCCCTGGCTGGATCTTGTGTGTTTGCATAATTAGGCGGAAGGTTAGGTTGGCGTGTATGTAAATCTGGGAAGAAAGACTTCTTCTGCGTTCTCTACCCAGAAATGTTACCCGGGATCAGGTGATGTGTACGTTCGCCACGTGTGCAGATGCTTCTTCTAGTCCTTGTCATCTCTGCTCTTGGGACCTTCTGAATTTTGGTCTTCTTCCAGATGCCGTCCTCTATTCTTCCTGTTCCACACAGTCCGCCTGGGGCAGTGAAGCCATTTTAATTGACGTAATGTCTACATATTTCCATCTTGGACCCCTGTCCCCAGCTTTGAGATTCTAACTGCCTGTTGGACTGTACTATTGGAAAATCCCCAAGATACTTCAAGTCCTATGTCTCTAAGGTGGATTTAAGTACCTCCGCCCCACAAAAATCTGGCTTCACTTCCTCAATTTTCGTTCATATGGGTGGTGCTCTTATCCTCCCAGTCATCCACACTAGAAATCAGGGAAACCTTCCTGGTTCTTTTCCCTCATCTTCATCCTCTGCATCCAGCTCTTCAGCAAGTCTTGACAATTCCTGAGTATCCCCTAAATATGCACTCCCCCCACTTTCTCTACCCCTGTCATTGTTAATGCAAGTTAAGTCCCTTCCAGTTACGCACCCCGAGTATCAACAACTTTCTTACTGATTTTCTCAGCTTTAAAACTTCCCATCAGATCTGTCCTCCACACTGTGATTTCTCTGGCCACGCTTGAAACTAGAGGAAATGGCGCCTAAGCTTTTTAGGATTTGACCAGTGTCCTCCATGATCAGGTAGTTCCCTGCTGATTCTCTAGCCAAGCTGTCCGTTCCTTTGGTCTTATTGCTCCTGTAACCAATGTGATGTCAACCCTCCCCCGTCCCTCCCCGACATCTCTTTTCTTAATGCCTTTGCTTGTGCTGGTGTCTCTGCTACATTCTCCCCAACCTTGTTAACTCCTACTCATAACATAAAACCCAGTGCAAGCATCCCCTACTTAGGATGTCTTTTCTGATGCCACCTTTAGGCTGGGTCCCTCCTGGTTTTTCCATGATATTTGTCTATCTATCTCTGCTCCATTGTTTTTTCTCACTTTGTGTTATAATGGTTTCTTTGTGTCTGTTTCCTCCACTAGACCCAGCAACCTGGGAGTCAGAACTGCATGCTCTTTAGCTTTACGTCTCTCCTACTTGCACAGTGCCTGGCACATAGTACCATTAGTTCATGTGTGGCTGAATAAATAAAAGAGAGATCCATGCTGTACTCCTTGTATGTACTTAGCTCAGCCTTCCCAAATAAAGATAAAGATACAGGATGCTACGTTGAATTTGAAATTCATATACACAACAAATAATGTTTTAGTATGAGTCGGTCCTAAATACTGCACAGGACATGCTTATGCCCCCAAAGTATCTTATTATTCATTATTTATCTGATATTAAAAATTAACTGAGACTCCTACAACCTAGCAAAAAAATGAGCTCACACCCAGAGTAGTCCACACAATGCGGAAGTTCACACTGAGCTTGACATCACTTGCCCTAGGATTTTGTGTGGACTGTGCCTTATTTCTCTGAATGGCTTATGTGTGCATAGCTCATAAGACTCATGTGCGCCGGCTTCGCCATAACCCTGTGCTGGGCACCATTACCTACATGCATGTTTTCCTTTGCGTGACAAGGACATTTAATCTATACATATGTGGGCAATCCAGACAGATGGTCAGAGCGGATTTGTGTAGCGTCTCGTCCCATTTCGTGTGGCTGTATGGTGCATTTCTTTCAAAAGGGAATATTACACATACCCTCGGTGCTCTGGGCTGAATGCAGAACTAGCAGTACGTACCTTCTTAAAGTCTATAAAACCCTGGATGTGGGTTTTAAGTTTCGTTAGAGAGTTATGACTGGAAAATGACTCGTTGTTGATGTTCCTGCTGAGGCCAGGATGCCCCAGAACTGAGGTACTGAAGGTTGAGTGCGGCTTGGAGAAGGACTCTGTACTGTCTCCGGTTTAATGAGGTTGTTTACTTAGCATGTCCCCTATTAAGGTATCCGATGACTGAAGTATTATTTTGATTGAAGGACATTTTTTTTTCAAGTCAGAAACACCCAAGTTGTTAACAGTTTATGTTTTCAGAAAGTGAAAGAGGGTCTTTCTCTATGACTGGAAACAGGATTGAAATATGGCACATTTCATCTCTCACGTTGTTTTTTCTCCCGTCCTCCTTGTGCCAAAATGGATAATTATGGAAATTCCTCAGCTAGGACAGTCAGGCAGAGCTTTAGATATTTACCCCATTGGAGTCAGACATATTCTCTCAGGAAACCCTGAATTCTAATGGCAGGGAGATTGCTGCCCATGCCCCACCCCCCCCATAAAAAAAATCCTGAAACATTTTTGTGGCCTCGGTATCATGATCTTGTCAGTAAAACGATGGTCTCTGATTAAATCCAGATTGAGCTGTTTCCTGTTAGCGTGCTAACCCAGAGGGCAGGCTCAGCCCTCCATGTATTCCTCTCCGAGTCTGGGTTATTAAACACTTGTCTGCCAAGGCTCTCCCCCTGCCTCCCCCACTTTCCTTTTAAACTAGAATTCAAAGGTATTGAGATACTACACACAAAACAGATCCTAAAGTCTCTTAAAAGGTTTCTGTAGCTTGTGAATATTTTGCTGCAAAAATTAAACGAAAGTTCTAGCTTCTCCATCGTGAGCCATACGGCAGATTTAGGTTTTCTGTTTCGCTTTTGTATAATTTTATTTCCATGTAATTCCAGGAATAAGTAGATAATTTCAAAATTTTTGTTTCACAAGAATGTACTCTACGTGAGGGTTCGTAAATTTGAACTCGTCTCCAAAACACCTTCCCCCTACTCTAGCAAGTTGATATTAGTGAATCTGCACATTACTAGCAAATGTGCAGACTGTGATAGGACGCAAGAGCTCTGACACCTTAACACACGTTGTGAATTTTTGTGAGGATGATTGTATGCACCAGAGTAATTCCCGTACTTCATTTGATATTGTCATTCATGCTCACTCATTGCACTTAGAGAATAATTCTTAAAATCCAGATAGTCAAACTATTTTCTGAGCTCTTCTGTTAACTCCAGCGTGGTTCTTCCTAATGCACAGATGGGAACACTGAGGAACAAAAACCATTACTGGGAGGTAGGGGGATCAGGCACGCATATGGAGATTTTTTTTTTCCCCCCCTAGAGGAAAAGGAGGACCGAAGGAAGCGACTGGGTTAATGAGTAGCAGGACTCCATTCCCAAGGGAGAGTCTTGGCTTCCTGCCAATCTGCTTTCTGGCAGGAAAGGGGGACCCCCTTCATCAGGTCCCTTGACAAGTATTTTTCTCTGTGTTTGAATTTTTGGCTGCAACAGTACTCAGGGAAAAATTAGTTCTTTTAAGTCGTTTTCACTTTCAATAAGAACAGATTTAAAGCGGAATTTGCATGGTGAGTAAAATAAGAATCCTCAAATTACAAGATTGTTTGGTAAGGAGACAGTGTCACAAGGTAAGGAAGCTTGATTTGGAATTAGAGCTTGAATATCCCTCGAGAATGAGAAGCCATTCCTTTCATTGTTGTTGTTAACATTTGACATCGAAGCATGTTTTTTAACTACTTTTTAATATTATCAGGCTGATCATTTTTCTGGAACCAGATCTTTTGAAGTGACAAAGTAAAACATAGAAAACATCCCTACATTTTGGTATTAAGAGGTCAAATGGATACGGATGTTGGAAGATAAAAATTAACATTGTATTTTTATCATGTCTTTTTTTTAAGTGAAAAGTAGCAAAAGTAAAATATGATTTAAATGCATCATAGTGATTTACTAAGCTAAAATTTTCCGAAGTAGGTTCATTCTGATGGTCTTCAGGATGCCATGAGAATAAGGGGAAGTCCATTTGGAGGGATCATGTACCATATCCTTCTCTTAGAGGTTCATAACACGTTAGCGTGTTAAGACAAATTCTGCAATATAGAAATGCAATCGACTTTGTTTTACGCTGGAGTTCCCAAACTTGGCCACGGGACCTTTTGTTTTAGAACTCGTGTTTACAGCACCCACGTAGGGCAACACGGTACTAACCAGTAAAAAAAAGTAATTAGACTTTGAAGCCATATATCCTTTACATTTATTGTCTCTGCTTAAAGTGCATTGACACTCTTGGGAGAACAGACGGTTACCATTAGGCCTAGTTTTAAAACGACATATAGAGTGTAAAGGACAGTAACTAGGCCATGATCTGAGTCAGCAGGCCGAAGAGGCCTACAGAAATGTTTGGTGTTTTGCCTGAACCAGATCCCTCTCCTTAGTAAAGTAAAAGTATCCTTCCAGAAGGAAATAAGGAAATAAAGTCATCCACCATGGAAGTGGAGTCTTACTTTTCATTCCCATTAACATTAGATAGCCACCACTTTGGTCCTGCTGGAAGCAGTCTTGCCAGCTAACTTCCTTCCAGTGGTTGCACATCTGACAGGCCAGGTGAAGAAAAAGAAAACATGTGGCAGGCTCGTGAGCGCAGGCTCATCATTTAGAGATCCGTTCTCTCTTCTTTGCTCCTCATCCTTGATTTTCACATGTCTGACTATTTCCGTTTAGAAGAATCTAACATGTAACAGTTTTTTTAAAAAAACTTATTTTTTTATTTGCCCCAGGGGTACAGGTCTGTGAATCATCAGGCTTACACCTTTCACGGCATTCACCATAGCACAAACCCTCCCCAATGTCCATAACCCATCCACCCTATCCCTAACATACAACAATTTAACCTTACCATTGAGAAAAACCGCCTAGTGATTGTTTGCCTCACTTGACAGTGATGATTTGCTTTAGAAAAAGATCCTCTTGGGTAGGTCATCTTCGTGCCTGTGAAGGACAAGTTAAGCTGAAAATTGCATCTCTATAGAATTTGTGAGGCAGAGATTTATGGCGGGAGGTAAGGCATGTTCCTATTTTTCTTCAGTTTAATTCTCTTCCCTCGGACTCAACTTAAAGCTTTACATATCTTATCCATAATCAGTTGTTATGTTTTATGTCTCCCAAGGGACGGTCATACCTGCCAACACTATCCATACTGTCATTCTCATGTGACAGCTACTTCTCAGGAGCCCACGTCTGTCCCTGTTCATCGCAAGTCTCCAGGAGAAAGGGGTCATAGACCCACACACCCTTTCCACTACTCCCCCGAGATTAGCCCAGGGCTCCTTGGCCCAGCCACTTCTTGGTCAATTCCACTGACTGCTGATGATATTGAATCAGGAAAGCTGTTGCTTCTTGTGGGCTGAAGAATATCAGACCTGGTCAGATCTCCAGAGGTTTCCATGGAGATCATACTCCTACCAAGGCTGATGTCAGCTGGCTCACACAAATCCTAAAAATCTAACAGTCACCTCTTCAAAGCCAGTATGCGTCAGCTCCAGCACACCACTGTAGGAGCTGTCTGGAAGAATGAGTTTGACAGCTTACAATGGAGCAATACGAAGGAAACGATCGATTAACTTCTGCTGAGCTTGATTCTGGGCTCACGGGAAACATCCTTGGCCTGTTTAGTCCAGCAGCTAGGTTCTTGATAGGGGATCAAGGAGAAGCAAGTGTAACCACCATGAAATAAAGCAACAACCGCCCCAGCCCCCAACACACACACTCTACTACACTCAGAGGTGGGAGGATTCCCTACATGGCTTGCAGGGAAATGAAATCAGAGCAGGGAGAACGTGACAGGCTGTGTTTTAGCAGTCTCAGTGTTTTGGGTTTTACTTTAGGGAGCCGTTTCACCTGATCCTTATCATGAATTTATTGTACAGGTTGAAGGGGACCAGCTGCCTCCAGGACATACAGTCAGTCAGTATGAAACCTGTAAGATCAGGACCATCAAAGCTGGAACCTTGGAGAAGCTGGTGGAGAACCTGCTGACGGCTTTTGGGGACAATGACTTTACCTATATCAGCATCTTTCTGTCAACGTACAGAGGCTTTGCCTCCACTAAAGAGGTGCTCGAACTGCTGCTGGACAGGTAAGACTCTAGTGGAGTTTACAAGATGAGGGAAACGCGGGAAGGCTTTCTGCAGAGGGAGGGTGTGCGTTTCAGATTCCTCTGCACTGTGTGCCGAGGGGGACGCGTGAGAAGGGATAACTGGAAGGAACAACCTTTGGAACAAGTGGCACAAAGGCTATTCAGCAGCCACTTGATGATTTATTTCTGGTAGAAATATCTTATAAAAAAATCTATAAAATATTTAGGACTACATGCTATAAATCTAGGTTCGGTTGCGTATAGATTTCAGTTCCTATTTGCCACCCTAAAATTTTCTCCATATGTTAATAATTTTATATTATTCTAGTAAATAATCAGTCACCAGGAATCTTTTTGGGTTGCTGGGAGGATTAAATATGCTAATATATGTGAAGTATGGAGTTCAGCATTAGACCTGTAGGAAGAAGCTGATGGATGGAGCTCAGTAATGATGGTGGTGATATTATTAACAACCACTGTGCATTGGCTGCTTTATGGACAGGCACATAAATATTATCCTCGGTTTCTGTTGTTATGTCACATTTACATATAGCAGAGCAGTGTACATTGTAATTCACACTTTGATAATTATATTTCCCACCTCATTTTTGCTTTATTTATAATTAAGCTTGACCTTTTAATAAATTATTATTAAATTGGCTTGATATTGGGAGGAAGAAAGCCATCAGTCAGACTATTGTTGTAGACACATGAGAGTTCTCATCTAAATCCTTATATTCTGGGGTTTCCTGCATAAGAAAGGAAATGAGATAGGATGTTTTTGTTGGAGTAGTTGGAGGCTTTCATCGAGGTTTTCAAAACATTTTGAAAGTATTATACGCTCACGTGCTCATAGAAGGGTATAAAAAGAAATATTCACGTTTTCTCATATTGCTACATTGTCCCAAATATCTTTTGTTAGGTTTTTTAAAAAAAATTGTAGAAGTAGAAAGAAAAAGATTAAATAGACCAGAATCTAGTTAGGCAGGTAACACGTATTAACATTTTAAGAATAGAAGTAATAGGGGCCCTTGGGTGGCTCAGTCCGTTAAGCATCTGCCTTTGGCTCAGGTCATGATCCCTGAGTTGGGGGTTTGAGCCCCATGTCAGGCTCTCTGCTCAGCGGGGAGCTTGCATCTCCCTCTCCCTCTTTCCCTCTCCCCATGCTCATGCTCTCTCTTGCTATCTCTGTCACTCTCTCTCAAATAAATAAATAAAATTTTTAAAAAAAATAGAAGTAATCCATATATACAGTGAAAAGTTCAAACAATTCAGAAAATTATGAAAGTAAAAATTTTCTTTTCCCCCAAGTCCCATTTGTCCTAGGTAATCACTGTAGACCATTCCTTTTGTATTCTTCCCCACGTTTTCTGCACATACATACATATACACACACATATTCACTTATATAAATACATATAATATTTGTTCATATTTGATACTTTTCAAAAATATTATATTTTTATATGATATAAATAGAATCATAGTGCAAAGTCTGTTCTGCCACTTTTTTTTTTTACCTGTCTTGGAGATTTTTTTAAAGATTTATTTTATTAGAGAGAGAGCACAAGTCAGGGGAGGGACAGAGGGAGAGGGAGAGAGAATCTCAAACAGACTCCCCACTGAGCCCAGAGACCGTGGGGCTTGACCTCATGACCGTGAGATCATGACCTGAGCCAAAACCTAGAGTCCGACACTCAAATGACTGAGCCACACAGGCACCCCTGTCTTAGAGATTTTTTATTCATTAAGAGAATGAATATATGTGAAAAGCTTAGAATTCTGGCTGGCATATTGAAAGCTCAACAAATACAAGATATTGTTATTTCAAAATCACATATAGACGGATTTACCATATTCTTTTTAGTGGCCATATGGTATTTATTGAATAGATTATTCTATGGATGGACAGTTAAGCTCTCTCTAATTTTTAATTTGTTTTTAGGTTTTTTAAACAATGCTGCAGAGAGTGTTTTTGAATATATATCTTTGAGAATTCTATAGGATAATTTCATAGAAGAGTGATCAATGGGGCAAAATATATAAATATTTTGAAAGATATTGCTGAATAACCTTCCAGAAAGCTGTATCAGCCACGCTCCTGTCACAGAGAATGAGAGTTGCCTGTTCCTTCGCTTTCCCCACCCCCTTGTGAACTGACGATGTTTTCACTTCTGCCATTGAAACCATCTCTATCATGATCTGTCCATTGAAAAATAGCTCATTGTTTTTTTTTTTTTTTTAAAGATTTTATTTTATTCATTTGACAGAGAGAGAGAGATTACAAGTAGGCAGAGAGGCAGGCAGAGAGAGAGGAGAGAGGAGGAAGCAGGCTCCCCGCTGAGCAGAGAGCCCGATGTGGGCCTCGATCCCAGGACCCTGGGATCATGACCTGAGCCGAAGGCAGCGGCTTTAACCCACTGAGCCACCCAGGCGCCCTAGCTCATTGTTTTTAAGTTTATGTTTCTTACATCTGTCAGTGAGGTTTAGCATCTTTAAAACGTTTATGGGCCTTTGTGTTTTCTGTTTATGTCTATTCCTGTCCTTTTCTTATTTTTGTTTTGAACTATTGTCATCTAATTATTGATCATCTAAATATAATTCTTTAATATGAAATTAGTTTTTTGCCTGTCATATGTTAGAAATATTTTTCCTAATTTGTCCCTTGGTTTTATTTTATTTATTTATTCATTTATTTATTTAAGAGAAAGAGAGAGAGAGAGCATGACCGGGGGGGGGAGCAGGGAGGCGAGGAGAGGGAGAAGCAAGCAGGTTCCCTGCTAGGCAGGGATCCCGATGTGGAGCTAGATTTCAGGACCCTGGGATCAATGCCTGAGCCAAAGGCAGGTGCTTAACTGACTGAGCTACCCAGGCACCCTTGTCCCTTGGTTTTAAAAGTTGTTTATTAATGGGTCACCTGGGTGGCTCAGTTGGTTGGGTGTTGGACTCTTGGTTCTCAGAGTCTGGTTAAGTTTCTCTCTCCCTCTACCCCTCCATCCCACGTTCACTCGCATGTTCTCTCTCTCTCTCAAATAAATAAATATTAAAAAAATAAAAGTTGTTTATTAATATTTTTCATGGAAACATTTAAAGCAGTTTTTTAGGCATTTGTATCAATCAGTCTTAAGTAAGGCTGTAATAATAAAGTTCTATTCCAGTGTGATTAAGGTTATTGATAACAGTGAGTTTTTCTCAGGATATTTTCCTCATAGATGCTAGGCAGTGTGACATCATTTGGGCCAATGGTTATTCATATGTTTGTATTCAGAAATGTTGACAAAATGTCTGTCTGTCCTTTATCATGCATTGATCTGGATATGATAACTCTGGGCTTCAGCATAGATAGAAAGTTCTGTAGTTTTTTGTATGGCAGCACTTAAAATGTTAAGCCTAGAGTATGAACCTGTGGGATTTGTGAGTCATTTCTTTCATGGTTTGTTTGCTTATGTAGTATCTCACACCTATAAATAGAACTTGGAGAATTATGTGAATTTTCTTCTTGCTGTTTCATGTGTACATAAAGGATGCAATGTATGGAGTATACAGTTGGCCAACAGTATGGGGAAATAGATCAACACATCAAAAATTCCTACAAGTTTCCTTTGGAATTGGCAACCTCTGCTACTTATAGGGCAACTCTACTGATAATAGACCACAGATGTCCATGGTCAGTGAAGGAGTGTGCATGAACTCCAGATGTTCATCATAAATAGTGGACGTCCACACAGGAACTAGAGTGTTTAGTCTATGACTCACATACATCCAGCTTTTATTTGATGGTTTTTAAAATATTCTCTTTGTTCTATTATAGAAGATACACATTTTTAGATTTTTAAAAGATTAACTGGATGACAGTTATTAAGTAACACAATCAGCATGAATTCACATTCAGAATTTGAATTCAGAATTCAAATTCAGTTTAGTTCAAACTATCATTTAAGGTATAACTGAACAAAAGAGTTAAGATTTATTTTGACCTCTTTGGATAGGCCAGAGGTTGGCCTTAAATTTCATCTCATAGTCTTGTCCTTTGCTTGCCTCTGAAATGAGTGGACTTAACAAGCACTGAATGCCTATAAAATACCCAGTACTCTTCAAGACAGCATTTGCGTGAAACAGAAATATAAGACTTGGTTGATTCTCACCCTTGTGGTGAATTTACTGTGAAGCTGTTGGTACCTAACCTCCAGGGTCACTCACTTGCTTGCAGTACTGTCTTACATAATTTGTATTCACAATTTTCTACTCTTTTTCTTAGAGAGGACCCTTCAAATTCCATATGCTCTGCAAAAACCTGGATGTAGCCCTGATAACTTAATATTTTACTGCAAAATATAAGGCTTACACTCAAGTAGGCAGCCACTTAAGATGGTGTAAAAATGAAACTCTAACATGTTCTGTAGAAGTTCGAAGAAATAAATCTCATTTATTTTGCTTCTTCTGTGAAAATTTGATTCGTCCATGTATGTACAAACTTCGACATGAATATTTCTTTCTCCCATTCCCTACTTACTTAGATTGTGTGACCAGATGTGAATCTTTGTTTAGTTTTAACCAAAATGCAGATACTGTGGAACCCTGGGTTCTTAAATTGGTTGTTGGGAGTTTTAATGTCTGTAATTGGGAGATAAGCTATTAAATTGCACAAACTTACCTTCTCTGAAGATAAATTCAATATACACTTTCCTTGTTAGTAAATCGTGGTCAGGTTGTTTGTGAGTCTCTGATGTAACTTTTATGATTTCTCTTGGTTTCTTAATAGTAGATTGCTTATCTTTTGTGAAATCAACACTGGGAAGTTATTATAGGATGTGCTAATCCTAACCAGTCAAGAATGGATTGAAGGCAGATGCTGCAGTCTTTATTTACCCCCAGAGGAAAGCTTATTTGTTTTTTGTTTTTTTGTTGTTGAGTAAAGCTTATTTGAAGTCAAACTTTGATTTTCCTTAAGATTTCCAATCCAGTGGCTTTTCTAATATGGAAATTTATGTGGTTAAAAAAACCTTTTTATAGTTTTTTTCATTCTAATATGAGTCTTTATGATTGACCAATAGACAGTGGCTTGAAGTCATATATAGCAATTCCATGTGTTTGCTTTTTCTCTTGCTTGGGCTTATCAGCAGTTCGCCAGGAATCCTGTTTTCCATGCTTGTCACCATGGCTCAGTTAATTCTAGGGCTCATTGGCTTCCTTTTAACCTAAGAGAAAGTTTTGAATTGTGGCTCAGCTATTTGTGTTAATGCTTTGAAATTTTATTTTCTCTAACTTCAAACATACATTCCACTTAAACATATATTTTTCCCACCATACCGCTAAAAAAAGAGCAAGGGAGTTAGGTCCCGCTGAAAATACCCAACCTCAAATGTAGGGAGAAACCTACCCCAACTAGTGATCCTCACTGAGGACCATGAAATGTTTATACACATACCTAGATTTTTCTTTAGATACCTTGGGGACATTTCTTGATCATTCTCTGATCCATATCTTTCATATCAGAAGTAATTAGAATGCCAGAGACAAGCTGAATAGGGGTGAATGTGTCTCCAGAAACTTTTGCTAAGCCACTGTTGGCACTCAGTTCACAGTTTGGAAAGGACTGAACATATGTGACCTACCCCTTCATTTCAAGTGAATTCTCCCAGTGGAGGACTTTTGGAGAGGATAAAGGTTAAAAACATCCATAAACATTGTACTTCAAGACCAATCTGACTTGAATTTGCTTGCTTAGGTCACAGAGAGGAGACTACTTCAGAGCGTCTTTCAGCTTATCTCTTCTTTCCATGTTTTCTTGTCATGCATTTACACAGACTTCATCTCGGTTTATTTATTATTGCATTGCCTCCATGTTTACAGATAAGAAAATTGAGGCTCAGAAATATTGAATCAGTAAGTGGCAGAGCTGGAATTAAAACCTACTTCTTTGTGAGTTGGAATCTTTTCCCAAGCATGCCATATTACTTCCCGTGGTCTGTTAATGCCATTTTAAAAGAATGGGTGATTTGGGGATCCCCCTTAGCTCTACTGAGTTGACTTTCCTTGGGAACTACAGTACTCTCTTCACATAGTTGTGAGCAGTTCACTTGGACATCAATAGTCCTCTGTGTTCGTCTTTTCAACTGATAGTTACAAGATGTTTATTATGTACTGTAGAAGGGGTTGTGTACGTAATGGTGGACAAACTGGTCATGACTCCTGTACTTTTCATATTTAATGGCTAGTGGGGGAAAGTAACATTAAATACTATACAAATGAATGTATATAACCAAAATGTGTATAGTCCTTGGGGAATAAGAACTAGATTCTATGACAGAGACAATTAAGAGATGATTTGGGGGCCGGATATTACCCAAACAAACTGGATGTTGACCAGCCAATGTAGGGTGGTTAAATAGGCCATGGACCATCAAGGTCACTATTGGGTTTATGTGTCTGTAGTGTTTCTGTTTATTTGATGTGCTCAGGTCCGATCCACTGACCTGAATCTGTTACTTCCCCATGAGGACCTTTCTTGGAGGACAGGGTTATAGTAAATGAGAAAGCTTGGGAGGATTTATGCAAATGTATTATCACTATGGTGATAGTAATCTTAAAGCCATATGCTATGACACCTGGAGCAGTAACACCTTCCTATGTAAAAGACGCTCTTCCAGTAACCAGCAAGAATGGAGCTGACCTTGCCGAGTGAAGCCAGTTCCTCCACACCACAGAGAAGAATCGATCAAATGTAAAGCTTGACAAAATAAGTGAGTCAGAGAAAGACAAATACCATATGATTTCACTCATATGTGAAATTTAAGAAACAAAACAAAGGGAAAAATGAGAGAGAGAGACAAAATACAGACTTAATAGTAGAGAACAAACTGATGGTCACTAGAGGGGAGGGGTGGGGGGATGGGTGAAATAGGTGATGAGGATTAAGGGGTGCACTTGCAATGGGCACAGGCTGTTGTATGGAAGTCTTGAATCACTATATTGTACACCTGAGACTAATATTACACTGTGTGTTAACTAACTGGAATTAAAAACTTAATATGAAGCTTGAAAACATTTTATTTAATTCCATAGACTTTGTCATATATGCCAAATATGCTTCTGTTTCCTTTCAGAGTTTTAGGATATTTATGGGAAAAGCAGTTTTCCTGTCTTTCTTTTAGTCCTGAGATTCATGTAATGAATAGAGTGTAATGGTTTAGAGCATGAGCTCAGGAGTAAGGAAATGAATTTGACTTGAGTTTTTCATTTCTTACTTGCTCTGCAACATTGGGCAGGTTACTTTATCTTACTAGCTTCAGTTTCTGTATCTATAACATTAGAACGAAAAATAATCCTAATAATTACAGTTATTATGAGGTTTAAGCTTGATAATATAAAGTTCTTAGTATAGTGGCAGGCAAATATTAAGTGTTTAGTAAATTGCCGTTAGTTTTTCTTTCTTCATGGAATTTCTACTATTGGAAATTCCCTTTTATATTTATCTTGCTTATTTCTTGAGTGTCTCCATGCCTCTCCTGTTCATGGCTGTATCCTTAGGAATGGTATCTGGCAGTCAGTGCTTAGGAACTATCTGTCCGACAGATAAATAGTGATTTATATATTATTCATGCCTGTTTTGAGCACTCGCATTGGAAGGTACAACCTTGAACATTCCCCAGCATCTGCCTCCATTTAGTGGGACAGACAAGTAAATCTAAAGACTTGTACCATTACTGTCAAGGCAGTGAGGGCACAATAGGTACTTTAAAAAGAGAGACTTTTTCATAGAATGTAAGTTTCATAGCAAAATTGTGGAAAGCACTGAGAGTTCCCACATACCTCCTGCCCACTATCAACATCCCACACTAGAGTGGTACACTTTTTACAATCCTTGACAGACACGTCATTATCACCCAAGGTCCATAGTTAAATTAGGGTTCACACTTGGTGGTGTACATTCTATGTGTTTGGACAAATGTATGATGACATGTGTCCATCATTATAGTATCACACAGAATAGTTTCACTGCCCTAAAAATCCTCTGTGCTCTGCCTATTCATGCTTCCCTCTACCAACCTCAACCCCTGGAAATCACTGATTTTTTTTTTTACTGCCCCCATAGTTTTGCATTTTCTGGAAGGTTACAAATAAAATCTTAAAACAAAAAAAGAAATAAAAGGACATTGTCATACCCAAGATCATCTAAGTTTTCTCCTATGTTACCGTCTGGAAGTTTTATAGTTTCATGTTTTACACTTAGGTCTGTGACCCATTTTGAGTTGATTTTTGTGAAAGGTGTATGATCTGTGTCTAGATTCATTTTTTTGCATGTGAATATTCAGTTGTTCTATCACTCGTCATTTGTTGAAAAGACTATCTTTGCTCCATTGTATTGCTTTTGCTCCTTTGTCAAAGATCAGTTGATTGTATTCTTGTGGGTTTATTTTTGGATTCTCTATTCTGCTTTATTGATCTCTTTGTCTGTTTTCACCAATACCGTGCAGTCTTGATTACTGTAGCTTTATACAGTAAGTCTTGACATCAGGTAGCATCAATCCTATGACTTTGTTCTCTTCCAAAATTGAGTTGGTTGCTCTGGGTCTTTTGCCTCTCCAAATAAACTTTAAAATCCATTTGTCAATATCCACAAAATAACTTGCTAGGATTTTGGTTGAGAGTGCATTGAACTTATAGATCAAGTTGGGAATAACTGACATTTTGACAGTATGAAGTCTTCCTATCCATGAACATGGAACATTTCTCTTTTAGTTCTTCTCCGATATCTTTCATAAGGGTTTTGTAGTTTAGCTCATATAAATCTGTACTTTTTTTAGATTTATACATAATATTTCATTTTGGGGAAGGTGCTAATGTGAAGGATTTATGTGTTTTTAATTTCAAATTCCACTTGTTTATTGCTAGTATATAGGAAAGCAGTTAACTTTTGTATGTTAACCTTGTATTCTGCAATCTTACTGTAATCACTTATTAGTTCCTAGGATTTTTGGTCAATTTTTTTTTCAGATTTTCCACATAGATAATCATGTTATCTGTAAACAAAGATAGTTTTATTTCCTTCTTCCCAATCTGTGTATCTCTTATTTACTCTTTTTGTTTTTTGTTTTTGCTTTTTGTATTAGCTAGGATTTCCAGAACAATATTTAAATGCAGTGGTGAGAGGGGACATCTTGCCTTGTGCCTAATGTGAGTGGGAAAGCTTTGAGTTTCTCATTGTTAAGTATGATGTTACCTATAGATTTTTTGTAGATGTTATTCATCAAGTTGAGGAAATTTTTCCCTATTCCTGGTCTGTTGAGAGTTTTATCATGAATGAGTGTTTGATTTTTGTCATATACTTTTTCTGCATCTATTGATATGATCATGTGTTTTTTTCTTTTCTTTTTTTTTCAATCATGTGATTTTTTTCTTCATTAACAATTGATGTTATAGATTACATGAACTGATTTTCAAATGTTGAACCAGTTTTGTATACTTGGAATAAATCCGACTTGGTTATTAATTTGTTGGTGTATAATTCTTTGTTTATATTGTTGGATTTAATTTGCTTTTTTCTTTTGAGAATTTTTGCAACTGTATTCATGAGAGAGCTCTCATTGGTCTGTAGTTTTCTTATAATGTCTTTATCTGGTTTTGGTATTAGGTTAATACTTGCCTTATAGAATGAATTAGGAAGTAGTCCCTCTGATCCTATCTTCCGAAAGACATTGTAGAGAATCAGTATAATTTCTTCCTTAAATGTTTGGTAGAACTTACCAGGAAACCCATCTGGACCTGGTATTTCTGTTTTGGAAGGTTACTGATTATTGATTCAATTTCTTTAACAAATACAGGTCTATTCAGATTGTCTATTTATTTTTGTGTGAGTTTTATGTAGGTATGAATTTCTGACCTATATCATATTCCTTCTTTCTGAGGAACTTTTCTAAACCTTTCTTGCAAGGCAGGTCTACTGGCTAAAAATTCCCTTGATTTTTGTTTTTGTTCATTTGAGAAAGTCTTTATTTCTCCCTCGCTTTTGAAGGATAGTTTTGAAGAGTACAGAATTCCAGGTTGGTGGGTGTTTCCCTCAGCATTTTAGGTATTTCACTTCACTCTCTTCTTGCTTGCATAGCTTCTGAGAAGAACTTGGATATAATTCTGATTTTTGCTCCTTTATAGGTAAGGTGTTCTTGTTTTGTTTTGTTTTGTTTGTTTCAAGATTTTTTTCCTTTGTCTTTGATTTTCTGAAGTTTGAACATGATATGCCTAGGTGTAGTGTTTGGGGCATTTATCTATTTTGCTGTTCTCAGGGTTTCTTGAATTTGTGGTTTTGTGTCTGACATTAATTTGGGGAAATTCTCATTCATTTCTTCTTCATTATTCCTTTAGATATTGTTTCTGTTTCCTCTCTTTCTGATACTGCCATTACACATATGTTATACCTTCTGTAATTGTCCCCTAATGCTTGTTCTTTTGGGGGAGAATATTTTATTTGTTTTTGTGTTTGTGTTTGCTTGTTTACTTCTCAGTTTTAGAAGATCTATTTTCATTTTCTCGAGTGTAGAGATTCTTTCTCTACAGAATCTACCAATTGGTCCCTAAAAGGCATTCTTCATTTCTGTTAACAATGTTTTTGATTTCTAGCATTCTGTTATTATTCTTTATTTCCATTTCTCTGCTTACATTATCTATCCTTGTATATTGTCTGCTTTTTCCTTTCAATTCCCTAACAAGTTAATCATAGTTTTAAAAAATTCCTAATCTGATATTTCTTCCATTCCTGCTATATCTGACTATGGTTCTGATGCTTGTTCAGTCTCTTCACAATGTGTTTGTTTTTGTTTTGTTTTGTATTTTTTTTTGCCTCTTAACATGCCTTGTAATATTTTGATGAAAGATGGATATGATGTACCCAGTAAAAAGACATTGATCTTTCCTAATGTACTTGAACTGTAGGGGGAAGGGAAGCTTTCTGTAATCCTATGATTAGGTTTCACACTAATGGTGAACCTCTGTCCCTGGACTGTGAACTTCACCAGTGTTTCTTAGTTGTTTTTTTCTCCCCCCTCCCTTGGTGAAAGGATGGCCAGGGGGTCTTCAAGATGGGTATTTCCCTTCCCCCACATGGAAGGCTAGAAAAGGCTAGAGCAGGCATTTTCCTTTCCCTGGGTGGATTAGGCTCTGGTAAAATAGTTTGTCTTGAGAGCAGGTGTTCTTAAGAAGAACAGAATATTCTGGTGTATTTCAAGACAGTTCCTTTTTGCCTTCCCTTGCTAGAAGTACCAGAAGACCTTTTTTTTTTTTTAAAGATTTTATTTATTTATTTAAGAGAGAGAGAGAGCATGAGTGCAAGGGAGGGGGCAAACGGAAAGAGAGAAGCAGACTCCCCACTGAGCAGAGAGCCTGACTGACATGGGGCTTGATCCCAGGACCCCAAGATCAAGACCTGAACTGAAGACAGATGCTTAACCGAATGAGCCACCCAGGTGCCCCTGTACCGGGAGATTTTTCTCTGATCTTTAGTGTGGGAACCTGGTCAGTCTCCTGGAGGTAAAACTCATAAAAGCGTGGCCGTGTATCTGTGACTGAGTCCCCCTATGGTTTATCTTTCTTAGTTTTGTCCACACTGAGCCTCCAGCAATTTGATAATTACATTTCAGGTTTTCCTACCCTGGCACTGGTTTCCATGGAATTTCAACTCTGATAAATTGTGATTCTTTGTATCTGCCTGTCTCCTCAGTTACGAGGAGCAGTGGTTTGCCTATGACCTCACTTTTCTGATGGATCTAAGAATAGTTGTTCATTTTCCAGTTTAGCCAGCTTTTCACTTGTTGTTAGGATGGAGTGGCTACTTGTAAGCTCTTTACATGCTGGACTGGAAACTGGAAGTTCTTTTCTGCCCATTTTTAAATCATGTTCAATTTCTTACACTGAATTTTAGGAGCTTTTGTATATTTTGGATAAGAAATCTTTATAATATATGTCTTTTGAAAATATTTTCTACCTCTCTGTGGCTTTCTTCTCATTTTTTTGAGCAAATGCACACTTTTAAGAAATTTTTTTTTTGCCTCTGGAAACTGTGAGGTGGTATTAAACATCCTTTCAAAAGCTCATAACACAAATACATTCAGCTCTCCAATACCTTCTTAGCATGAGGAGCTGGGTAAGCATTTTGAGATTTTTTTTTTAGATGTTAAAGCTCATTTTAAAATAATTTTTAAATTTAGTTCTGGAATAGAACTATGCACTTGCCCACTAGTCCTAGATTTGTGCTTCCATGCTGTGCTCACGAAGCTCCATTACTTCCTTCTCTTTTAGTGGGAGGCGGAGTTTCTAGTATCTTCCCTCTGCTCTTTCAGGTCCAAGGACAGAGAGTTATGAACAGAGAGCTCTTGGGAGCAGATACTGGAATCTAACCTCCTTAGGCTAGGGCCCCATAGCATCTTACTGTGGTAACCATAAGTCAGCTCCACTTGCTGGTCTCTTACAGCAATAACACGTGTATTAAATGTTGCTATTAAACTCATAATGTGATTTTTCCTTCACTTTGGCTTCTTCTGAAAGTTATTTATATCTAACTTCTATCACTTATATAGGAAAGTTTGTCAAAATAGTGCCATACCATTCTCTTCATTTATTTTAGTAACTCCCCTCTCCAGCTCACCGCAAAATCAAGTGGAAACTAATAGAGTGGTTCACTTATTGAGTCTCTTGTCCTAGAATCCATGAGAAAGTTGAGATTTATTGGTCGGTTGGCTCCAGGATGCTCATCCCATTCATATAGTGGGAAAGCTTTCAGGAAATCCTAACATTCCTTTGTTTCCTTTTCCATCTTAAAATACAGACATACTGGATGTCTCCCTAGGGTGGGAATCTTAGAAAATGAAAGCCATTTCTAAGATTTGTATTATATCAGATGAGTTTAAATAGATTTTCTCTAGGTTTGAGTGTTGATGACACTACAGGCAAGAAAATCCTTGGATGGTTAGATGTTATGGGTTTAGAAAAAAAAAGGCAGTTTGTTGAAGGACAAATTGGACTCATATCTTATTTACTGTGACTATTGGGAAGATAAAAATATTTGCTGATAGAAGAGAGGATTATGACATGGGCCATGAGACTCTTTTGGTAACAGTGCTTCTAACATTGAAAAGAGCATTGAAAATTTTTATAAGGCACGTCCTTCACGAAAGGTCCCATGCTGTTGCCAGTTCACGCTTTATCAGGCGGAGAAAAACAGTTTAGCTCATAAAGTGATAAAAGATATAACATTTATAATAACTTATATAACCATCCATGGCAGGCAGAATAATGCCCAGAATAGTTGGGTTCCAGGCAAAGCAGAAGTAAGGTTACTAATTAGCTGATCTTAAAGTAAGGAGATTATTTTGGATTATCTGTGTGGGTTCAATGTAGTCACAAAGGTCCTTAAAAGTGAAAGGTGGAGGGGCACCTGGATGGTTCAGTGGGTTAAGCATCTGCCTTCGGCTCAGGTCATGATCCCAGAGTCCTGGGATCGAGCCCCTCCTCGGGCTCCTTGCTCAGTGGGGAACCTGCTTCTCCCTCTTTCTCTGCCTGCTGCTCTCCCTGCTTGTGCCCTCTCTCTTTCTCTTGCTGTCTCTCTCTCTGTGTCCAATAAATAAATAAAATCTTTTTTTTTAAAGATTTTATTTATTTATTTGACACAGAGAGAGAGAGATTACAAGTAGTCAGAGAGGCAGGCAGAGAGAGAGGAGGAAGCAGGCTCCCTGCCGAGCAGGGAGCCTGATGCGGGCCTCGATCCCAGGACCCTGAGATCATGACCTGAGCCGAAAGCAGAGGCTTTAACCCACTGAGCCACCCAGGCGCCCAATAAATAAAATCTTTAATAAAAAAAAAAAGTGAAAGGTGGAGGCAAAAAAGAAGCAGAGAAAAAGAGGTGAGGATGGAAACAGGATCAGAAGATGCTGTATGGCTGGCTTTGAAGATGGATGAAGGGGACAATAGGCCAAGTGCGGGCAGCCTCTAGAAGCTAGAAAAGGCAATTAAATGGATTCTCTCCTAGAGCCTCTAGAACAGAACACAGTCCTGCTGATACCATGTGTTAGACTTCTGACCTATGCAAGTATAAAGTAATAAATTCGTGTTGTTTAAGCCACTGAGTCTGTAGTTATTTGTTATGGCAGCAATAGAAAACTAATATAACATCAGTAAAATTTTTGGTCTATTAGAGAAGTTGTTCACAATTTGATTAAAACAGGGAATTCTTGTCAGGGAAATTGACTCCAAAAATCTAATGCTTATAGGCTGCTCAAGGAAGCTGAAGGTCAGGTGTTCATTCACCTTCACCTTTGTTCTGGACAGAACATAATGCCCTGATCAGCTGTGGCTCACTCAGCCCTAGGAAACATGGCAGGAAACAAAGGAGAGGGCTTAGTCTCAACAAGACAAACACTATTCCTCTTTTCTCTCTGTGACTATGCCAGTGCCTGAGGTTAACCAGAACACTTTCATTTGGTACTGTTTTAGAATTACACCCAACCATAATCACTTGAGGGAAAATGAAAATAAATTCTCTTCCATGTTGGGTTGGCTCTCTTTGGTAAATCCTTATATATTTTTTTTTTTGCCAAATGGACCCAACTTTGACCCAGCAGCACTGTGGGAATTCTCTGTGGGAACGTGGTGACTGTAGAACCCTAGCTTTCTGGGGCTGGTAGTGATGGTGCTGTTAAATAGACCCTCATGGGATGCTGTTAAAGACTTCACCTCCAGTCATAACTGGGCTAGCTTTTTTTTCTTGAGATGAGATAAAGAAGTGTTTCTATGAAGCAGCTTTCTGCTCCTTCCTTCCTTTCTTTCTTCCTTCCTTCCTTCCTTCCTTCCTTCCTTCCTTCCTTCCTTCCTTCCTTCCTTCCTTCCTCTTTCGTTCGTTCCCTCCCTCCCTCCCCTCCCCCTCTCTCTTTCTTTCTTCTTTTCTCTCTCTCTCCTTCCTTCTTTCCTTCCACTTGACAAAGGGAGAGAGGAATACCGAATTGCTCAGTGGGTTTTTTTGGTTTTCTTGTTTGTTTGTTTGTTTTAATGTGCATTTGTTTGGAAACCACTGAACAAAACTGACAGAAAAACTGAAAGGCAAGGCACATATATTCTGAACAGTAACTGGAATGTATTCGTCTTTAATTCAGCTTTGATAATCTAAAGAAGTGGTCTTTCTTTTTTTAAAAATTATGTTATGTTAGTCACTATACAGTACATCATTAGTTTGTGATGTTGTGTTCCATGATTTGTTGTTTGCATATAACACCCAGTGCTCCTCGCAATCCATCCCCTCCTTAATACCCATCACCAGGCTCGCCCATCCCCCCACCTCCCCTCTAAAACCCTCAGTTTGTTTCTCAGAGTCCACAGTCTCTCATGGTTCATCTCCTCCTCCGATCTCCCCCCCTTCATTTTTCCCTTTCTTCTCCTAATGTCCTCCATGCTATTCTGTATGTTCCACAAATAAGTGAAACCACATGATAACTGACTTTCTCTGCTTGACTTGTTTCACTTAGCATAATCTCCTCCAGTCCCTAAAGAAGTAGTCTTGACCATTTTCCAGCAGGTGGTGGGAAGGATTGATCACAAGCCCCTTTAGGAGTTTGCTAGAAACTATGGATCAACCATATAGAAAAAAAAGCACATCATCAAATTTTTCATACTGGTTAGGGATTCCCAGACTTCCATAGGTTCATCCAGGTCCCTCCGGGCATAGGCTCTGTAGCATGGATGATGGGACATGACATATAGGTGGCCATTATGAGCTAGAGGAGGGACCTGCTCCTACCTTATATCCTGGTGAAGCAGGTAAGTATGGTTCTTGAAATTAAATTCATTAATTTCATTAAAGTAAATTAAATGGTTTTTGAAAGGTGTATCTGAATCTTTCAAAGTAAAAAGGTCTGTTTTTGAGTTAGTTTTAGTTTATCTTATTACTTTTCTCTTACTCAACATTTGCCTTTTTTTATGTGTGTGTGTGTGTGTGTGTGTGTGTGTGTTTGTCTGTGTATGCAGAAGAGAACTTAGCCCTTGAGAATGACATTTAAATTGATGCTACACTGCATTTTTGTAAGCATAGGGGAGAAAAGTAATCCTAAAAATGGTAGGATATTCCTATCCTCATATTCCTGTATGAGGTTTCACATAGCCTATTTCATAAGGTTCTTTTTTAATTTTTTATTAACGTATAATGTATTATTTGCCCCAGGGGTACAAGTCTGTGAGTCATTAGGCTTACACATTTTACAGCACTCACCTTAGCACAAACCCTCCCCAATGTCCATAACCCAGCCACCCTATCTCTACCCCCCACCCCCCAGTAACCCTCAGTTTGTTTTGTGAGATTAAGAGTCTCTTATGGTTTGTCTCCTTCCCGATCCCATCTTGTTTCATTTTTTCCCTCCCTACCCCCACGACTCCCCGCCCTGCCCCTCAAATTCCTCATATCAGAGAGATCATATGATAATTGTCTTTCTCTGATTGACTTATTTCACTTAGCATAATACCCTCTAGTTCCATGCACGTCCATAGTTTGTTGCAAATGGCAAGATTTCAATCCTTTTGATGGCTGCATAGTATTCCATTGTGTGCATGTGTATATACATATATGTATATATATATATACACACCACATCTTTATCCATTCGTCTGTTGGTGGACATTTAGGTTCTTTCCGTAGTTTGCCTATTGTGGACATTGCTGCTATAAACATTCGGGTGCACATACCCCTTTGGATCACTACATTTGTATGCCTATTTCAGAAAGTTCTTGATGAGCTCTGCAGTAGCACCTTTTCATGTTTGGGGAAGACTGAGCTACAGGCTTGCACTGATTTGTTAATAATATATTAATTCATTTTAAGTCTAAGACAAATCTCGACCTGCTAACAGACTCTAGTTGTCAGAGCATTGCCTGCTCGCCACCCCAGACATAACCCCATTTCTTCTGTTGTCCTTCATGTGGCCATAGCCACTGGAGCATACTAGCAAGATGTATTTGCAGTTGATTGTTTGCAGTTGCTACGCACTATAAGTGGAAGGAAGAGACACTGATGAGTCACCAAGCTGTGGTGGCAGAAAGTGGACCAAAGAAGAGAAATGGATGACAAAGACTTGGAGTGGAAAATAGAGGAAACCTTACAGCAAGGGTGTGAAACCCATCACACTTAAGAAATAATTTTAAATTTGGAGGGAAGCAAGTTATAGCAAGAGAGACCTTTTGGTTTTCTTTCTCTGGAAGAACAGGGATTGTAAAACCTTTGACCTTTTGGTCTCCTCTTCAGATCGTTCTGGGTTGGGGCTAAGCGTGAAGATATTCTTCTCAAGGAAAATTTTATAACTGTGAAGCATTTTGTAACTGTGAAGTGCAACAGAAAGGCTAGGTACCCTTTTCTGTTAATGTTGCCTTAACTGTCAGGGACCACCATGGTGGTAATGTGGAGAATGGAAGCTCATGGAAGATGGAGGGCCCTTCACAGCAAAGGCCTAGAGGGGAGGATGGTAGCTCTTTCTGGGTCTTCTCTTTTTCTAATCATGGTAAAAGTGCCTGGAGAACCAGATCTTATGAGTGGAAAGCACATTCTGTGCTCGGCATCACTGGACCCTTGTAAGAGAACAAAGAGTCTTTGACCTTTGTCTTCTCCTTGAATAACCAGCTCCATGGTGGTAACAAGGTAGGCTTGGTGGCAGCGACCCAGTTCTGAGGTCAGACTTGGGTGGAGAGTGCCTGCCGTGAAGGATATTATTTAGAGTGATTAAAAACATCCCTCTTACTGATCTGTGGGATACAGTCCACAGTCGTAATCAAAGCTTCCTTGGTGTTCCAGACATCTGCCGGCTCTTTCACCCGTATCGTTCTCCTGAGTCAAGGTCAGCTTCTGAACATTTTCCTCATACCTGATCTGTGTTCCCCTGGGTCAGTTAAAGAAAACCGCCTTGAATGTTCATGGGCTGGGGTTTCTTAGAGAAGCAGAGACTCCCAGAGGTCATGGAGTCAGCAGCTTCATGTGAGGTCTCGCTTCTCTTTCCTTCTTCCTCTCTGTTCTTTCATCCATCCCCAGTAAGTGGCTACCTCCCTTCTCTTCCCTCCCCAGCCTTTCCTTTCTTTCCACAGGAGATGGTATTAGTTTGTTCATTTAGCTAATGTTTATTGAGTGTCCACCAAGAGCAGGCTCCATTGCTGCCTCAGGGGATAGAGCAGTGAGCAAGGTAAGAGAATGAAACCCAAGTCCTCACCATGGCCTGTCAAGCCTCATGATCTGTCCCTGTCACGTCCGTACCTCATCTTCTTCTCTCCCTTTACTTACCCACTGGTGTTCTTGATGCTTCTCAAGCATTCTGCCACTGCGCTACGGCCTCTGCCATGGCTCCCCCCTCTGTGGGGAAGGCGCTTTAGATATCTGTAGAGCCCACTCCCTCGCCTTCTAGAAGATGTTACCTCATTGTCACGTTCACATCAGGCCTTGTCTGAATACCTCATGTGAGGGAGCCACCTCAGACCCCCTTACCATGTCTGATCACCCCTTCCTGCTTTATTTTTCTCCATTACACTTTTCACTCTCTGACTTGGTATATCTTAACTAATTATTATTTTATTGTCTACCTCCCCCCACTACAGAGTTGGCTCCCTGAAAACAGGGCCTTTGGTTTGTTCACAGCTGTATCCCCAGTGCTGGGAATAGTACCTGAACGTAGACCTTAACAGGTATTCCTTGAATGGGGACTGAATGAGTAAAAGGGTGAAGAATTGGTAAAGAAATGCAAAGAATAAAGTTTCTGACCTCAAAGAAGTTATAATCTAGTGCATCAGAGGACATAAAATTAGTAAGATAACTTGAGCTCATGTGATCTGGTAGTGACTTGGAGACTGGGCTCTAGAGTCTGTGTGTCATGGTTCAGATCTCTGCTCCATGTATTAACTGTGTCTTCAAGGGCATATTATCTCAGTTCCCTAGGCCTCATTTTCTCATTTGTGAAATATGAATAATAATATATCACATAGGATTACTGTGAGAATCAAATGAAGCCATCCATATAAAGTGCTTAGCACAGTACCTGGCACGTGGTCCGCACTCAGTAATTATTATCCGAATTGTTATTGGATCACTTGTTGGAATTAAGCAGAGCCAGAAAAGTTCCTCAGGGTTACCGCCATCTTGGTCTGGTGTTATTGAGCCTTTTCCGTTAGAGAGCAAAGGTTCGAATGTCTCCCCCAACCGGAAAGACTGTCCCCGAGGACAACTTTATCTTAGGATTTCTTTGAACCGCAAATACTCCTGTCCTCCCTTCAAACGCATATTAAACATTTCATTTTCCCAGATAGGCTCCAAACAATAATATCTGTCCCCTCTGGAAATAACTGTTTCCTGTTTAAATATCAGCAACCAGTTAAACATTACAGTTTTGTTTTTCTTTTTCTGGCGATTTTTAGGCCTCAGTAAATAATTGCTTAAGACTGTACTTTTAAGAGACCTCTGTAAATCTTTCTTTTGCCTTGTGATACAGGGGAAACCTTGTCAAAAGTCATTCTGACAATCTGTATTTTAATTTAAGTTTTATGAGTTACCATTTAAAGAAGGCCAGTTGCTCATTGGCAAGCCTTCTTAAGAGATTGATGCTTTGATCTTAAAACCTGGGGAGACTTTGCAGAAATTGGAGGTGACATTGTTGACAGGTTCATCTATAGCTATTCTACTGCCATTAATTAAACACGCACACACACACCCCTTTTATTTACTCCCCTGGAGTAAATGAATTGAACTTGACTTTGGTTTTTGGTGGGAAGCTATGAGAGGGTCCAGGAAACATCAAAGAAATGCTCTTAATCTAGTAAAACTAACTCTCAAGTGACCTAGCTTGAACATTAAAGAGTTCTTGATTCCAGTGCTGGTCTAGTTTCTTTTCTGTAAGGCGTTAATTCTCTCTAATGATTAGAAAAGTGCAGGGGCAAATAATCATCCCCTCCCCATGAAACTCCAGAAGGTTACAGGCTCTTTAATTTTATCTTGCTTCTGAAGGTCTCCTTTGTAAAACCATATATACATTTTGGTTTTTTGTCTTTCCATACTGCTTATACCTTCAAGATCTCAGTTTTAAGATCTTAAAACTTTATTTTGTTTGCATTTCAGTTTTAGATTTTTGGATCACAGCTATCCTATGTCCCAGAGTTTGGGAATGAAGGCAGAGACAGGTTAAGACACTGACATAAGCACAAAGCCAAGTGATGCCCTTGCAACAACAGATGTGAGCCTAGTAGTGGAGAAGTCTGTTTTCATGTCTGCTTAGGGAACCCCACCAGACCATTCATTTGCCCCCAAACAAGTAGCCGTCAGCATGCCTACTGGGTATACAGCATCATTTGAAGCGCTAAAGAGTAGTGAGCAAAAGAGACAGGGATCCTATTCCAATGGACAATGAGCACAGTAAATAAATCACACCGTATATGAGAAGGTGCTAAAGGCTGTAGACGGAAGGGGCAGCGGCTCGACCCGGGCCCTGCTCTTCACTGCGCCTGCCCTGATCTTCCTTACTTACACAAACCACAAAGGCTGTTGTGAGAGAAGATGGAGACATGGTTCACTATGATGGTGGCCAAGGAGAGAGCCACAACATCTGTTTGTTTAGGAGAAATCTCATTTCTCATCCCTGCCTTGCTCACGTGGGGCTGAATAAATCTTAATCTGACTAAGTTCTTACCTCAGGAAAAGCAAAGGGGTGGCCCTGGAAGCCCTCTAAGTAGCAGGGGCAGACAGAATAAGAAGAGTAGGGAGGGTGGAGGCCAGTGGAAAATAGGTTTGAGAGGCCAAGAAGGCCATAAGGCTGATGAACTCAAGAGAGGAGCAGGTGGATGGGAGGGGGGCTAATGCCTCAGGGTGCGGACTGGAACTTACTGGGATAGGGTGATAGGGAGACCAGATGGACTGGCATTCAGTCAAACCAGATGGTGGGCTTTTATTTCTAAAAGGATTTGTAAATCCTAGGAACAAGGAACATAAGGGTACTGGGGCCTTTAATCCCATTAGTAGAAGACAAAAGTGTTCTCTTTAAATTATAGAATTTCTATTATCAGAACTTTGGGACAGAGTACCAGCTTGTGAAATGCCAAGGAGTCTCTGGATTCTTCACTGAAGGGAAGAGAAACTGCAGAAATCGTCAGGGCATTCATTATAAGTTAATAAAAAGACACCTCCTGAAGCATTTAGAGTGTATGCTTGGAACCAAACAGAATGTGATACATTTGTATGCAGTAGGCTTGCTTACATATGGAGTTGGAAGAACAGCTAACTGCAATTAGGGGCTGATTAATTATTTAGTAAACTTTGAGTTTATAAGGAGAAAAATTTAAAAATTTAAACACCTATTGCTTTCTAAAACATCATCCCCGTGTGTCCCCTTGTCCAGTTGCCAGGCTCCATGTCCCCACAGCTGCTCTCCTCGTTGCATACAGATTCTGTTCTCCAGTTCCTGTCTCAGCCATTCCTTGAGGGTCCGGAATCACTTCCGTAACCCTTCTTCTATTGGATTTATCCCCAAGGAGACCAGCCTCATCACACACAGCACGGAGTTGTCCGTGTGTGCTTATGTTGGCGCAAGTATGAAAGCTACACACACACAGCCATGCTTCCTGCAGGAGACAGAGCGGAGGGACAGGGGTATAAGGTTGGGTGCTCTGGTCCGTGAGGGATCTGCTGCTCTGTGTTACATAATATCCCATCCTCCTGCTGAGAGGAGAAGCCTGATTTCATCTAAAGGATTTCAAAGAAATGTTAAATAATATTAAGAGAAAGTTTTAAGTAGTGTGATTCATTAGGAAATCTCCTTTCTGTTTAGGCTATCCATATACTCATTAAGTTACTATCCCACAATGTCACTTTTCGATGCTATTTCATAAATATTTCTTTCCTTAATTACTCCTGAAAAGTGGAAACTGTTATCTCGTGTTTGAAATGGAGTTGAGTTGCTTTCCCACACCACTGACTGGGTTTTTGTTTTTGTTTTTTGTTTTTTTGGTTTGTTTTTATTTGTAAAGGTATGGAAACCTGACAAGCCCAAACTGTGAAGAAGATGGAAGCCCAAGTTCATCAGAGTCTAAGACGGTAATCCGGAAGTAAGTATGCTTTTTCTATGTATTACACACTCTCAGTCAAGGCTTATTATCCTAAAAGAATATAATTTAGTGGAGTCTTTTTAAAAAAATTCCTTTTTATGTTGTCATTTTTCCCCATAATGCATAAAATCATAGACTTATTTTTTGACTATCCAATGATAGTCATTTATTCATCTGGTAAAAATGTTTCAGGCACCTACCATGTGCGAGGCTCTATGCTAAGGGAAACAGCTATGAACAAAATAGATCTCAGCTCTTATGAAGCTTGGATTTCAGCTGGGAGACAAAGAGTCCACACAAAAGAACAATGAAGTAGGGCAAGGGGACTAGATCCTGATGGAGAGTTTGATTCACACGGAATGCCAGGAACGGGCTTTCTGATCTCGTGACATTGGAGCAGAGTCCTGAATGGGGTCCAGGCCGGGCTTGGGGAAGACCCACGCAGGGAAGATGTGGACAAAGCTGTGAGGCAGGAACAGGAGGCAGATGAATGAAAGCGGCTGGAGCAGAGTGCATGAAGTGACAAGCGCTAGGGAATGAGATCTGAGAGGTAGTGGGGGTTGCAGATCACATGGGGACTTGAAGGCCTGGGGAAGGATGTTAGATTTTATGTTAAGGAAGACAAGATGCATTTAGAAGGTTTTTGAGGAGAGCAGCGCTATGGCCTGATTTATATTTAAAAAAGCTTTCTCTGGCTCTACGTGGAAAATAGACTCTGGAGGTGGGATGGGGGCAAGAGTGGCAGCAAGGAGCCTTGTCCAGGGATCTGGGCAAGGGATGCTGGTGGCACAGGCTGGAGGAGGAGGAGGAGGTGATGGTAATAGGTGGTGTGGCATCTGCGGCAGCGGTAGTACTATTAGTAGTAATAGTAGTCACAGTAGGAGTAAGTTGTGGTAGGAAGAGCTTCTGTGGAGATCTTGAAGGTTTTGCTGGCAGATTGTACTGATTAAGTGGGTGGGGCACGTGAGAGAAAAAGAGGAGGCACGGACACCTCCAAGGGTTGTGGTGTGAGCAACTGATAGAACAGAACTTTGATTTTATGAGATAAATACTGGGGAGGGGAAGCAGGTGTGGTAGGGAGCTTGTGTCAATAATTTCATCGTAGGGCGCCTGGGTGGCTCAGTGGGTCAAAGCCTCTGTCTTCAGCTCAGGTCATGATCTCAGGGTCCTGGGATCGAGGCCCATTTCAGGCTCCCTGCTTCCTTCTCTCTCTGCCTGCCTCTCTGCCTACTTGTGATCTCTCTCTCTCTGTCAAATAAATAAATAAAGCCTTAAAAAAAAGTTAAAATAATTTCATTGTAGATATACTCACTTTGAGACGATTGGCTAAATCTGGAGTTCAGGGAGAAGTCTGAATGGGAGGCATAAATCTGGGCATCCTTAATTTAGACATGGTATTTAAAGGGATAGGGCTGGGTGTGGCCCCCGTGGGAACAAAGGCTGTAGAAAAGAGGAGGGTCCAAAGACTGAGGGGCTTCGTTCCTTCCAGTGTTCAGATTAGGAAAATAAGGGGTCCAGCAAGAGGAGCTAGTGGGGAATGAGAAGAAAGAAGTTGTGTCCAGAAGACAAGTGAAGAAGGAGTTTTGGGGGGAACGTGACCAACCATGTCTAACACTGCTAATACATCAAGTGAGAGGAGGCTGGGAAGAGACTACTGCTTTTGTAACATGTTGGTCTTTGGCCCACTTGACAAGTGCAATTTTGGTGATGGAAGTCTGGGTCAAGAGAAGACAGAAGCCTGGAAAGAAATGGGATGGAGGATGATCTAAGGCAAAGGAGGATTTTTTTCATTGTGCATGTGTTTGTTAAACCTGGGTGATCATTTAATCTGATGAGAATAATCTAGGAGACACTAAAGAAAAATCCATGATGCAGGGGTACAGGCCGCTCTAGGAGTGATGTTCTTGAGTCGATGGGATATATGCCAGGGTGCTTGAAAGTACTCTTACTAAGTATTCATCTTGGAGCCAAAAGTCCAAGTGGTTAATCCTGTGGAATATTTTAACTTCTCTGAGGATTGACCGATGGAATCCTTTCTTCAGAAGCCAGGGATGGGAAGGTTAGAAAATTGAGTATCTTTTTAAGTCCTGAGTGAGGCAGTTTAATTATTTTATTGGATAGACCATAACCTTCCAGAAAACCAGACACACCAGTGTAGGTATTTGAATGTCAAATTCAAGATGTGTGGTGAGTGCAACAAATACTTTTATTGGAGGGCTTGGGAGGCTTCTTGGAGGAGTTGGCGTTTCAGGTAGACCCTGAAGGAGGGTGAAGATTTTGGTGGTAGAGCCATCCAAGTAGAGGGAACGGTGGGACCAAATCAGGGAAATGCATTTTGGGAACAACACAGAATGGGTATGACCACTTCATGATGGCGTATGTACCAGGTTGAGGGGAGTTGTAGGGCTGAAGCTGTCATGAAGGGGGTTCATTCTCCCAAGAGAATAAGGACCCTCCCTGGTAAGCAGGAGACCATCAGCCCTGAATAGTTTTTGCAGGAGGGAAACAGTATCCTCAAATAGGCGATGTCGGGGGGAGAGTGGGGGGTGGAGTGGGGGATGGACTAGATTGATAGACTTCTTACCTAAGTGTGGTACAGGGACCAGGAGCATCGGCACCACGTGGGAGCTTGTTAGAAATGCAGACTTTCAGGCCTCACCACAGACCTAGGTTAGAATCTGCATTTCGGTAAGATCCTTGAGTGATTCTTACGCACTTTAAGGGTTTGAGAATCATAGGATTAGAAAGGTTTTGTTGTTAATTGTGTTTATCCCTGAAAACTTACTGAAATAATAATTTTTTGAAAAGGACCTTTTTATAACGAGTCTTTTTAAGCACATACAAAAGGAGACTTGAGTGGCTAGCTTGTCACACGTAACCTCCCCCTGTGACCAGATTCAGAAATAAGTGTGTTGTTCTCCAAAAATTTTGGAATTGAGTCAAATCTGGAGCTACCATTTAACCAGCCACCTGAACACTCCAAGGAGGGAAACAATCTGAAAAATATCTAGAGCTTTTCTGTTTCCCAGGAGGTGCTTTGAGATTAAGTAGGTTTCTAGGAAGTCGCACGTTAAAGAAAATTGGTTTGTACCCTGGACGTGAAGAATCATGCTCATTATTTGAAAGTCCTATTATAAAACTTTATTCAACTTCATTGTACACCAGGAACAGTGTGATGTGGGTGAAACTCCAGGATAAGCTGTTTTAAAGGGCTTTCCAGTTTTAAGCATATGAGTCCTTAACAAAGAGCTTCACATAGAACTCCCCTGAGGGGGTTCATCATCTGGGGACAATGGTCCTTTCCTAAAGCCTCACAATGAATTGGTAGAAAGTGCTTGACCCTTTTCCTCAGACTGACTTGCCTTTTAAAAAAATTATGCCTGCTGAAAATACGCCACTTTATCTTATAATGGGCTACTCTGTCCACAAATACTGGAATGCTAAAATCCCTTCTCTCAGCTGACCTCTTTCTTCCTTGCGTTTTCCTTCTTTCATACTGCTTCCTCCCCGCCCTCCCCCCATTTCTCCTTTTATTATTTTTCATCTCATTTCACCATCATCTTTTTCTTCTTTCAGAAGTTACCCTCCTCCTAATCATTTTTGTGATCAGGTCATTTCTGTGATTAGGTCACTGCTCTGTCTTTCTGAGAGGAAATCAGGGTAGCACCTTCTTCATTCCATATGTACCATATGGAAAATTCCTCCACCATCCCAGAGCTCTGGCATCTGACATGGAGCCATGACGGAAGGCCTCCTGATGGCTTGATGCATGTGTAGGAGATACGGCTCTGTGGCCATTCTCAACGGGCTGGTTTTGTCTCCAGAAGATATTTGGCAATGTCGGAGAAATTTTTGTTGTCTTATCTTGGTGGGGGGATACTATGGCCAGGATTGTTGACAAACAGTCTATAGTACACAAAATACCGACCTCCCACAGGAGGGATCTACCTCAGAATATCCGTGGTGTGCAGGTAAGCTACACGGTGGACTGCAGCCCTCAACCGAAAGCTGTCTTTACTTATGAATACCTAGATGTGTATAAAAATAAGACCCTGCTTTTTTGGGGGTTTATTTATTTATTCATATCCCGTCTCAGGATGGGGTGAATCCAATGCGGGGGTGGCCCGGGAGCCAGCCTCAGAGACAGTGAAGGGCCTTGGGTAAGGAGCCTGGAGAACTCAGATTCGAGTCCCTCCCTCTTCTGTCACTGTCAGTCCCCAGCCATATGACCTGGTCACTTCACCTGTCTCTCACTTTCAGTTTCTTTCTTTTCTTTCTTTCTTTTTTTTTTTTATGATTATTTATTTATTTATTTATTTGACACAGAGAGAGAGAGAGAGAGATCACAGGTAGGCATAGAGGCAGGCAGAGAGAGGAGGAAGCAGACTCCCTGCCGAGCAGGGAGCCCGATGTGGGCCTCGATCCCAGGACCCTGAGATCATGACCTGAGCCGAAGGCAGAGGCTTTAACCCACTGAGCCACCCAGGCGCCCTCACTTTCAGTTTCTTGACCTGAAAAATGAGTGCTCAGAATGTAGGATCTCTTGCAGCCTTTTAAGTTTAATGACCTCTGGGATAAAACTTTTTTAATTTTCCTCTTTTTCAAAGTGAAATGAATATCAGAAACTGAGATATTGGGGCGCCTGGGTAGTTCAGTTGGTTAAGAGTCTGCCTTCAGCTCAGGTCATGACCCCAGGGTCCTGGGATCCAACCTGGCATGTGTTCCCTGCTCTACAGGGAGTCTGGTTCTCCCTCTGCCCCTCCGCCCGCTCATGCTCTCTTGTTCTTTCTCTTTCTGGAATAAATAAATAAAATCTTGAAAGAAAGAAAGAAAAAAGAAACAGAAATAGGACCCAAATATTGTACTGAATTTTTGAGAGGTCCCTGTGACTGCTTTTTTTGGTTGGGGGGCTGTGCCACTGGTTTTGATAAACTAGAAAACCAAAACAGCTTCTTTGGCCTGCTCGTTGTTAATCGTGACATCACAGCGGCTCACTGCGCTTCTCAGTCCAGAGATGAGCTAAAACATTGGATTGTGGGGCAGGTGAGGGGCGCAGAATGCCTGTTGTTTTCCTTTGCTGTGAATCTGTCTTCTTGTGATTTCAGGTGGGAAACAGACAGCAGGAATTCAGTAACTTTCTAAGAAGTAAACATCCTGTTTTAGGGCAGATGCCTGCAGTTTTGCAGATGGGGTGCAGCGTGGGTGGGGAATCACTGCGAGGCTTAACCCCAAACAGAAAAATCCTCAACTCTTGTTTAGTTTTTTCAGTTTTTAACGTAAAGCATAGAGCGAGGCTTACATTTCATATGGGTCCCAAATCCCAAGATAACAGTCTTCCCTGTATTTCTAAATATGGATCTAATCAACCTTTCAGAGGATAAAAGAACTTAGAAGAAAAAGAAAGCGGGGAAGTGCAGATGGAACTGTCGAGATGAAAGATTGGCTTCTAGTGTTTTGGACCACAGCTGACTCGTGTTCTCCGTGAATTTCAAAAAGTGTCAGATTGTGCTGTGACTTGTAATTCCAGGTCCGAGTGTGCCCAGTTCAGGCTTTGTGCAATATTGGGGACCTTTGAAGTCATCTAGCCAAAATAAGGATTCCTTCAGTTGCGAGGAATGCAACTTCCAAGGCTTCTAGATGTTGGAATCTGCCACACAGTGATTTCTGATGTTAGCGCGAGACTGTTGTATATGATAAGGCATCCCATGTTTATTTCTACAACCCCTAAACTTGCCACTATTTGGAAATCAGGAAACTCACTTCCTGTGACAGGAGAAAACATCTCTGCCCACATCCATCCTACCTGTGCCCTTTTCCCTCCTTCCTGCTGACACTTTTACATGATAAAATGCTGTCTATTTAGAATAACAAAATCAGAACCAGATGGAAAAGGAAACTTTCCTTCGTGCAGATTTATTACAATCATTGAATTCAGAAGTGAAGAGAATGTAAAGGGATATTAACCATACAGAAACCTGATACCATGAATCTTCATTCTCTGGAATGGATCTGAAATTAGAATATCTATCTGTCTCTCTGTCTATCTAATATACTTTAAAGTGGTTTAAGAGGTTTAAGACTCATCAGGAAATGACACTTTTTTCTTTCCTTTAATACTATTATTATAATGTCGAAAGAGTTCTGTTTCCTTTCCTTTTATTGACTGTCTTCACTTCCCTTCTGGAGTGCTGTGTTTTGTTTTCTGAAACTCTTTACCACGGCAGTACTTTAACTGTTGAAATCACTCTGCTTTCATCTCTGCACATTCCGACAATATGAATGCCATTCTTGTAATCTTTTCCCAGAAGTTGTAAATAGTGACACCAGATTTTAGTCCAGTAAAGAATCATACAAATAGTGGTAATCCAAGACATTGGAACCACTTTAAAGAAAAGGGAGATGAGTTAAAGAAGCCTGGCTGTGATTCCTTAATGCCCGAGAAACTTGACAGTGGCAAGTACTAAAAAAATCTTCCCAGAGAGTTTGCAGTCAATATTCATTGCAGCAAACTCAGATATCCTAAGAAGGGAGTGGAAATTAATCTGGCTATTTTAACAACAGTGGGGCAAAGAAGGTAAAGAACAGAGCAAAAGTAAGATTTAAAACTTGAGATTTAAAAGAACGAAAGGCTATAGGGTGAAAGGAGCATTTCTAAAAAGTTAAAGTAGAATGGAAGAAGAACTAGAGAAATAATACACCACATAAAAGACCCTGGTATTGTCTTTAAAACACCCATGCTGGACAAAGAAAAGTAAAATTATCGTTTTAAAAGTCATTGAAATCCTGAGGGTTACTGGGGGGTGGGAGGGTAGGGATAGGGTGGATGGGTTATGGACATTGGGGAGGGTTTGTGCTATGGTGAGTGCTGTGAAATGTGTAAGCCTGATGATTCACAGACCTGTACCCTTGGGGCAAATAATTAAAAAAAATAAAAATAAATAATAATTTTAAAAAAGTCACTGAAATCTTGAATCAGAATTGTGCATTTAAGGGAAGAAAGTAGGTCCCCAAACCAGAAATTCATTTTCTAAAAATTCCGGAGGAGTGAAACAATGTCAATGGTCAGTGGTTCAGAAAGAAGAAAAATCGGTCACTGAAGAGTCTCTTGGGGTTTTCAAAGTGTCAGAGAAAGGCAAACAGGCATCCCGACCAGACGCTCTCATTGACTGACCCTGCAGCCTGGCAGGGGGTGACAGGGGTGATACCGCTGTCACCAGCATGGCCCAGACCCTTGGCTGCAGCATGTGGTGTGCTTACTAGTGTGAGGGCTTCTGCTGGGAGCCTTGTATCTTCCTTTCCTGGTGCGGATTTACTGTGAGATGTTGGCCTCATTTTATCAGTGTGTAAATGGAAGCCCCAGAAAAGTTACATACTTTGACTAACATCAAGCTGCTGGGTAAGCGAGCTCTGGTGTTGAACTCAGGTCCAAGATACGGGCTTCTCACCATTTTGTTCTTGGACCCGCCATTTTAGAAGAGCATCGGGATCTCAGGTGCCTTTCCGGCCCATCTAGGCCTAGATCACAGTTAGCCAGTTGCAGCCAGAAGTCCACGAAGAGCTAAGGTATATTATCGCCATCGTGACGAGTGTTGTAGCATGTTAGCCTCCTGACATCTTATAATTTGAGGGCATTTACTTTTCCCTATGTTGTTTTGCCTGGCTTTCTTACTGAATGAACACCCTGAGCCAGGTCCCCAGACAGCTGTTTGAAATGGGGAAGTTAGGCTTGTTTCCTGGGGAAGGAGATGGTTTGCAGGATGTGAGGAAAGAAGAAGGAAGATCAGATGGGCGGGGCCCATGGATCCGAGTGCCTGCTTCCTGTTCTTGGGGCCTGGCCACGTCTTTTCTTACCAGTTTGCCAACTTACTCCATTCTAATGGTGAAAATGGAGAAGGCCTCAGCAGTTTTTTCATTAGAGGCCCATTTATAACCTAAAAACGCCCACCTCAGATGGTGAGGAATTGGAGGGTACGGAGCTGCAGGGGTCCCTGAGAAGTTGTTTGGGTGGGAGTGGCAGTGTCCCTTTCTGAGAGCAATAGCTAGAATTCACTGATGCTTAGTAGGGGTAGTCCCTGTGTGTGTGCTTTCATTACTCCCTAGTAACCCTGCGTCGTCTTACTCCTCTCTCACACATTAGGGGTCTGAGACAGACAGAGGTTAAGAAGCATGACCAAGGTCACACAGGGAATAAGGGAAAGCTGGGATTTCAACCCACGCCTTGCCCTCTACAGTCTGTGACCTCTGCTTCTTTCCCTGTGATAAAAATGAGACTCTTTCTCTTAAGAACGTAGGTCAGACTCTCCTGTTCATGCTTTTCTCTTAAAATTAAGATGTTTTTCTCTTCTTTTTTAAGATTTTATTTACTTTTTTGAAAGAGAGAGAGTATGAGCAGGGAGGGAGCAGAAGGAGAGGGGGAAGCAGGCTCCCCACTAAGCAGGGAGCCCGATGTAGGGCTCGACCCCAGGACCCCGAGATCACGACCTGAGCCGAAGGCAGACACTTAACTGACTGAGCCACCCAGGTGTCTGCTTAAGATGTGTTTCACAACAGTTTTAGATTTGTGTAAAAACTGAACAGATAGTACAGCAGAGTTCCCATTTGCCTCCCTCACAGATTCTCCTGTGGTTCTTACGTGACTATAGTATATGTGTTATAATAACAAACCAGGATGACACATTATTAACTGAAGTCCGGAGTTTATTCATATTTCCCTACTTTTACCTCATGCCCTTTTTCTGTTCCAGGATCCCACTCAGGATACCATATTGCATTTAGTTGTCATATCAGCCTACATACGCTCTTCTTGGCTGTGACCGTTTCTCAGACTTTTCTGGGTTTCAGTAACCTTTACGGTTTTGAGATTGGGTATATCGTAGGACACCCCTTTATTGGAATTTTTCTCATAACTAGACTTATATTTTTCTCATAATTAGACTGAACATATGGGTTTTTGAGAGGACTATTACAGAGGTAAAATGCATTCTCATCACATGATATCAAGAATACCTGCTATCAGTATGATTTATGACTGTCGTCGGCCTTGATCACCTCCCTGGGGTAGTAGTTTTCAGATTTCTCCATGGAAAACATCTTCCCATACTATGTTTGGAAGGAAGTCACAGTGCCTAACCCCCAATTGAAGAGTGGGGATTATGCTCCCCCTCTGTGAGGGTAAGCTAGCTAATCGATGTATTTGGAAAACTTCCGCATGGGAGATTTGTTTCTCCCCCATTTATTAATTTATTTAAACATTCTTATCAGTTTAGACTTGGTGAATGAATTTTTTTGTGCTTTGTTTTATAATACAATGCTAGTTTATTTGTTGCTCAGATTGTTCCCGTTTGGGCCATTAGGAACTCTTTTGATTGACTCATATGTCGCTTTGATAGGCATCTCTATCATTGTGGTTGTGTTCAGTTGTTTGAGCCCTTCCGACCTTCTGGCATGGCAAGGTGCTCTAGACTCATCTTGTTTGTTTTCTGCCCCAGTCCTAGGATCAGCCATTTCTTCAAGGAGACCTGGTCCTTTTCATTGCAGAACGGTATTGGAAACCAGGTGATGGGTGCTAGGTGTACTCACTGCTCTGGGATGTCATTTCTTTTTAGCCCTCTCCGCTGATAGGGCTAGGAGATTTATGCTTACACAAATTATGTAAATACACATCTAGGAATATTTATGTGTAACCGTCTATATCTATATTATGTTAAACATGAGTTTTTGCTGATGTTTCCAACTCTAATCCTTGACCGCATAGATGGTTCTAGCCTGCTCCCCTTGCTTTTTGGGAAATTCCCTCTGTAATAGTGAGAAAAGTGCTGTCCACCACCTGCCATGCATTTGCTTAGTTGTTCAGCTCCAGGATACTTGGATGGCAGTATCAGGGTTATCAACTTGTACCCCGTGGGAAACAACTCTGTCAAATAGAGTGTGGTGCTTATGTGCAGTTCTTTTTGCCTCTAGTCCTTAGTCTGATAGGCTGCCATTCTTCTGTTTTAAAATAATAAAAATAGCTCATATTTTTGAGCACTTACTATGTCCTAAGAACTCTTCTAAATATTTTCCATGTATTAGCTCTTGGTCTCACAATCCTATGAGGAGGCATCCATTATTGTACCCATTTTACAGGTGAGGAAGCTGAGGCATACAGAGACTAGTGAGCCACAGAACCAGTTAGGTAATCTGGAGACTGTTTAGCCACACTGGCTGAGATGCTCATGAAAAGCAGGCATTTCAGAGTCCTCTTAGTTTCTTTTCCTTTTCTAATGGAGCACAGACACCGGCACACTGAGTAAGGTTGGTGATACGGGGTTAGGTCAGTGCACAATAATTCTCTGCCGTTTCTGTAAATTTGCCTTCAGATGTCAGGGCCCGCACATCTAGTTTGGGAATAAAGGACAGGTGTGTAAACACTCCTGACTTTGGATAATTGGTTTCAGGCTCATCTCCTCCTCCTCTGGGCCCTTCCCCACCCTTATTTACTCGGTATTTCTGGGTGTCCTCCCTATCCCCTCCTCCTCCTCACCTTGGAGCTTTTTCTCTTTCACTGCCCCCTGGCCCCTCGCTGGCTTCCATGCCCTGTACTTGCTGCTGCTTTGCTCTGACTCTGGCTCTCTTTGTGCTGATTTCCCTGAGCCTCTCAGCATTCCTCTTTCACTTTCCCTCCCAGCCTCTAATCCCTGCTTAGCCTCTGCACCAAAAATGCACAATAGAAAATGTACAAGAAAGCACTGCAAGATGACCTTGACAAGTCCAGATAGTCATGTTTCCCTCTTTTCCAGGCTTTTTCAGAAAAAAAGGGAAACAAATTCTCTCTGCCTTCCTTTGTTCTTTCTTGTCCGGGAAACCATCTTGCCAATGGTCTCCAAGGCAGCCTCTCTCTGGCAGCCTTGTCTGAAAAGGAAAACTCCCTCTGTGACTAGGACAACAGTGTGGAGGGGTCTAGCTCAGAGTCAGTGTCAAGGTCACTTTGCTTCCTTTCCCTGAAGAGCAAGGTGCATTGGCTCCCACCTTCAGGGCTTGGCAGTGTCACCTGCCACATTGATTCGAAGGCCCACCCTCCACATAGATGTTCTTATCGTTTATCTATAGTAGGAAAAGATCCAGTTTTTGGAGAATATCCTAATGTAGAAAAAAAATTTGCTTTTTTCGAAAAAAAAAATTACTATGTCAGATAGATTTCTGGGAAGAGAAAAGAACTCTAAGTGGACAGAGTTATTCTTTTTGTCCTGATAGTCCTATTTCTTGGCCTGGAGGTTACACATCATGGGAGAGATGACTTCATTTTTTGAAAATTTCTTATTAAGCCTTTTACCAATTGTAGAATATTTTACTACTGATGGGATTTTAATATGATTTAGCACCTGTGCATTCAGATCCCATGTATGTATTTGAGAATCTGTGGTTCGAGCATCCTGGCAGCCCAGACCCTCACCTCGAGCAGTCCGGTTACTCTGCACTGCAGGCCCCCACGGCAGCTCTCAGTTCTGTACTGGTTCCTTGTCCCTCTCAGCGAAGGCATCTGTCTCGTAGTTTCCAACCAGGTATTATGAAGTGTGATTTCTGTTTGGCTAAGAAATCAAATGAGTCTAACCAATCTCACTGTGCTGCATTCCTCCCCTTTCTTCCTGTTCTTTAAACGGGGCTTCTGTGCATCCCTTGAAACTGTTTTGCCCGCTCTCACCCCAGGATCTTTGCTCACGCTGTTGCCACCGAGTCTTCACCCCAGTAACTCTTCCTATACCTAAGATCTCAGCTGAACATTGTTCCCTAAATCCTTCTGTGCGATCCCTGTTGTGACGTTCGTCACATGCATGGTTTTTGTGAATATGGAGAACAAAGGGCATTCGAATACTGTTAGTGTAATTAGTGAATTAATTCTCCCCATGGGTCTGTTTCCTTAGAAGCAGAAGCCTTAGACACTGTGTCTGTCAGTTCCACGTGTGGATATCTGAGTATGTCTTCCTGCCCCTTATAGACGGTTGTGGTAGTTTGGAGAGGGAGGCCAGGACTGCCTGGGGTAGAGAAAGCAATCCTGGTCGTCCCCTCAGCTATCGGCTTGGGCTCCTGCCCTGGCCACCCACCCAGCATGCTTACTTGGGACCGAGGGTGTGTGGCTCTGTAACACATTAAAGATGACTTCAGCAAAGGAGGTCATGTACTGCCTTTCCTCCTTACTGAGTTTTTAGATTATGTCACAATCACGATCTCTCCGCTCGGTCTCAGAAAGTCCTTCTTCAGTCTTTACAGGTCATTCAAGAAGCACGTCTTGCAGTTTGTATTAGAGTTTGGAGTCCCTGAGTTGATCTGTCCCAAGGAGGGGCCTTAGGTGGGGTGTGTGTTTGTGTGTATGTGTGTGTGTGTGTGTGCGTGCACACATGCGGGTTCTGTTCCCGGTGACTGTCTTCTTACCGCAGGCCCGGCCCACACGTGTTGTACCACAGTGTGGATTCGTGTCTTCCTTTCTGTTATAGATAGAGGATTCTTTGAAAGAGGTCCATGAGTGCTGACTGATTTTCACTGAGTCCTTTTTACCTTCTTCAGTCCCGTCCTTTTGTGATTTTTGGCAAGTAGTTTTAAGACTGCCAACAGTTAACGTTTCTCTTTATTTACCTTGAAATGTCTGTATTGCCATGCTGTCGGGCGAAAGCACTGAGCGGTGTCAGGGGGCTGCAGGCAGGTGTTACTGCGTCTGTCGTCCAGGTAGGGGGCAGTGGAGCTGAGGGACCTGGCCAACTCCCTTTGTTCACAGGCGGCGCAGCGGGGACCCATCCCCAGATGGTTTTCCTCCTCCAGCCTCCTTCCTTGTTCTGGTGCCGAGCCAAGTAACTTCTCTAGATTAACAGTCACACCTTTCTGTAAGTTTGTGATTTTAAACCAGATTTCTCTTCCCTTCCCAAATAACCAGTTCTGGTTGGGACCTAAGTTCAGTCTTAGGGGCGGAGCCGCGAGGGGCGAGACGGAAAGGCGTTGGCCAGCAATCCTGTTGGCTGTCATGATTTTGTGTTGTTGCTTTCCTTTTTGAAATCTTAACTGTTTCACATTTTATCTGCTTTATAGTCTCTTAAGAACGGGAAGTTTCTTCCCAGGACTGGTAAACATAAAGCTACTGTGAGCTTTGGGCACGTGTCCAGACCTTTCCAGAAAACCTCCCTTCCTGGCATGCTGATAACCACCCTGCTGACAGGAGGGCAGGGGTCTGCCTCGTGTTGTATTGTGCTGTTTGTGTGTTTCTTTCCCTTCTTCTCTTCCTTCTTCCTCCCCCCTCCCCTTCATTCCTCTTTTCTGTGAAAATGCTTTTTCTAGTCAAGTCAGTGTCTGGGTCTGTAGTGAGCTCTCAAAGTCCTCTTAGGGTAAGCTGTGGAAAGGGCACTGTCACAATGGGGGGAACGAATAGATTACCAGAGGTAGTTAAAAACATCAGACTTAGGAGGACAGAATGTGCACCCAAAGGCAAGTCCAGTCTGGATTCGAGTTCCTCTTCAGAACTCCCCCAGCCTTCTAGGCTGCAACTTGCCATGAGGCTAAGCTCTAAATAATGTGTCCCATAGAAATACATAAGTATTCAGGGACGTAAACAAGGATACACGTTTTGTAATTGTTTGTGACTGTGATAACATGAAAATAACTTGAATATTTGCACACTAGTAGAAGAATGCTTACATTAAAGATGGTGTGTCCACGCAGTGGAGTAATAATATGTAAGTTTGGGAAACAGTAAGGTAGATCTCGAGGTAGTGAATGGAGAGGTGTTTCATACTGTTTCATACCATTCAGTGGGGAAAAAATCCATGTTGGTTTATACATACATGGTATATTTAAGTATATATACATACCCAGTGAAAAGTCTAGAAGGATATGTTCCGTACTGTTAATAGGTAGTCATGGAAATAGGATTATAATGAAGAGGACATAGGTATTTTACTGTTTTAGTTTCTATACATTTGTAACATTTACTTTTTTGCAATAAAGAATCAGCTTTGTAATTTTAAAACTAACAATTATGGTAGGCCAAGAAAGCAATGAATTCATATCTTTTCCTGTCTTTTACCCGTGATTCTGGATTTCTGCCTTGGTTTTCTTTTAAGTTATGACACTGAGGAGTCACTAGGGTCATCGCGTTGCTGGTCTTGTCAGGTGGAGGCTCGTTTTTACTTTTATTGATTGATGTGAATTATCATCCCTCCATGACTGTTTTTCCATCAGTATCATTGGAAGAGTATCTTGTCACTGAAGTATTAAATATTAAATGAGTAGTTCTACTCATGAAATCAATTCACCCTTTTGAGAAGGACAAAAGCGGCTGTAAGAATCAATGTGAGGGAGGCAAATAGCAAGTTTTCCTACCTTCCAGGCTATGAACTCACCTGCGTGCCTACCCCGGTTCGGGGCTCAGTGCTTGTCAGCCAAGAAGAGAAAGAATTCATGGAAAAAAGTCCCCTTCCTTCTAAAAATGACCTATTAGAATGCCACTTCATTTTCTTTAATTCACAGTACTTCTGTTTTGTGAAGAAAGCAGAAACACAAAGCATTTATTTGTGTGGGCTCTCAGAAAGTTGAAGTTCATCAATTTTGGGGGGGTGAGCTTTTCACTGTATGAACGGCGAGGGGACGCAAGCATGGATATGTAACAGGTGAAGCAACAGGCGAACCAAGGATCGCAGGTCCACTGACTAGAAGTGGTTTTCATTTAATTCCAGAGCCCATATGAATTTCTTCGAACTTTTTGGAAGGGAGGGAAACTTTTGTTTGGCTTTTTATTTAATCTGGACTAAAGATTTAGAGCATATTTTAATCATTTCTGTGGCTTTAAATTCCAGCATTTATTTGATGGCTTTATGTCACCTGCTTCCAACATACACATGTGAATGTCACAGTTCAAGACACCTTCATGTACTCATTAGTAAAGCAACACTACCCATACCAGTGAAAACAGTAAATTTATTTTTCTTCTATTTGCACTCAACTTCCAGAAGTTAAGCGTTGAATTGGCTTTAGTTGTATATATGCCTGGATTGTAATGTAGGTCTGTGGTAGGAAGTTGGGACGTGTGGAATTTAGACACGCCTGCAAAAGCCTGACCTGTAGGTCCACATACATGGATAATATTACCTCATAGTCTCTTTATAGTTTGTTAACTAAGTAAACAATTTGTTTGAAGTATGCTTAAATGATCATTTAGAAAGGTGCTAACATGTTTTTATCAGCTGAAAAATTTTGGTCAGTGGGGTCATCAGCTAAAAGGAAATGTCCCATCACTGTCAATAACACCTGGATTAATTTCTAGCCCCTGTCACCTGCAGCCATCATCAGTGCATTTACCTTAGCCGTGAGGGCGGCTGGTCAGTACAAAGTACTGTCTTTCCTGGCTGACACAGCCCAGCACGTCCTCTTTGAAGATGAAGCGTCGAGTCACAGCACTCAAGACTTCTTCTTTTATTATTATTATTATTATTATTATNCCCTCAGTTTGTTTCATGAGATTAAGAGTCTCTTATGGTTTGTCTCCTTCCCGATCCCATCTTGTTTCATTTTTTCCCTCCCTACCCCACACGACCCCACCCCCCCTCAAGTTCCTCATATCAGAGAGATCATATGATAATTGTCTTTCTCTGATTGACTTATTTCGCTCAGCATAATACCCTCTGGTTCCATCCACATCATTGCAAATGGCAAGATTTCGTTTCTTTTGATGGCTGCATAGTATTGCATTGTATATATATACCACATTTTCTTTATCCATTCATCTGTTGATGGACATCTAGGTTCTTTCCATAGTTTGGCTATTGTGGACATTGCTGCTATAACATTTGGGTGCATGTGCCCCTGAGGATCACTACCTTTGTGTCTTTAGGGTAAATACCCAGTAAGTACTCAAGACTTCTTATCCTTTTTGCCAGTCAGCTGTTTGTCTGTTCCCCTGGATGAGGGGCTGCCCCTCACCTAAAAACAGCATACCTGCATTATTGGTAGCATGGCGGGGGGGGACAGCCCTGGCTCCTCGTGCCTGGGGCCTTGTCTCACCCAATACAGACACCACTGAGCCATTGGAGGGAATCACCTTCACGGGGTCTGCATCTCCACATTTTCTCCCTTACCTTTCAGAGACCTACCTTTCTAGTAGGTACTGTTTCTCCCATAGATTCTCTTCTTGTAATTTGAGAAAAAAAGAAGATAATTTGGGGAGGACATCTTTTTGGCACTTAGACTGAAACCCTAGGAATCTTTGTAAAATTAAAGCAATTGCTTTTATCTTTTCCCAGCGTAGGCACTTCCTGTCAGTAGACAGATTTCGGGCCCACTGTCAGTCAGTGATTTCCTAAAATGTTAGTCCAGTTGATTTTGTGGTTGCTGACTTGAGTGAATCCAGGATTGGAAACACATAATCTCACTGTCACAGATTGCTTTGAAGTTGCTTCAGGACTCACTAAATCTTCTTCCACATGTCTTTTTCTCCCCCTGCCCCCATTCGGGTTTTTCCAGAGTTGATAATTTGATGGTCCTTTGTCTTTTTGAACTTAATAGTCTCCCCCTGCTCTACAACTGCCACATAAAACAATAAAAATGTAACCAGCTTGTTTCCCAACGCTTTAACTTCATTGACATTGCCAGGAACTTTGGGATGAATTCTCTGTTGACCCCAAGTCCCATGGGGTGTTTCTGGCTGAGGTCATGGTGTCCAGGCCCTGTTTTGAGTCCCCACAGCCAGTTGGGTGAAGTGACTCTCTCTTTCTCTTTCTCAGTGCCATTGCCTCCATCCTGAGGGCCTGGCTTGACCAGTGTGCAGAGGACTTCCGGGAGCCCCCGCACTTCCCTTGCTTACAGAAACTGCTGGATTATCTCAAACGGATGATGCCAGGCTCTGATCCAGAGAGAAGGGCACAAAATCTTCTTGAGCAGTTTCACAAGCAAGAAGTGGAAACTGACAGTGAGTACTTGCTTGGTTCCAGACAACAAGCTAGATTCTGATCCTGCAGGCCTCCACATTGAAGATAGGTTCTCTCTATACTTTTTTTTTTTAATTTATTTAGTTGTTTGAGAGGAAAAGAGAGGGAGAGAGAGAGTACAGGAGGAAAGGGGAGAGGGAGAGAGACTCTCGAGCAGACTCCTCACTGAGCGCACAACCCAACGTGGGGCTCGATTTCACGACCCTGAGATCATGACCTGAGCCAAAACCAAGAGTCAGAGGTTTAACCGACTGAACCACGCAGGCACCCCACGCTGTTCTCCCCATACTTGATGAATGACCTTGGTTTGTCTCAGTGAGACAAGTTGCTAGGGGATTGGTGGTGGGTAAAAATTTTAAAGTTTACCAAAGTGCTTATTACAGAGCATTAGACTTTTAGAGCCAAGAAGGAGATTTTCAAGACCACCTAGTCTGGTACTCTCATTCTACAGAAGAGGAAACTGGCTCTGAGGAAGCAAAGTGATTTCCTTGGGTTTCTTCTAATACCATAAAGAGGATCTTTTAGTTTCTCTTGTCAACATGTCCCATGCTGAACTTGATTTTGCTTTTTATTATCTGCCTCCTGGCTCCTCTGTCTAATTAATGGAAACCCCTCACAGCTACCCTCATTCAGCAGGCAGAGGATGAAATCCAGTTGTGCTCTTGCCCTCAGAAAAGCTCATAAAGCCCCGAAAAGGTGTTTCTCTGTCAAGCTGGAAGACATCACTGTCACTGAGCATCGCCGTTGGCCTCATCAGAGGAAGTTTCTGTGGCTGTTTTTTCCTATTGGAGGAACTGAGTGCCTGTTTTCAAGGACAAAGGAAGGGCCACCACTGCAGGCCGTGGGCCGCTTGGAATTATCTTTGAAGAAAGTCAGAGCGAGGTTAGGACAGGCTTTCAGCCTGACGATTTATCCCCTCGCTGGCCTGCTGGGTGATGGTTGCCATGGCGGCTGACCCACTTGGAGCTTTTGACAGGCATTTCCCTGAAGTGACACTCGGTTTCCTCAGTGAGGGAAAGGAAGCGGTTCCTCACGACTGATAAGGGAAGCTGCATCAGTGCCAAAGAAAACAACCTTCCATTCCCAGCAGTACCTGTGGAATTGTTTTCCGTTTGGGGGATCAGAGCAGGGGGGAAATGCAGTCGCATCATGAGGAGCGGACTGCCAAGTTCTCTGTATCTCAGATGACTTCATCTGCCGGGAATGCTGGAATACCAGGGGCACTCCTCCCGCTGCCGGACCTCCACTCCCTTCAGGGCCTCCCTGCCTGTCTCTGAGCCGGAGTGGAAAATGCTGTGAGAGAGCCCAGCTCTCCCCACTGGGGCTGCCCCTGGCTCCCGGCCTAATTGGGGAACCGGTGGGACCAGTCGTTCATTGTTTCCGACCCAGCGACTGGAAGGCAGAGCTCATTTGGCAGGCTGAGGCAGGGAGAGGGAGATTGCCTGGCTTTGGAAAGGCTTTCAGGCAATGCTCGCAAATGAATTTTTCCCGAGTTTGGAAAATTTTAATCAAGAAAGCTCTAAACTTTCTGTTTATTAAGTCCAGTGGTCGTTACTGAAAAGGGGTTTCAGGAGCTTGGTTCTCAGGGGTGTGTTTTGCCCAATTTCACACTGGCAAAAGCAAAAGTTCGCCTACCTTGTTTTCCAATAGTAAAATTTTGCTTCGCGTTTTTACTTCCTTACCTCTGGAAGAGAGCCAAGAGCAGGAACAGTGAAGGCTTGGCCTCGGCCCCAGAGAGAATGGACCACGTAACCTTCACCCATAGCAACATCCCGGGCACATGTGGGTCACTGTGAGTGTGTGTTGGGTGGATGAGAGGACCTGACCTTACCACACATCGTCTTTGGCTGAAGTGGGTCAGCCTCCACTTTCCAGAGCCACGGGGACAGATGGAAATAGGAGCTAGCAAGAGGGATGGGAGCCCCATTATGAACCTTTTTTTGGGATTTCAAATTTCTTCTTCCTCCACCAAATTGAAGAGTACCCCCAAAGCTGTGTGGAGGCAGAGTGGTGAAGTCATAGGGTTTTAGCTCTCTTTAGCTCATGCCTGTTTGTGCTTCAGACCCCGGAAGCTGGCAGTGATTCCCTCCTACCTTCTCCAGTCATAACCCAAGCCCATTGGCATCAGTACCTTCAGCTCACCTGTGGTGGTGAGGGGATTGTGGGGGTGGCGGGATCCTTAAATCCCATACCTGACACTGGCGTTGGCAAGTATCCATGTGGTATTCTGATGGGGGAGTGATGTACGGTCCACTCTCAGCACCCCTGTCCCCCTAGAAAACCAGGAAGAAGAAAAGGCCACCCCAACTTAACCCAAGATACATCAAAGTCTTATTGTACAAAGAAAAAGAGAAAAAGCTTAAAATGTAAACATCCTGGGGGAGTAGTAACACACTTATGTACATTTCTGCCAAGATATAACTGAATGCAGCTAGTTTTTTTTTGTTTGTTTTGTTTTGTTTTGTTTTGTTTTGTTGAGAACAGATTTGACAGGAGAGCAAGGAGTGTGAGGGGGATGAGGTGGGGGATGAGGTTGGGAAACAACCCAGGAATCGGGAAAGGCTCCAGGGACGGGAGGCTGGGGTTCAGGTTCAACTTATCCAATTCAGTCTTTCAGAATGGAGTCTGGAGTTCCTAGTCCGTGGGCTGAGTCCTTCAACTTTTGATTTGGAATCCAAGTAGTTATTATAGTGATTCCCCCTCAGTTCTTTAGTCTATGTCCTATGTAATTGGCTATTTGAAGATCTTATCTGAAATGGGGCTCAGGTGAATTTAGTTTCAGGCTCTTATGCTTCACACATACTTAAGGTGGGAAACAAAGCTACTCCAAACATTGGATTCTAACAACTTTCTTAGAATTCGGGGGACTCCCATCAGCATTTCTGACATCAGCCTGGCCCACTGGACTCCCCAAAGCCTGGCCTGCTTTCATGCCTGGTCCTTCTAGGCTCCTGGTTATAAATGGCCAGTAATTATGAATGGCACAGTTGGGACTTAGGAAGTGGCTTGATGGGTCCCTAAGCTGAGTGGAGGGTATGAGAGAGCCCAAGAGGAGGGAAACCCCCAGTATGTAGCCCAACTTCGCTTCTCTAGACTTTGCCTAATCTGGTGTCTGCCGGGCCTAAGAATCTGGTTTACCAAAGGGTTACACGAGGCCTCTGAACTTGATAAAGAATCTGCAAACAGAGATGAAGCAGACCTCCCTTTCACTCGGATTCCCTGTGCTTAGCGTTTCTCCCAGTGGGTTTTCTGAAGGATTAGCCCTCTTCTTTCTAAATGAAGGAAGTTTGGTTTGACTCTACTAACAAGGTCATAAACAGTGGCACCAAAATACTAATTTTTTCCCCCATCTGCGAACAGATGGGTTTCCCAGCACCATCTTCTTCGGCCTGGAAGAGGAAGAGGAACTGGAAGGTGGAGGGCCTGCAGAATTCACGAGCTTCCCAGAAGATCTCGTGGCAGAGCAGCTGACCTATATGGACGCAGTATGTCTTCTCTCTGTGCCCTAGATGGGCTTCTACTTAAAATGTGGGGACTGACGGTACTGGTGGCCTGGGGAGGCCAGGGGGGTAGTGTGATTTAAGCCTTTTGTGATCCTTGAGAGAGGCCATGCCTATAAATGCAGAGTGAAGATGTGACTTCAATCGATCATCTGAATTATTCAGAGCCTAAGCTCTTCTTGCAATTCTGGGTGAAGGTGCTTTTTACTTGGCACTCGATACACAGAGGGAAGTAAGAATTCTAATGCTCGTGAAACAAAATCCACCCTGTTCCATGGGTATTTCTCTCCCTCCAGGCTCATAAATATTTCAAGATCTGAACTGTTTATTTGAAGGATTGTAAAGCGGTCAAAGTATAAATTAGGAGAAAATAAATTTGCTGAATCCACATGTGACTCTGTCTGGCAGTTCATGTCTCTTTGTGGTTCCTGTACTTTTGAAGTTTGAATATGTTTGTTAGCTGTGCATAGTTGATGACATCGGTCACGTGTCTTAGTGCAACGTTAGCTGGTAAATACCAGCTAAAGAAAAGAGGGCTGTTATAAATTATCATGATGGTTTTAGCTCTTCTGCACTTACCACTTTGAAGAAAGCAGCATAGAAAGTGATGGAGTTTCCATGTAGGGAGCATGCAAATAAACTATCAGAAGCAAATCAGAGAGTCTATGTAAAGTAAATCCTGGTGTTCTCTCTTTCAAACAAACCCTTGTATTGAATTGTCATACCGATGAGAATTAGATTTGGCCAACAAATTTGCTTTGATTTTGTTCCACAACTGACAGCATCAGAGAAGGTTAGGAAACCTCATTGGTGATGACTTTTAGGCAAAGACCTGGAAACCAGGCTGTAACTTCCTTTCTTCCTTTTGCTCTGTGACGTTGAATGGTATTTTCTTTCATGTGCTTACTTTCTTCATTTTAGAAATCCTGTAGAACGCATTGATGATAATGCCACATACACTGTCCCTCTTTGGATCACTTGTCCGGTGGTCACTGGGCGTCCATATGCATTATACCCAATTCATGATCGTGAGTGCCCAGAACATACCCTCGATACAGTGTTGAGGTCAAAACCCTTTCAACCACTAGTATAGACTTGTACCTGTCTTTTGAAATAGAAAAGTCAAGATGTGGTCGGTCATTTAAAATTTTCTTTGGTCATTGTGTTCTGTTTGTGCAATCGAGCAGATTTAGAAGGAACATGTGGGCTTTTCTGACCAGTTAACATATTAATTATTTACTTTTGTCCATTGAAATAGACCACGACGAGGCAAGTCAAGTAGAAAAGGGTTGTTTGTCCAATTCACTGATGACCCAGATGATGTGCTTTGCCATATGAAATGCCTGTGTGGTCCTTAAAGTCAGTTTCTCTTTTGTTCTAGCAACTATTCAAGAAAGTAGTGCCTCACCACTGCCTGGGCTGCATTTGGTCTCGAAGGGATAAGAAGGAAAACAAACATTTGGCTCCTACGATCCGTGCTACCATCTCTCAGTTTAACACGCTCACCAAATGCGTTGTCAGCACCATCCTGGGGGGCAAAGAACTCAAAACGCAGCAGAGAGCCAAAGTCATCGAGAAGTGGATTAACATTGCTCACGTAATTGTCTTTTTAAAAATATTCTTCGTATTTAGTAGGTGTTGGAAACTATGCCATCTCTCTTGAAAGGGGTCTGTGCGTTTGGTTGCAAGGCAGTTAAACGACCATATGTGAAGGACTGTCGGGTTTTCGTTGCTGTTATTGCTGTCCCTCCAAAGTAAGGAGAAAAATTGCCTTTCTTAACTTAGGAGTTTATTTTTCCTCTTTAAAAAAATTGGTCCCTTGCACACTTGTTTCTTCTCATGGGCCTGCACACTGCTGTGTCTCCAGGGTAAGACATTCATCTGCTTTTCCCCTTATTTTCACCAACTGAGTCAGTTCTGCCCATGTTCAGTAAATAGAACTGGATAGTCTAAGTGTCAGACAGACTACTCTTCAATGCAGAATGATTACCTACCTAAGCACCTTTCCAGCACCCTGAAGAAGTATATCTTCTACCGATAGAAAGAGCTGGTATGTTCTCGGAATCCTGAATCTTTTTTCCTAAGGACCGAGAGGCACAGATTTCACGTTGATCTGGGACTTTTCAGGAGGGCCTTCTATCTGAAGTTGGACAGACAAGTTTATTTCTAGGCCTGAGTTACATTCTGGTGAGTGTCAGTCTGGTTTCTTGGGTCAGCTGCTTACATACTGTATGACCTTCGCTTATCTGTATCTTCATGATCCAGAAGAGGCAAACAGTATTCCCTTGGTCACCAGGTATTTCATGAGCTCTTAAATGCACGTAAGCTACAGTTTTATGTACTTTGGGGACATCGTTAGGATAAGCACAATTAGTGTGGTCTTACAGGAGCCTGTAGTCTAACAAGGAAGCTAAGATAGTCTGGAATGATCTCAGCCGAGGCAGAAGAGGAGTGGGGCCCTACGAGATAATCTATGGTTGTGCAGGAGGGAGAACTCACTTCTGACTGGGGGATCAAGGAAGGCTTCACAGATAGGATGACATTTGGATTTAGCTTTGAATACTAGATAGAATCTTTGGTATTTGAAGATTGGATAAGTTTTACGGTTTTTTTGTAGGCAGAAGAAGTTACATCAGCAAGAGCTATGTAATTAACAATGACTTTGAAACCTAAGTATTATGTAAATATCTTATTAGTCAGTGTTCTGGGTTATATGGGTCAACCCTCAACCAAAACCCATTTTGCTTTCTATGCTAATAAATATTTCTTTTATTAAGCCCTCATGTTTAGGGTGTAATGCTTAAATTTTCTCACACACACTCTCTTTTCTGTCTCTCTCTCTCCCCCTCTCTTTAACATTCTCTTTTGTTATCTTTGTTTAAAGAGCAGAGCCATAATTGTACTAGGGAATTTGCCTTTTTTGAATTTTTAGGTGGTCTGTTACCACAGATGTTTCAGTGTATGAAATAAGTAGGAAAACAATATCTTACAACTTAGATTTCTCCTATTCTGAATTGAGCTTATTTCTCAGGAGCTCCGAAAGAAGCTCTGATAGAGTGAACAGAGCATGGAATTTCTGTCTTAAGATGATAGGAAAATATATTTTTTTGCCATAAATGCTATATCCTTTAATCCATTCAACTGCTTAGAAAATCTGTAGTGAGAATGCAGCATCTGTGTGTTTGACAGCGTGGCTCAAACAATGACTTTTGGTCCAAATTAAATATAAATTGTGCATTTATGTGATAATAAGAAATACAAGCTGAACAATTTGAGGTCTATTCCAAATCCCATAGCACATGCTTAAAAGCCAGGGGTCCTTGCTCTTGGCTATGTAGTTTCCTAATATTGAGCATGTTGTATCCCTTGAAATTATGTGGAGTAATTTAATAAAATAATGAAACTCATAGGTGGTTTCCTGCCAAGATTTATTTTACTTTTCCTGCATTAATCACAGTTAATTTCTATCGAGAGGATATTTGAAAAATGATAATAATTTTATACAGAAAATATTTGTGACTTAATGTGATCATATTTTCTTGGACTGGCTTGGCTGCTGTATTTGTGTTTTACTTTTGCATCTCCTGGAAGATACCTCCCTTTCTAGAAATGGGGCCAAATGTCTCTTGTACTTCTCTAAACCCTTAACTGAAGCCTCTTTCTGGATAATGTGTTCCATATGCCTATGACAATTTGCATGAAGTATCTGTGCCTGAGTTCCTTTATTTACTGCAAGTTTCTTGATTTTTGGAACACGACTTTTGGATTCTGAACCTTTGTTGAACCGTGCTCTTGTGGGCTTGGGTTTCCAGACTGACCGTCCTTCAGAGTGCTCTCTCTCCCTCTTGCTCGCTCGCTCATTCTTTCTTTTCACGTAAGGGGAGGTCACTGAGACATTTAAAAAGAGTGGGCATGACTTTTATAAAATACTTTGGCACTGACTCTAAGAAAAAAAAATGTTTGGAGGTTTGTTTGTTTGTTTGTTTGGCATACTTATTAGTAGCCTGATTTGGCAAGCTAAGTCAGAGAAGGATGTTTTCCCTTCTTATTCAGGATTAGCATGACTTCATGAAATGACCTTCGAAGCAATGTGGATTTATGTCCAACCACCCCAGGGTCTTTTGCTTCAGATGCTCTGCACAGAGCCAAACCCGTGCTCGCACAGGGGACTCAGTGGATATATTCCATTCCCCATCGCCTGTATATGGACACATCTCCCTTGACATAAGGCGTAGCCCACTCTCCCCATGCTGCCAAGACTGGGACTCTCTCCCTTACTGTTCCGCGGTCCCTGCCGTTCATCAGCAGGATGTTGACCCCAGGGTCACCCTGCTGCTGGGGCCGCAGACTCAGACTCTGTGCGGTAGTTTCGACTTCAGGATCAGAGAGCCTTTCTCCTTACCCAGCAAATGCCATCCAGAATATTTCCTGTTCTCTTTCTACTTTGTTTTCAAATGCTGCCAAAGTGAATTTCATTTTTAAAAGCCCAAGTTATTTTGGAAACACCGAAGGAACCAAGGTGTTTCTGAATGTTTATGATCGTGGCCCAAGCCAATTTGAAACCAAATGAATGTGTATAAAAATATTCCCTCTTGGCAAAGAGCATAAAAGCCAAAGTTCAACTTGTGGTGAATTTTTATTGCCAAGTTATATACACCTCTCTGAGCAAGGGTCGCCGTGAGGTGTTCGATACCATCTGAGCTCACAGAGGCTGCTGCCTGGCTCTCTTTGGTGGGTCTAAAGGACATCGTGATCTTTCATGTGTGTTTTTAGGGCATCTGCGCGCTTTCCGCAGAAGCAAGCTCGCGTTCCCGAGCGCAGCCCTGCAGATTCCCCTCCATTCGTGTTTTTACTGGGGAAGCTGGAAACCATAAAACTGTAACAACAACGCAAAAAATATATTAAAGGGAGAAAAACAAGCACATGGTGCCAAAACCTATAAAGTGTTTCAGTGACTGGGGTGGGAGTAAGGAGCCACTTTTTGATGTTCAGTATTTATACAGCTGCCTATTTAGTGGTAAGAATTCATAGCAGCTGTGATACCTCTAAAACAGGAAACCACCAACTCACTGTATTAGTGATATTTAAATGCCTTTTATGTTCTAATCACTCTCCGCACAGGAATGTAGGATCCTGAAGAATTTTTCCTCCTTGAGGGCCATCATTTCTGCACTGCAGTCCAATTCCATCTATAGGTTAAAAAAGACCTGGGCCGCCGTCCCCAAGTAAGTTCCCAAGTGTCCCACTCTGCTTTCTTTGGCTGGGGTGACTGGTCGCTGTGTCAGGGGTACGGGTCCTCGCCTTCAAAGCTCATATTATATAACTAGAGAAACATATTTGAAAGCCTCTGTGTGTCCCAGGCAGGGTGCACGTTACACGGAATCATTAATAAGTTTTGAGGCGGGGCCGCCGCAGGCGTCAAAGCGCATCGGGCAAAGTGTGCCGGAGCCGAGGTTATGGGCTTTGGGGATGATTTTAAGGATGTGGAGTGATGAAGTTACAGCAGTTTGCTGTTACTTCTGGTTATTTCTCAGCCACATTCCAAAGCCCTGAGCTGTGTCAAGATGTGAGGGATCGTGCGCGTAGATGAGACAGTAATTCTTGCTGTTCGGCAAGAGTCTATTCAGTTCACTTCTGTCTCGGTATGTTAAAAGCCACCTGAGTGTTCCTTCCCAGGCACCTGACTAAAGTTATCAACTGGTCACATTTTATATTGGTTTTCATTTTGTATTTTCTTTTTTATATTGTTTTCATTTTATACTGTTTTTCCTATTTCTTTGAAACAAGTAACAATTTATTGTCCTTATTATTTTATTCTCTTCCTCCCCTATTTCCAGAGCTTCCCTTGTAGACCAGAGAACTTTTTGCAGAGGAGGGAAAGGAGAATAAGGAGGCAGCTCTGGTTCCCTGTCAGTACAGATTTAGAACCTGGGGAATGTGTCATGGCTACTAACTAGGCCACTTACATTCAACAGGTCTACCTGGGGTTGAGCTAATCAAGAAGTCAGGCTGTATCAGGGAAGAATGCGTAAACTGTTTACAGTCTAGACATATGCGGTATAGTCGGTTTCAGCCAGGAGGGGAGCCAGCTGCCTGCTCTTGTGGGATTGGTGGCTTCAGTCCTTAGGAGTGGAAGGTCGAGGCATTCGGTTTCATCAGTTCACTCAGAGCTGATTAAGCCCTAAGGGACCGACACTATCCAAACTTGCAGGAGACCCAGATTGGTACACCAGAATTTCCTAAATTTATGCTGAAAAATGAGTGCCAGAGTGCTCATGCATACCAGTGGACTCCTCTTCTCAATCAGAAGAAAGGCGACTTCGGGGAGGTCAAATTATTTATTACATAAGGCTTTGATGAGTCAGTAGACAAAAATTGAAGTGGCCGATCGTAATGCCTGGTGTTACAGAGCCATAGAAGCTATGGCCACTTGGAGACTCCAGAGCTCACGCTCTGTTTACAACACTGTTATCTACCAGGGGAAAACCTGGCAGATAGGCTTTCCAAAGTCTGATGCAATTTTTTTCATCACCACTTATTCCTTAGATTCTTTCTCGTCTTTGTTGGTTTGGATAATCCAGCTGACTTTGTATGTGAAAGAAAGATTAGTTGATTGGGTTTCTTTTGCATATAAATCTTATGAAAGAGAGGAGTCATATAAAATCATGAGATGATAGGCCTTGGTAAAATACAAGGGGAAAATCAGAGGCATACAGAGTCCTCATCCTTAGTAGTGCAGACCCCTCTCCTTCCCTTCCGAGGTGCTCCCCGGTCATGGGATCAAAAACAAAGAGATGCTCAGGTGCTCAAACACCTCCTGTGCTTGACTGCAACCTTCTCTGATTGCAGTGGAAGGTAATCCTATCTTTCTTTGGTGGTTGATAAATAGCATACTGTGGAAAGTCACTTAGCCAGCCAAAGATTTCTTCCACGTCAAATTTACAGTTAGAACACAAGTAAAAAAAAAAAAATTAATGGAGTTGTATCTTAATCTCTTGGTTACCCTATGAGTTCCATTCTTCCAGCTGGCTTTTTAAATGATTTCACCTCAAAACAAACCTCAAAGCCTCATTCTGTACCATGTGGGTGTCCGGTTCGTTTCTTAGCTGGTCGGTTCATGTTTTAGCAGGGATGCTGCAGAAGGGTCATGAGAAGATGCTTTCATATCAGCTTTCCATAGTTTTCATTGCTAAATTCAGGGATAGGGTTAGGATACCTTATTTGGTGATCACTTTCCCTGTAATCCTTAATGCTAATCACTTTCAGTGGACAGAGAAGACGTCTATTTATTTCTCTTTATTTAGGCCCACATGTAATTAAGTTCTTAATTATTTTTTCCAAGATACAAATAGCTTTATTGGTTTTCTTTATTACAAAAATAATATCACCCTTGTGGTAAAACAAGTTAATAATGGCTTTCCTGTGATCATGACGTGCTGCCTGTGGAATGATACGGCCCCATTAATTCTCTGCCTCTGGAGTCCTCCACTCAGTAACACTGGGGGGCTGGAAGGAAAAGCTTGAGGCCCGTGGAGGGAGGCAGGAGCCCCAGAAGGGACAGGGCAGAGTAGGCACTTTACGTATATAATCCTGCTGGCCTTCACGGTGGTCCCTCGACGGGACTCCTAGTATGTTCCTTGTATAGGTAAAAAAATGGAAGCTCAGGATGGTTAAGCAATGGGCCCAAGAGCCCTTGGGGAGGGTGAGGTAGAGCAGGGATTTGAACCCCCTCCCCTGACCAGAGCCGGTTCTGCTTCCATCTACTTGGACCCTGATTTGAGAGGACTGGCCTATGACTCAGGAAGTTTGGCTTCTACACCTGCCATGCTCAGCACTTAGCGATGGAAACATCAGCAAATCCCTGACCCTGGCATCTTCACCTTTAAATGAGGGGCCGGCCAGCAGGATTTCTCGGACCCACGGGGCTCTGTGGGTTTTGCTAAGACAGATTTTTTTTTTTCAAGAACATGTCCCAGTTGAACAACTTGATGCCCCAATTTAACAATCCTTATTTGTGATTATAACATGTGTGGTTAGAACCGCCCCCCTTCACATAGGTGACCATGTCTCCCTTAAAAAAAAAAAAAAAGCCAGCCAACATGAGAAACGTCCTTGGCTTCCTCTCTGCTCCTCAGGTCAGTCCAGTCCCTCTGTAGCCACAGGTAACGGAGGGCAGCGCGGCCAAAGGTGTGGGCCTTTCAGTGACTCTTTGTGACTGTTTTCTTCATCCCTCTCTCAGGGACCGGATGCTGATGTTTGAAGAACTTTCAGATATCTTCTCAGACCATAATAACCATTTGACCAGCCGGGAACTTCTGATGAAGGTGAGGCTCTTGCTGGGGGTGCCAGACTGCGTTGCTGATACCCTACAGCGACTAGAAGGCACCGTTTTTGTTTTCGAGGGCAAATCGAAGAAGCTCGGGGCTGAGGAAACCAAATGTCCAGCTCTGTAGCTTCACGGTTACACAACCAGATTGTGAAACTTGTGCTCATGAGTCTATCTCTTCAACGAGCCGCTCTGCGGACACCAAGTGCAGGCCGTGAGGTGGGTGAGAGGCCTTGGAATATTCCTTCTCAGCAAAACTTCTGAGAAGTTTTAGTGTCTTTTAGAGTGACAGAGGCCAAGCCTGCAATTCCACATCCTGTATTTGGACCAAGTTGCACGGACCCGTCAGCAATATTTATTGAACGCCAAGTGAGTGCTGACTTCTGAACCATAGGAAGGTAGAACTGTAGCTTGGTTGACTTGATTTCTCCAGACATTTGTTGAATGTCCAGTGTTTGTAAAGCATTGGAGCAGCCTCTAGGAATATGAAGGTGACTAACCCAGAACCTGTTTTTAAGAATTCACCCGCTGGCTGATGGATGGAGGCACTAAATGAGAATAAGTAGTCAAATAAAGGTACAAATAACAGGTTGTGAATGGTCATCAGAGGGGCACATAGGCCAGGTACTATCTTCACCACCTTTCTCGAAAGTAGATTTTATCATCCTTATTTTGCAGATAGCCAAGACGCAGAGAGGTAAGCCGTGTGTCGTAAGGCACATAGCTGATAGGTCGTGGAGCTGGAATGTGAACCCTACCTGGTGAGACTCTAAAACCTGTCTTTTCATCACATAGGCATAAAACTGTTTCTTCTGGCCACTTGGGAGTAGGGGGCAGGGTTGATCAGAGAAAACTTCACGGAGAAGGTAAATCGGTAATTGAACATCATTGATTGAGCGTTCGAGGTATGCTGCTAGGTGTCCAAGGTGCAACCACACTGAGGGCAGTCTCTGATCTCAAAGAGATTACTTCTCACTGTGGAGGCAGAGAGGTAGACAATTATAAAATTGTAGGGTATGCGCTTCCATAGCCCTAACCTGGGCAATTAGAGGGTAAGATCCTTGTCCTTAGTCTCTTTTTCTGTAATTGGAGATAATAGTATTTAGTCCCCTGACCTCAGAGAATTGTTTTGAAGATTGACTAAGATAAAATATTTGAAAGCGCTATGCAAATGTGTTTTTAGAATTTGGCATGCTGTGTGTACTCAAAGCCAAAGTATGCATAACAAATGAAGGTGAGTGAAGTATGGGCTACGTACACAAGCTCAGAGCAGACACTTGGAGTAAGGACGAAAGTCTGGTGGAGGTGGGGTCCCTAAGAAAAGGCATCCACCTGACACCTGTTAGATTAGTAAGGGCATCTGTTACGGTCTTCCTGATGGTTGCCCTCCTGAGTCCTACTCTTCGGGCGTGTCTGTCTCGTCGTGGGCTCTGCCTGTCTCCCTGCTGGCCTGCAAGCCTCTTGCAGGCAGGAACTGGGTTCGTTTTGTCACTGTTCTAGCCCTAATGCCTGACACAGTGCCTGGGATGCAGCAAGTGTCCAGAAACCCTGTTTGACTGCATGAATTGGTGGGTCTCTGGAGTCATGGGACTTTGAGACTCGGCTCCCTCTTAGCCTTTCTTGGGCCAAGGCAGTTTGTGCTGATGTCCAGCCCTGGATTTGGCCTACCTCATTAGCTGCACACTAACCAGTGCTCGCTGAGATTGTGTTACTCCCGGCTTCACGTCCCCCTGGATTTGCCAACTTTAAATGGAAACTCCTCTGGCTGGGAGGAGATGGCTTAGTGGTCTCCCTGTCAGGAATACAAAGCTAGACTAACTGGAGCCACACATTCAAATCCCAGTAGCTCTGAGTCATCCTTGCAACGCAGATACATTCAGTGCCGTGCAGCCCATTGCTTGGTGGTGGTGTTCTGGCCGAAACCTTAGCCATATCTAGACATTAAAGGTCTTGTCAACCTTTCTTAAATGTAGAAGTTGGCCCTCGTGCTCTAAGTTAAATTTCTTATGCATGGCTCCAATCCCAAAGAATTGAAAAACTTGGCTATGAATTCCTAGGGTCTGTGCATTATCATTACGATGGTGTAGTGTTTTGGGCAGGCCGTATGTGTATGTAGGTCCCTTTCCAGTCACATTTGTTGATCATTCTTCATAGGAAGTCTGTAATTCTGAATGTTAATTCTCAGCATGTTGTAAAAAAAAAAAAAAGAAAAAAAAAGAAGGTAGTTAGATACTCAAAAGAACCACTGAGAAGAACTGCTGGCCTCTGTTTCTGGACTCACACCAATTTACAGTTGGATAATCTTAGTCTTAAAGACCGCTGTTCCCCTTCACTTCCAGGTAGATGTAATGTTCTACCTCTATGATATTCTGGCTGAGGCAGCATAATAATTAGCAAAAATCTAAAAAACAAAAAACAGAAATAAAACCTAAGGTTCTCATTTTAATTGTTGGGAAAAATGTTTTTACTTTTATCAGAGATTATCTTAAACCTGTGATAATGAACTTAGATAACTCTGAGCAGGTGAATTGTAGAACCCATAAATTTTAAAGCAGCAGGAAAGCAGAATGCCACCACATTGTTCTGGTCCTTGGGGTCCTTGGGGTAAGAACTCTCCCTAGTGGAATTGATATAAACAACTGTGAGAAAGGCCCAGGAATTTGGCTCTGGTGGAAACGTACGTGTGGTGAAGTTCTAAAACACAGTCAAGTCACGGTTGGAGCAGAAGACTGTTAGGACTCTGAAGGCCCATTCAGATCATTACCATTAACTTCTGGGCAATAGAGTACTCAACATTGAGAAGAATCCAGTGCCTCTGTCTTTCCAAAGCCCAGGAACAGAATGGATGAGGGCACCTGAACTCAAGGAAGTAGAGAAAAGATGGGACTCAGGTGAGAAATTTTTACTAGAGAG
>LNAC01000312.1:1430169-1530752 GCA_002007465.1 Ailurus styani | reverse complement strand
GGGGGAGGAGGAGGAGGAGGAGGGGGAGGACAGAGGGGGAAAGATACAGGAGGGGAGCAGGAGGTTGATGGAGGGTGAGGGAGCAATTTGGAACTCATCTAAACATAGGCAATCATTAAGGATGACGTTTCCAAAGACCTGATTATAGCAAAAAACAAAAAGGTGACTTTGGCAGAAGGAAGAGACACTTAGAGCCTAAGCGTGGCCAGAAAAGGAGTCAGAAGGAAGGAACCAGCATAATGCTGTCAGAAACTTCCAAAGGGTTTCAAGGGATCAGTGGTGTGAGAGCTGCAGAGCAAAAGATTTAGGGCCAAGGAAGGACAAAAAGGACACTGTTGGATGTGGCAAATGGTAGGTTTTGGGTTGACACCTCATTTGGAAGAACTGGTGCTGGGCCATGTCTTCAGTGACCCAGCCAGGAATGGAGTCTCACTCTCTTGCAATCATGAAGTCTTGAAATCTGCAAGCCTGCGAGCTCTTACCTCAGGTCTTCACCCCCGTCCCTTCAGAAAACAGCAAGGAGGGTGTCCCGAGTGCTCTTCCTTTCCTTCTCTGCTATTCTTTGGCTCTCAGGAGTCTTTTAACTTGTCAGAAATCCTCCTTAAGGATTTGAGATCTGTCTTCTGTAACTTCTACACATGATGGTGGTGGTGGCCAGTGATCAAGAAGCTAGAAAGGAACCAGAGGGACCCACACAAGAAAGGGATGGACACTTGCTTTCAAGTCAGACAGAAGTGATTTCTCACTCCAAGCAAATTCTCAAGAATTTGGGAGGACTCGCCATCCCCTCACTTGAAATGGCATGTTTTAGGTGGCTTTCATTCATGCCCGGGAAAAGCTATACGCAGGAGGTTGCTCAACAGTACTGTTCCTTCTCATCATTTGTGACAGGGAGAACTAAAGTAGATCATGAGTCACTGGGGGTTCTGACCCAGGGTGAGGGAAGACACTCCTGCACTGTGTGTTTGGGGAAGGTCACACGCTCCCGTAACATCACAGACCCTGGGAAGACGGACCGAGGAAAACCTACTGGAGCTCTTGTCCCTGACCGAGTTGTGAAACTTGCCTCCCATTCATACAGTTCCTGGAAAATGAGAACTTAAAAGACCCTGAAACCACAAAACCCCAAAGCACTGTGTTCGGTCAGCAGACTGGAGTTTAGTCACCATTGTGGAAGAGTTTGTTGTGACAACAGACAGGAGCAGAGGAAGGGTAGCCATCCGTTCTCAGGCCCCAGGAGGAAGGATTGACTTGTAGAGTTACAGACCTGAGAGAGGTAACTCAGGAGGATGGGTTAGGGGAGGAAAATGGGGGAGAAAAAATAGGCAAAAGTCTGGCCTTCATAGATTCGTACTGTTCCACGATATGGGACTTCCTCAGAAAACTTCCGGCACCAAAGTTTCATTTTGCTAAGAAATAACCACAGAAAGAACCCCTTTTCTTTCGCAGAGTGCTGGCACATGTATTTCAGGCCAAGAGCAAGAAATCACAAAATGTTCTGAGGAAGAGGTCTTCATTTCTGGGGCATGTGATTAGTCCGGGCAAAAAGTGGGATATGCAAAAGTTGCCTCCGGTTCTGGGAACTGCCAGCCTGATATTGACCATTAATTTTATCACCAAATTAGGGGTTCTTCTTACAAAGCAGGGGAAGACGGATCATGCGAGGCCACCAGACCTTATTGGACATAGACCACCCGCAACAAGCCTGTCAAACATTGACATAATTCAGCCAGAGCCTGCTGGAGCCCTCTTGGTTTTGCACGGCGTGCAGGCCCCTTCTCTTTCTTCTGCTGCCACTCACCATCACTCTCCTCTGTGTGTGCTTCTGTTTCTTAGGAAGGAACCTCAAAGTTTGCAAACCTGGACAGCAGTGTGAAAGAAAACCAGAAGCGGACCCAGAGGAGACTTCAGCTCCAGAAGGATATGGTATGTATGGCCCTCGGTCTTCCCAGAGGACCCGTCAGAAAGCAGCCCTGTGTGGGTGGTGGGGCTCCTGCATGGCCCCAGCAGGACCTGTAGGCCCCTTTGATCTGCAGGGCGCCCCTGCTTCCAAGAATGTTCTCCATCCTTTATTTATCTTCCACAGCCCTGGGAGGTCGTAGGAGACATATTGTCACTCCCATTTGACCCAGTGGGAAATAAACACTTAGAGTCGCAAATCATAGTGTTCTCTGGAACATTTTTTCTTCTAGAGGTTAGGGGCAAAGTCTGCAGGAGGTAGACTTCCTTCCCCCTTGGTGTCTTCCTCCATCCACTCCTGTACTTAGAAGGGGCTGCTCCCTTGGCCGTAAGACCTCCTGGGCTTCAGTTCCCCAGCAGGAACGCCTACTGTAGTCAACTTGGGACACACGGTGGCCTACGGTATGGGTGCCGAGGAAAGAGCGTCTGCTCCCAGGAGGTCTTGGTCTATGTACTGGCAGATCTTTTCATTTGTTCCAAACTCTCTCTCCATTTTCCATCTTTCCACCCTAATCCCAAGGACTAATCAGCCTTTTTCTAGTTTTTCAACACTCAAAGGAATATCGTACCTCCTTCCTTAAGACTGAAAGATAGTTACTACCTTTAGCTTTATCTTAAAGCTTTATTTTAAAAACTCTCCTCTTAGCATGAAAGGGGGAAAACCAGAGAGAGAGGAAATTAGAGACTGACAACCTCTAGATCTTCCCCTCCCTGCTTTGGGAGGATTTTCTCCTTCTTTGGAAGGCTGGACATAAATCAGAAATGTTGTGTTTGAATGATAGGACACTTCTGTACCATAAAGCCTATGAAACGTTTCACAGCATTTCAGGCTTTTTTTTGGTTGTTCAAAGATAAGTTAAAAATAGCTGCTAGAAAAAGATTATTTTAGTTCAGGATGAGACCTTGTGCACATAACAAGGAAGGCCAAACTGCGCCTGAGTGCGAGTCCTCGGGATGAACCTCTTCAGTCAGTTCTGGCCAAGGAGACAGCTGGCCCCCCATGTAGCAGCCTGGTCCTGCCCTGGCTGGGCTGGGTTTTCTTCCAGAATGTCCTAAGTGCCTGAATGGGAGTGAGGAGAAGGTATCCGTGGAAGCCGCTTTTTCTTTTCTCTTTAGAGTGATTAGTGCCTCAGCAGCCTTACAGAGAATTGAGATGATCTCAAAGGAAATTTTGTGAGATTAATATTGCATGTACTTGCAGTTGTAGCGATTCTCCCTTCATTTCCAAGGGACAGTTTTTTTTTTTTTTAAATAAACTTTTTACTATGGAGTTTACGGGTAAGTTCTAGATCGTACATGGAGTTTCGGTGAAGCCCTCAGCCTGTGTCCCACACTGTCAACACCCTCTCTGGCCATGACCCATCTGTCAAGCCTGAGGCACCAACATGGGCGTGCTACTGTGAACTGAAATCCAGACTTGACTGGGATTTCACCACTTTTTCATGAGGATGCTCTTTCTGCTCCAGGAGACAGGCCAGGGGACCACACTGTAGGATGTTCTCCTGTCTCCCCAGGCCCCTCCGCTCTGTGAGAGTTTCTCAGTCCTTGTTTCTCCTTACCTTGGTGGTCTTCTGGAACACCGTCCTGGTATCTTTAAAATGTCCCACAATCAGAGTGCATCTTTTGTTTCCTAGTGAACAGGCTGAGGTTATGCATTTGGGGAAAGGATATCCCACAAGTGAAGTGTCATTCTCGTCACATCCTGTCAAAGAGTCACTGGTGACGTTAACCTTCATCACTTAGTTAAAGTAGTATTTTGCCAGATTTTCCACTTCCAAGTTATCATTTTTCCCTTCCCCGCTTCTCTCCTCTGGAAGTAAGCCACAAAGTCTATCCCAAGAGGCCATTTTTAGAAAGATTTTATTTATTTATTTATTTGAGAGTGAGAGAGAGAGATAGCAAGAGAGAGAACAGCAGGGGTGAGGGAGAAGCAGGCTCCCCGCTGAGCAGGGAACCCGATGCAGGACTTGATCCCAGGACCCTGAGATCATGACTGGAGCTGAAGGCAGATGCTTAACCGACTGAGCCACCCAGGCACCTCCCCAAGAGGCCATTTTAATAGTGACACCCCATGCTCTTGTGGTATACACTCTTCCTCAGTGTACAGTTGTCCACCCTTACTAATGATGAGGCCATTCCAAACCAGGAGTATCCACACACTCTGAAAGAGAAAAGCCATCCCTTGAAACAGCCCACGCAAAATATGAATCCTCTGTGAACACTCTTGAACATACTTGTATGAGCTCCTGGGTTTGAGGCCTGTTTTCATAACTTTGAAAGTTAGAGATTAGGTCATTGAATTCCCATCCTTTTTAAAAATCTTAAAAATTTCATTCATAGAGGTTAACACTAATGGTCTTCAGTGGTCCTTCTTTTTCTCCACATGCTGTCAAGGCTTACCTGGCTATTCAAAGATGGCTGTCTTCATCTATGAACAGACACTTGACAAATTTAGCCAACAATATATGCATTTGCTCTGGCGTGGAAGCTCCTGAAACCCTTCCACTTTTCAGTAATGACAAAAGCCGTTTGGCTGTGCTTTGCTCCTCAGGGTGTGATGCAGGGAACTGTGCCCTACCTGGGCACCTTCCTGACTGACCTCACCATGCTTGACACTGCTCTTCAGGACTATATTGAGGTGAGTTGTTTGCACGTGGTGACTTGGATACCCAAGAGGGAAATTTACTTTATTAGCATCTGTTGAGGGCCCATTATGTACACGGCACTGTGTTAGATGCTGTGAGGAATACAAAGCAGAGTTAACACTGGAAGTGACTCATAAGCCGGCAGTGACTATGGAAATACTAGGACTTCAGAAAGAAATGCAGTGAGAGATGAGGGGAGGTCACAACCTGTTCCATGCGCGGGTGTCGGGGGCGGGTGACGGCAGGGCCTTATAGAAGGATTGGGTTCCAGAAAGACCTTGGTGTTGAATAGCACTTGGGCTGGTAGGGCCGAGGGGGTAATATGCCCTAAGATTCTACTTGGTGGGATAGGGAGGTGGTCGTATTTGTGGATTTTTAATTATTCTTTTCTTTTTTTCATATAATTACCTGCCCGGAGGCGCTCCTGTGCTTTCTCTTGCGTGCATGTTCTCTCTCTCTCAGGGAGAAGAGAAGTGAAAGTTAAGCTACTTGTCAGCAGCTATAATAAAATATTAACTGGAAGAAATTTGACATTTGAAGTGAGAATTAAGGATTGCTTATAGATCTAAGTTTCCATCCCCTCCCTGGTTCTCCCATGCGATGAGTCTGTTTCTACTCTCACAGCGGGCAGGCCTGGTGGTGGGGTCCTCTGCGTACCTCCCTCCAAGCTTGTCCTAATGTTGTGGGCATGCGCATTCATTTTGCATTTCCCGAGCTCTGTCTCTTCACGTCTCTGCCTCGGCTTATCCGAGGAAACACTCATCAGCACTGGGAAATTTTGGGGGGTGAGCGACGACTTAGAAGTTGTATTCAGCCTACCGAGAACAGGAGCTAGGGGATGAAGAATTGAAACTTAACTTTTCACGACGCTATGTAGAAGCAACTTCCCTTTTGATACACCATTGACAATTTGGTTTCCAGTATGAGTCAGTGGCCATCTGTTTTTGTTGTTTGGGTCAAGAAATAAAGTGTAATGGAACAGTTACTCAAGCTTTTGCCCTTACTGGCTCTACAAATGTATTTGGACTCTACACTGTAACTTCTTTATCATTACCATTTTATTGGTTTTGGACATTTTATGAGAAGGCTGTCTGCCTATCCTGGCCTATTAGAATTCAAAGAATGTTTTTCTTGAAGGAAACGGTGCTTCTCTTCCTCTATAGTAGCCATAACTGTAGTGTTATTGATCATTGTGACTTTAGCATCCCTGTGATCTGTTGTAATGATTCATAGAACAACATAGGGCTATATTTCAAAGTGCCTTGGTTTGTCACTATTTTTTTTTAATTTAATTTCTTTCAGGGTGGACTGATAAACTTTGAGAAAAGGAGAAGGGTAAGTAGAGGTGTTGGCTGCAGTGTTCCATTTTACTTCACCTGGGCACGAAAAAAGATAAGCAAGGACTTAAGGCTTTTTTTTATAGAGGCAAGAAAAAAAAAAGAATTTGTGTTTATCAAGCACTTATGTATGACTGTGCCTTGTGCAATCTGTGCGAGCCTATGTATTAGTCCCCCAGAATGCCGTGAAGTAGGTTTTATCTTCCTCAGTTCCCAGATGTGGAAACCTGTCCCCAGAAAGCCAGGACATGGGACTGAGCGTCGCCTGGTAGCAGAGCCAGATGCAGATCTGGTCCTGCTGCTGCAAAGCCCACGTTTCTTTTAGTGTAAAAATGGTGTGTTTAAATAGATACTTAAATGGTGCAAAGGAAAATAGAGTCAACAAAGGAATGCCTTCACCCCATAACACTCATGACTGAAGAAGCTTACTCATTCCTTCATTCTTTCATTCTTTCATTTCCCAAATACTGATGGCGTACCTCACATAGGCCAAGCACTCTGATAGGTTTGGGGGTTTGCTGCAAAGAAAACCCAGTGCTCCCCTCCCTCATAAACTTCACAGACCCGGAGGTAGGTAGACAAGTAAGTCGGCAGTTATAGAACAACTGATAAGGGCTTGTGAGCAGAAGTCATGGGTATCATAGGAAGATGTAGGAAGGGCATCTATCCCCAGCTTGTGGGGTCAGAGAAAATTCCAGAAGGGAATGACAATTGGGTTAAAACCAAGCCTTTGGGAGCCCACTGGGCTGAGCTCATTAGTAACAAGATATGCTAAGATAGACAAATGTAAGTTTTCTGTCCCTGGTAGCGTATACTTTCTTCTTTAACATGATGATAAATATTCCTTGAGGATATCGAGACCAAGAGCTGAAGTCATTGAATGGGAAGCTGATACCCTCAGGACCTGGCCATTGTTGAGTTTCTTCTGTCATGTCCTATAAAAATAAAACAGGTTCACTTAATGGCCTTCAGAGTTACCCATCTTTGTCCTTAAACTTCAGAATCACCCTAGATGGTACTCTCTTTCCTTTTAAAACTAGCATGTTAAACTTCTGGAAAATTTCAGCTTCAAACCTAAAGCTAAGGCTCATACCCTTTGCTGACTTAAAAAAAAAATCTTTATTGAAGCATCTAAAGAAGTATAAATAATTTTGGACATAATTATATACTTGCTTCTCTTGTGAGCTTTAAAAGATTTTGTTAAAGGATTTACTGGAGTAGTAAAACCCAAGGATTTGGGAAATCCAAACATTCACGTTTATGAGGCCCAGGACTGTTTAGATATTCAGCCCTACCAAAACTTATTTACTGAGGGGTAAGGGTTGAAAAAGATGGCGATGGGCATTACAGGGGCCTCCTGACTTAAAGTAATTTCTTTCTCTCTCTTTTAGGAACTAGGAATGGAAACTTAAAATATACTTTAAAAGTACACAACTTTAAAAACTTAGTTTTCTATCCCTAGAATGAAAACATAAAAGAGAAAAAAGGGAGCCATGTGGCCTTAGGTAATAACTAGTTTGGGTTGCTCTGCTAGCCTGTTTTAGTTGCATCAGTTTGCTTTTTCAAGGAGAAGGGAAGCATTGACAGTTTAGCATACAAAGCCTTCAGGGATTTGGAGTTAGAATTTTTAAGAGTTACTCAGTTCTTTTATTTCTAGGAAAGGCAGGACTTCAGAGTCGTCCTAGATGGTTTTCTCCATCGTATATCCCAATGTGGCGTGTCTTCATGTTGAAAAGAGGGGTATTGGGTTGGCCTTATTATTTACTTTCTCTTTGGTATTCTGTCTGCTGTAGGAATTTGAAGTGATTGCCCAAATAAAGCTCTTGCAGTCTGCCTGCAACAGCTATTGTATGACACCAGACCCAAAGTTCATCCAGTGGTTCCAGAGGCAGCAGCTTCTAACCGAGGAGGAGAGGTAGGCGCACATGTTGTCCTTCAGGGTGGAGCGACGATGTCGGCGAGAGGGTTACTACCGCATTTCCTCATTGGGCCATTTTTTCCAGCAGCTATTTAGTGAGCAGCTACTAGATTCTAGAACGTCAGTTTTCAAAGGATAGTGGTGTAGCAGGAGAGGCTGGCTGGATGGCATTAGAAGATGTGCTTTCAGATTCTTGCTCCACCATCTATCTTTGTAACCTTGAACTCGTCACTGATTCTTCCTGGTCTTCAGGATGCTCGTCCATAAAGTGTGTGTTTGTGAGGGTTAAATGAAGTCATATTTGGAAAAGCATTGTTCAAGTGCTGATCATCAACATCCTCATCATCGCCACCACTTCTGCCTCCATCGGCACTGTGTTTGTCATTTTTGTTCATTGGTACCGGCTTTCCAAGGAGCTTTCAGTTGGGAAGGAGAGACAGATTCATGAAGAATTGAAACCTGGCGGGTAACTAAAAGGATCCATGGGCAGGAACAATTTGGCCAAGGATGGGGGGAAGTAGGAGAGATCATCAGAAAGGTGTGGACGTTTGGACTAGGCTGTGAAGGGGAGATAAGATTTCACCAGGAGAACTGGAGAAGAACATTCCAGACAGAGGGAAGAACATGAGCAAAGGCTTGGTGGCCTGACATGGTTGGCCATGGAAGAACAGTGAGAACTCTGTTGTGGCTGGGACACAAAGGACAGATTTCAAAATCATGGTTGACAAGCATGGAGAAGTACATTGACTCCTGTGCCTCAAATGTCCACCCAGCAGGGTGTAGTCTTCACCCTGTAGTCTAGCGGATTAGAGTCTGCAGGCCATATCCGGCCCACCACATGTTTTTGTATTTTTGAATGGTTGGAAAAAAAGAGAGAGAGAGAGAGGAAGATTATAACATGGAACAGGTATTTGAGATTCAAGTTTTAGTATCCACAAATAAAGTTTTATGGGAATATAGCCCAATCGTTCACATCTTATTTATGGTTGCTTTCATGCTTTAAAGGCAGTTAAGTAGTTGGAAGAGAGACCATATAGCCTGCAAAGCCTAAAATATTTGCCATCTGGTCCTTTACAGAAAATATTTGCCAACCCCTGCCATAGACCAAGGGATTTCCTTGAAAGTTGATCATCAGGGAGAGCAAAATCGATAGAAAAATAAGTATTTCGCCAGTGAGGAAATTGAGATTCAGAGAATAACTGAACTAGTCAGTGATAGAGTTTGAGTTTAAATTCCAGTCTTCTTGACTCTACAACCTCAACTCTTAGCATGGTTCATATAACCTCTGCAAGCCTTGGTTCCCTCCTTTGGAAGAGAAATGATTTCTGAGGTCCACCCCCTTTTTTAAATCCCAGAGTAGATTGGTTCTTTCATATTAAAACAAAACCTGTGGTTCAGTACTCACTGTTTGGTGAAGACTTTTTTCTTTGCCGTGTAGAACATAAAGCAGTCATTGCCTCTCCTTACATTTCTGATCTGATGGTCAGTGTGTGTGAGTGAACTTTCTATGTGTCTACCTTCTCACATATGGAACATACATCCCATGACTGGTGATCTGGATCAGAAAGTCTAGGCTCACAATATCAGCTGGAGTAATTAACTTTTTGTCAGTTGTATTAATTGACTTTTAATGATTAGAGGAATCTTGCTAAATACATTCTATTTTTTCCTTCCTTTTTTACAACCACCTCTAGAGCTTAAGTTAACATTTGAAGAATTCTTTTATCAATGCATGCCCACACATGAGCAAATGCCTGGATACATCTTTAGGTTAAAAAAAAAAGTACACATAATAAACAACTAACCAAGCTACTCTTGACCACACTCACCCTTCCACACCTACTCAAAGCCAGATACATCTATTAGTTAGAGCTACGAGCTTTCATAAAAGACATTTCCAGTCACATATACTTGTACTTAGTACAAGCACACAAGTACTTGTACACTCCTGTACTTAGGGAAGTTCTATCTGCCTGGCATTTAGATGTCTGAATTTGGGGGCTTTTAAATTTAGGGTGTTTTGGCAATTAAAAATTATAGTCAAATATCTTTACGAATAATATAACTATGTCTCTTCACTAAAGATTAGATAGTTTGCAGAAGTCTCATCTTTCATTTCTCTTAGATAAAAAGTTAAGCACACATGTAGAGTAATGGGGGGAAGTAACAGATAAGAAATAATTCTCCCCCTGGCTTAGTAGCGGGATGAGAATGATCAGGAAACAGAGTGGTGTTGGTCTTTGATGCTGCCAAAATGCCCAAGTCCCTCTTTGAGGCATACAGCACGAAAGGGCCTCAGTCCATAGGCCAGGATGGGGATTAGAGCAGGAGGTACCCATGTAAATTTGTAACAGGTGGTCATGAAGTGTATCCCCTCTGACACTGGTGTGGGAATAACATGGTATATACATTCTTTACTTTGAGCCATCAGAGATTTCCTCTAAAACAGAATCGGCAAGTCATGTGAATTTCAACCCATTCTTCTGTTCTCAAGCTCTGACCTCACCAACTCCCTCCTCTTCCCCAGCTACGCCCTGTCCTGTGAGATCGAAGCAGCTGCTGACGCCAGCGCCACGTCGCCCAAGCCTCGGAAGAGCATGGTGAAAAGGCTCAGCCTGTGAGTGTCGCCCGGGGTTCCCGGGGCCCCCCAGGGGGTCCCATCAGACTGGGGGAGAGGAAGGAGATTCCGTACAGCAGCCCCGAACCAGGCCAAAAGTGAAGAGCAGTTCACTCACCGGTTAAATAGTTGACCTTTCTGTCATGAACTTTCTAAATCTCGTCCTTCTCCACCACAGTCATCTCCTGGCCTGGACCACTCTCACAACACTCTTATTGGCTTCTGGCTCCGGCCTTGCCTCAGTGATCCATTCTCCACCAAATAGCCTGATAGTCTCTTCAAACATACACCAGATTATATTTCCTTGCTTAAAAACCTCCGATGGTTTTTTAAGCACCCAAACTCCTTCTCCTTGCTTAAGGAGGGCTTTCTTGATCTTCCCCCAGCCTTCTTGACCACCTTCCTCACATCCAGCCTTGCCCCTTGTTCACCGGGATCCAGCCATGCCCGTCTTGTAGCCATCCATCAACCACACCAGGCTCGGTCCTGCCTCAGGGCCTTTGTACCGGACATTTCTTTGACGTGACATGCTTTCTCTGTGGCTGGCTCCTTCAGATGTGGGCAAACATTGTCACCTCCTCAGAGAGCCCCGTCTCTGACCCCACTGCCTGCGTCCATCCCTCTCAGTCACTCTAGTTCTTTCCTGTGGTGGAACATTCGCCGCCTGAGAGCAGGAGCCTTGTCTGTGACACTCATAGCTCTATGCCCTGCTCGGTACCAGGTGTGCAAGAGACACTCCATGGCTAACTTCATAATACCTACCTCCGTTTGAGTAAAATCGGGAGTCCTTCCCGTGGTCCTCAAGACTCTTCAGAAAGTGCAGTGTCATCCTGCCTGCCTGTCCCATACCTGTCTGTCCTTATCTTTCCCAGCTCACTCTGCTCTGCATTCCAGCTGCCCAGACCTTGCTGAACATGCTCGGCACGCCGTTTCTTCTGCATAGAACACTGGTCCCCAGATGGCCAGGGGCCTCACTCCTCACTCCCTTCAGATGTTTGCTGAAATGCCACCTTCTCAATGAGGCTTCCCCCAACCACTTTATCTGATACTCTAACACATCTGCCTTACCTGCCCATGGCACCCTCTGTCACCTGCACCTGCTTGGAATTTCTCTGTTGCCTTTACCTCCCGGTGACATACCATATTTTGTGCGTGTCTCTTCATTATCTAGAATGCAAACTCCACGAAGGCAGGCATGTATGTCTGGTTTTTGCTCATCGCTATACCCCCAGGACCTAGAGTGGTGCCTGGCACATAGTAGATAATTTATCAGTATTTATTGAATGAAAACGAGCCATGTGCCAACACCATTTTAAGAATGCTACATGTATTTCTCATCTAATCCATAAAATAACCTAAGTAGTAGTTCCTACTGTTATACTGAGTTTGTAAATCAGGAAAGTAAAGCACAAACAGGGAAAAAAGTGTGTTAGTTATTGGAAGATCTGGATTCAAACCCAAGGTTTGGCTGTAGAGCCAAGGTTGTAACCTTTTGCCATATCGCTTGGGGGAAAGATACTTTCTGAAGGGAGAGAGGAAGGAAAGGCGGAGCAGTAGGTAAAAAGTGGAGAAAGGAGAAGAGGAAGGAGAAGGACTTGGATATCGCCCTGTTCCCACTAACAGAAACTGTGCAGGCCTCCCCCTGATATCACGTGACATTTGAAGATGAGGTTGAGACATGTGATGTTGTAGAAAGCATTTTAAAAGTAATCTTGATCTCTTGCCAAACCTCTTTCTGTTCAGATGCCTAAGTTGGCCCTCCTGCACACTAGATTTATGAGTTTGCTGATTGATCTCTATAGAATTTCCCATCGTATCTTGCTATCTTTTCATCACTACAATTATGGAGGAGAAAAGAACTCTCTTTTAAGATAACCCAAGGGCCTGACCAAGCCTTTTCAGCCAGTAAGATTGACACCTACACAGGGAATCAGGCTCCCTGTGAGGTCAGTCAAGGAATGCCAGGCATCTCAAGGGTCTTCTGCAACAGAAATAATTAGAAATTTCTGGACCTGCTATGGCAGTCAGATGTCTGCACAGGTAGATCCAATCCTAAGTGCTATGATTTTTGCCCACTTGCTTTTCCTTCTCTGTCCTTAGGTAGTAGCTGCTATGGACACATTTTTATCACTGCTTCTTACTACCCGTCTCCAACCCAGCCATCCCACTCTATTGTGCTGGCTGCTGTAGCACCCAGGTCCTCTCTCTGCACCAACTCTGAATCATGCACAAATTCTACAGGGACAGTCCCAGGAAATCCGGAAGAAGCAGGGTTGTCAGGGTGCAGTGCGCTGCATAAAGTGTGGTCAACATTGAGTACGTGTCTCTCCTTGGTGAAATTTTGCCGAGATGCTTGAATTTAACCTTCAGTTTCTGCAGTTTGAACATTTATCATGAATAAAACAGGCCACCATGTCCCCTGTTATATTTCTTATACATATAAGGGTGTTTGTATACCTACTGATTTCCAAAATACTTTATCATCTTAGCATTTTTTAAAATGTGGTAAATGTACTTTTTGCCCTCCCCACATTTAATGACCCATTTTCCAAAGAGTTGTAAAGAATTTGGGGGCCGTTGGGGAAGGCATGTTTGGTCTGAAGGTCAGAGATGCCTAGTATTGAGTTAGAATTAACCTTCACAAAGCAGAACTGACTTCATAGAGTTGTACAATTGGAAGAGCCTTCTTTAGTCTTTGAGCAAATTCATTCTAAGCTAGACTCTCAGATGACAGGCTGAGGACCATGCATCTACAGCCTTTAGAGGTCTACTCCTCAGAATTCATGGAGGAGTACAACAGTGGCATTGTTTTTTTTCTCCTGTGAATTATGATCAGAGTTTAGCTCTTTCCCCTCTAGCCCCAGCAGTGCTTGGAGGTGGTGCTTGGAGGTCCCAGAAAAAAAGACGACATGGAAAACGGGGCAAGAGGTGGGGGGTGGGGAGTGGGGATGAAGCAGAATAAAGATATGCTCCAGGTCTTGGAACTTGAGCAGATAATGCCTGAAATAATGAAAAATCAAGCTCATCGTTTCTATTATTGTTAATTTATATAGTCAGTGCTATATAAATAGGGTTTGGCTGCATTTGCCAGTTTCTTTACATGTCTTTGCTTCTTGCATCTTACCCCTCCCTCCTTTTGCTCCTCTCTCTGTCATAGGTTAATGTAAACCCTCTCTGTCTCTGTCTGAGAATGTCTTTATCTTGCGCTCACTCTCAGAATTCTTTTAGCTGGGTATAGAATTCAAGAAGAACCATTATTTTCACTCAGCACTTTGAAGACATTATTCCGTGTCTTCTGACTTCATTTGTTGCTCTTGAGATGTCTGGTATCTGTTTACTTACTGTTCCTTTGTATCATGCCCCTACCCTGTTACTTTTGTCTTTGATATCCCACTAGACAGTTGGAGTGAGAATTGGGTCTCATTCATCCTATTCAAGATGTGGTTCCTGGGTCCGAGGATTCATGCAGTTCATTAGTTCTGGAATCTTCTCAGCCACCATCTCCTCAGATAAGGTCACTCTCCTATTCTCTCAATTGTCCTCTCTTGGAACTCTCCTTATACACATGTCCACATTTCTTATTCCAATCTCCATGTCTTTTAACCTTTCTTATTTCCATGTCTTTATATTTTGATGCTGATTTCTGAAGATTTTCTTCAGATCTATCATCTTGTTCACAACTTTTCTCTTCAATGGTTATTTAATCCTCCCACTGTGTTTTTCACTTAAATCACATTTTTCACTCTAGAAGTGAATTTTTTTCAAATTGTCTTCCTGTTCTTTTGTCAGGATATCTTATTCTTAACTCCTATTTTCAATTTCTTTTCTTATGTCTTTTTTTAAGATTTTATTTATTTATTTGACAGAGAGAGAGAGATCACAAGTAGGCAGAGAGGCAGGCAGAGAGAGAGAAGGGGAAGCAAGCTCCCCTCTGAACAGGGAGCCCGATGCGGGGCTTGATCCCAGGACCCTGAGATCATGACCTGAGCTGAAGGCAGAGGCTTAAACCACTAAGCCACCCAGGCACCCTCTTACATCTTTAATATCTTAAATATATGTATTTTATAGCCTGGTCCATGGTAGACACTCAAATATTTGTCAAATTAATGGCTAAATTATTAGTTTCTTTCTGACAATTTTTGTAGGTCAGAAGTTCTGAAATTCTCGGGAGTCTAAACCTGCTGCTTATTATGCTTGTTTGACTCCCTTTGATATTCCTTGTGTGTATTTTGTATTATGAGCTCATCTTTATCAGAAAATCCTCTGCATCCTGGTTTGAATGTAGATTCCTCCAGAAAGATTTTTTTTTTTTTAAATTCTCATTTGTACGAGAGTATTACTGGTCTGAGAGTTCCTAGTTCCTCGGTCACATACGTAGCAAACCTGAGTGAGGGACTGGCCAAGATCACACACGATTTCAGGGGAGACATTTTCCTTTCACCCAAGCTCAGACCAAGACAGATAAGCTTCATCATCATCTTCCTGTGCCAGTAGGAAGACATTTTTCTGGCCCACCTTTTTACATGGGTACAGCCCTTTGAGGGTGTTGACTCTATGTAAGGGGTTTTGGCTTCAGCGCCCCACCATGAACAGAAGGCCTCATCTTTGGGCCTGTGTGTTAAAACCCTTGTCCCTCATTTACCAAGATTGGTACTTCCCGCTCCGCACCCAGAGCAGCTGCAGAATTAGCTCACGTTGCTTCCAGTTTTCAGTTCCCTGTTCATTTGTGGCCTGTAGGGATTTTCCTTCCTGTCTTGCAAGATCAACTTTAAAAAGAGTTATTAATGTTTCTCTTCTAGTTGTTTTATAGTGCAGTGGTTTAGCTTCCTGTTGTTCACCAGATGTTTGGAAACAGAAGTTGTCCTCTTTGGTTTCTTGACCAAAGCAGTGCCAGCCTTCTTCCTTAGCCTCGTTCGCAGTTCCTTTCATGGTGGGAAGTGATGGGGGATGTGGCAATGGTATTTTGATCTGGCCAAAGTGGTCTATAGCATGTTAAAAAATAAAGAACCATTGACCTAGAAGGACCTCATATTACTGTGGCCCCTCTTCCAGCTAAGCAATCTGTGTGTTCTTTGAGGTTGGAAATTACCTATTCGGATAAGATGTTTATTATGATCTGTGAGATGCTTTATAGGAAACATTGTCCAGTAATGACAGGGCATGCAAGATTGACAAAACAGCCAAGGGGTTAATTAACACAAAACATTTGCTTAATCATGGATTCCAGATTTGTAAGAGCCCAAATGCCTGGCATTATGTTTTTTGCAGACTGTTTCTGGGGTCGGACATCATTACCAGTAGCACTCCCACCAAAGAGCAGCCCAAGTCCACTGCCAGTGGGAGCTCTGGCGAAAGCATGGACTCCGTCAGTGTGTCATCCTGCGAGTCAAACCACTCAGAGGCTGAGGAGGGCTCTATCACTCCCATGGACACACCTGATGAGCCTCAAAAAAAGGTATACGCTTATTCCCTTCACATGATTCCTAATGGAGACACCCGACATAGTGTAGTGTTTGCTACACGGGAATGTCTGTTTTCAAGTTTGTCACTCTACAGTATTTTGAAAGTCATGTTTATAAGAGCTGTCAAGGTGAGTTCAGTCTGGGGACCCATTCCTTATAGAAACAGGTCCAAAAACAATGAGCGTGCTGGTTTATTCATCTGGCCTTGGAAATACTGTTTTGAACCCACATCCAATGGTGGCTGAAGGATTGTGGCCTGTGCATGACTTACGCTTTATTTTGGAGGCATAGGATTTTCTCAGAAGGAGTGAAAAGTCAAGAGGCAGAGACGTGTCAACCTCTTGGTGTCATACCTTGTCTTAGCCATGCTTTTACCACAGTAATCTTACATAGCAAACCACTCCTAAACTCAGTGACTTAAAACAACCACTTATTCTCTCTCACGCATCTGCAGGTTGGTTGACATGGGTTGGGCTTGGCCCTAAGCCATGGATTTGGTCCAGGTCTGCTCTCCCTGCCTCTCATTCTTCTTGGGGTAACGGGGTTCTCCAGGCCATGCTGTTAGTATGCTAAGACAAATGAGCCAGAGAGCAAGCCCAACCTGACAAGTATGTATCAAGCCTCTCCTTCAGTCACACCCACCAACATTTCATTGCCCAAAGCAAATCATATGGCCAAATCTCACCTAAATATATGAGACAGGGACTCCTTCTAATGGGAGGAACTGTGGGGTCACAGGGCCCAGGGCATAGGGCATGGATGCTGAGGAGAATAAAGAATTGGTAGCACGGGCTACCTGGGTGGCACAGTTGGTTAAGCGACTGCCTTGGGCTCAGGTCATGATTCTGGAGTCCTGGGATCGAGTCCCGCATCGGGCCCCCTGCTCACAGGGAGTCTGCTTGTGCCTCTGACCCTCCCCCCTCTCTCATGCTCTGTCTCTCTCTCTCAAATAAATAAATAAAACCTTAAAAAAAAAAAAGCATTGGTAGCAATTATATAATCTGCCATGGCCCAAAAAGGAGAAAATGATGAGAGGTGATAAAAGAATTCCCATTCCCATAGAGAGTTTCCATTTACCATGGCTTCAGAAAGAAAAAGGAAACAAGATTTGTCTTAATATTCGGTATACATCTGCTTTACATCTGTTGGTCAGGAAGCTTGGGTCAGGGATGTCAACTGTGATGTGACTAGGATTTGTGCCATTTGGGGGAGATTTTTGGTCAGCCAGACTTGCTGTGTGTGTGTGACTGTTGGCCCCTTAGCTTATGCGTAGGCCGGTGAGGTGGAGCGTTGGGAAGAATCCCTCCATTTCCTTTGTATCTGCCATTCCACAAGGGGATCGGTGTACAGTTTCACATTGTGTTATAAACAACAACAGCAGTATGGGAACCTCTAGTGTCCTTGTCACGGGGTAGGCAATCCTGGACCGACATCATACTCAGGAGTCATCAAGCTGCAATGCCTCAGGTGCTGCCCCTGCTGCATTTCTTACCTTTCTACTTGGAAATCCAGAGACATAGCCTCCAAACATTGAAGGAAAAGCTGTGCAGACTCCTGTGAGTCTGTTCTCCGTTTTCTCAGGCGTATTTCCTAAACCAGCGATGTAAATATTTCCCACGACTTAACACGCAGCATTGAATTTGTTAAAATCTGGAGTGAAGTCTCATTATTCACCTGTTGACAGGTTCTTAGGCTTTGAAGCCCCCTTTTCTGATGGCAGACATTGGACAAAAGTGACAATAGAGGTGTTGCACACATCTTTGTGGGACTCCTTCCTTCATAGCTGTTGGTACATCGGACGTGTGCATAGGTCCCGACCATGCCTTTGAAAACTACCCAGAAGCCCACCATGTGTCATTTGCATACCCCTTGCTAAATCCTTTTTGTCTCCTCCCTTATCACGCTGGTGTTTCAGTTTCTTACACAAATAATGAACTTTTAGTCTTCCGATGAGCTTTTCTCAGAGTCAGGAATTTCTCTAGGTTTAAAACGGAATTGTTGACTTGGATGCGAGTAGTTGCTGGGCTGTAGTCTCCTTGAATGTCAACTGGAGAGGCCTTGGTTCCCCTTGCTCACTGCCTAGCAGGACCTGGATGACCTCCCTCGTCTCTCCTTTCCCTGGATCTTGCAGCCTTCGGGATGTCCACCGTGCCTTTCCCAGTGGTACGCTGTGAGGCTGCTCTTTTCAGTGAAGTGTACTTTGCGTTCCTTTGTCTTTATCCCCCTGATCATGATTTCTAAACATTTATTTTCTCTCTCTCTTTTAAAGATTTTATTTATTTATTAGAGAGAGGGGACGAGGGGCAGACAGAAAGGGAGAAGCAGACTCCCCACCAAGCAAGGAGCCTGATGCGGGACTCCATCCCAGGACTCTGGGATCATGACCTAAGCCGAAGGCAGATGCTTAATGGACTGAGCCACCCAGGTGCCCTTTAAACATTTATTTTCACACTTGCTCCTCATAGTAAATTCTCAGTAAGAACTGGACTTCATCAGGTGGTCCATTTAAAGCTACTATAACGCAGGCATCTTCAAGGCTTTATCTTATTCATAGAAGTCATTAAAATTAGAGAAAATCTAACAGAGGAAAAGGGATTTATATAAAAGAAAAGGGAAGTGAAAGAATTGAACCAATAAGTGGAAAATGGACCCTCTTGGCTACCATGTGGTGCACCTTCAAGCAAAGTGATGCTATTAAAATGTTGAACCATCAGCCCCCAGATTGAGCCACAAAGTTGATTCATTTGGAAAAATAGACCAAAAATATTCCTAAACCATATTGTGATAGAGCCACAGTTAGTTAGAGTGGTCAAATCAGCTTGCTGGTTCTAATTAATCTAACCATACAGTGGCATTTCCTATACAGTTATGCCATAGGAAGAATTCTATAAGAATAAAATAGAGTAAACTCCATTTTACTTGGAAGTTAGAGAATCAGAATGCTAAATTTTTTTTACTCTGTTTCCATGGAAAGGCAGACAGGTATAAAAGAAATTTCTAAGTTATTTATTTTTTAAGTGACTTCCAAAATATTTGATAGGCTTAATATGGTATAATATAGCTTCACACACTCTGAGAAATTATTTGTAATTTTCTACAGCAAGGATTAATATTTAAAATGATTCAATTTAGTGACTTTTTTTTTTTTTAACACAACCTTCGGAGTTTTGGGCTTCCTATTTCCTTGGTAATTAATTTTGCATAGTTTATGGTAACTCTGTAGTTAATTGGAAAACACATTAACTATAACACCTCATTCCTTAATTGTCCTTGATATAGGACTTGAAAATGTAGACAGTTGGTTCTAGAAGCAAATGTAGAAAGTAACGGAACCTGCTTCCTGGCTGTCTTCCTTTTGGGCAAGTCACTCTATTTCTCTGAGTCTTTTTTCCCTTATAGTGCTCTGCATTTTGTTCATAAGATAGTTGTGAGAGCACCATGAGATGAGATGTGTGAAAGCTTATCACAAACATCACAGTGCTAACCACCACCAAGGCAGTGGTGTACTACGTTCATTTACCACTCCGCCTCAACTTCAGACCGTGCTCACGGTGTGAACCCAGCCATGAGAGTCTGGGGACTTGGGAGCGTGTCATGGTGGTGCTGCCGACGGTCTTCTCTCTGGCTTTGGGTTCCTCAGCAGTAGAGAGTGCCTGGGGCCAGGTGATGCCCAGGGACCTTTCCAGGACTAATATTCGATGCAGAGCTGCATAATCTGTGGTCCTTATGGGAGAAACTTCTAAAGCACAGACATTTCTCTCCTGCTACAAAATCTGAATGAGAAGTGGAGCCAGGACAGAAATGATCTTGGCTGGGCTCCTTAAGCGGCATTCCCAGTCAAGGCAGTGGGACTGGATAAACTGTTGGTAAGTGAGGCTTTCCTCCAGCCATGAAGCTTCCGACTTCCTCCCGGAGGCCACGTTGTCTCCAGTTTCTGGTGTTTGCTGCCATCTGCTGGCCACTTCCTCAAAAGCAGCTAAAAACTGGGGAATTGTGAGACCTGGATGCAGGGGGACCAGAGCAAGCCCCCAGTAGCTGACAGGCACCTGCCAAAAAGCATGCTTGTACCGGGGACAAGATCCGTGTGTGCTGCGGGCTGGTGTGGAGGAAGTAATGGACACCTATTCATCTCAGCTTCTGCCTCTGCTTTGACAATTGTGAGCACGCCCTTGGTCAAGGTTCTAACACTAATGTTTTCTCCTGGGGTGTGTTTACTCTTTCAGCTCTCTGAGTCTTCCTCCTCGTGTTCCTCTATCCATTCCATGGACACAGCTTCCTCAGGGATGTCGTCCTTAATGAACCCCCTCTCCTCTCCTCCGTCCTGCAACAGCAACCCTAAAATTCCCAAGCGCTCTGTCTCTGTGACGTCCATTACCTCGGCGGTGTTGCCTCCCGTTTACAACCAACAGAACGAAGACACCTGCATAGTCCGCATCAGTGTCGAGGACAACAATGGGAACATGTACAAGAGCATCATGGTAAGGCGCCCAGAGCCGCACCCCGGCGCTTCCGCGTTTGCCCGCGGTGAGTGTGCACCCAGGCCTCCCTGCGCGGACGCCGGTGATGGCTTTATATACGTGAAAAAATATTCATACCAGCAGTGCCCAGAAGGTCCAGTTTTCACATCTTAAAATTTGCTAAAGCTTACTCAGTCTGACCAGTGTCACTTTTTTCAGAGCAGTCAACGTGGCTAAGTGTAGAAATGTACGCTAGGGACGATGCTGCTCCTGCGGGCCTTCTCGGAAGTCTTCCTGGGGAATCACATGTCTGCCTCTGTCGTGAATTCCTGTGCGTTCTCAGCAGTCAGCTCCGTGCTGGCCCATTTTCCCCAAAATGTTTGGGATTAACGGCAGGCTTTTTGGAGTGCACACAGGGCCTCTCCTGGTAATAACCTTGGGCATGTCGTTATAGGGAGACTCCTTCGTTTGCAGGACATGTCACATATCCAAGAGCAGGTTCTCATCGGCAGTGAGTCCTACAGCTACTTCTCTGTCTTCCCTCATCTTCATCACTCGCCTTCTTGGGGGCTTACAAGCTCAGCTCTGAACATGACCTAAGTAATATGGAGGCACTCACTGTCTTCTCACATTCCAAAGGAAAGCTTTCCTATGTCACTCATCAAATCAACAAAATATTTCTTGAACATTGGTTGTGTGCCAGGCCACACAACTGGGCCAGGCTCTGTGGATGGGGAGATTTCTGTCTTTGAGAAACTTACAATCAAAAGGGAGATCCTAAAGCATTACTGAAGATGTACCGAATTCTCTAGCAGAGGTCAGACCAGATTGTAAAGGGCCTGCAGCCCTCATGAAGGAGTTTATGTTCTATAGGCAATAGGGTCTCAAGGAAGGCTTTTAAGTAATGATCAGATTTGTTCACGGGGGAAAAAGTAGCTGACATTGTGGAGATGGTGCTAGGGTGTGGGGGTAGATTGGAGGCGAGGAAGCAAGATAAGAAACTGCTGTCATAGTCCCTGTGGGAGAGGATCAGGGCTCGAATGACAGTCATGTGGCTGGAGACAAGATGGGTTTTTGAAAGATTTTTACGAGGTAGAGTTGTAGAATCCGTTAGTTTAGTCCTCAACTTCGGGTTACTGTGGTGGGGGATGAGGAAGAGGGAAAACTGAAGGCTGTCCAGGCAGCTTGGTGGTGGTTGGTCCTATCAAGTGAAGTATGAACTGTCAGAGCAGGAGGGTTTGAGGGCGCTGAAACTGGAGGGACTGGTGGTACATCCAGCTGGCTTTGTCTAATAGGTGAGGAGAAACCCTGCTGGTGCCAGGCTGGTTCTGGGGTCAAATCCTGGGAGGGAGTCATCCGGACCGCTGGGTGGACAGGGTCACACAGGGAGTCATGAGTGAGGTGGGGGAGCCCCCAGGAAGCCGTGTCCTCAGTGTTATTATCGTGTCTTCTGTGGGGCTTCCTCACATGGCTTCTCTTATACACGCTGACCGGAGAAGCAGGTCCCATCTCGTAACTCTTCAGTGTCTGACGTGAGCGCGAAGAGCTGACACAGGCAACTAGGGGGACGGACCGCTAAAACACCACGTTGAGCTAAAGAAACCAGGCGAAGGATGACACGCCGCAGGAGTCTTTCCTTTCAAAAACGGGCCCAACTCACCTGTGGTATTAGAAGCGAAGCTTGGGGAAGAGGCACAGGGAGTTCCTTGCACGCTGTATTTAAGAAACACAGAGGTGACACCCCAGCATCGCTGCATACTGCGCCGTCCGTACACTAGCCACCAGCCACGTGTGGCAGCTGAGCACTGAAAATGGGAATAGTCCAAATTGAGATGTGCCGTGAGTGTAAAGTGTCCACCAGATTTTGAAGACTTAGTACAAAAGGAAGAATTTCTCATTGGCAATTTTTGTATGGATTACATGCTGAAATAATAGTTTGGATGTATTGGATCAAATAAAGTGTATTAAAATTAGTCTTCCTTCTAAAAAGCTTTTTTAATATGGTTACTGCACACTTAAAATTAGAAACGAGGCTCTCATCACGGGCATCTACTGAACGGTGCTGGTTCCGCCTGTTAGGCAAAGGTGGCGCTATTGAGCTGTTGATACTAATTGTGACCCTCCCCTGCACTCTGTACCTTTGATGGGACAGAGTAATAAATATCCAAGCCAAGCCCTTGGCCATGTCCCCTCTCAATGGGACACACCTGGGGAAGCTTAAAGTCAAGAAAATAAAGGTAGCCTGGCTTTCTCCTTAGGTAGGTTTAAAGTTGACAACTTAGCCCAACATTAATCACCTTAGCCTGACATCCATCCCCGGAGCGGGAGCCTTTCTCTTAAGCTTTATGCTTCCGGTCCCGTTTGATCCAGCTGGGGGAGTATTTTCTTCAGACTATCAAAACACATATTTCCTCTTCCAGAATTTTGTGTGCATCTATTTCTCCCTTGGAAATGAATATGCCGGATGTTGAGGTAATAGACAAAGGAACGAGGTCTTTGTTGCTTACAAGGACCCCATTGTAATTCATGTTGTTTATTGAATCACAAATCCCAGCTGCTGCAGCAGACCGGAGGGAGACATCTAGACCCTGTCATCTGCAGGCTCTTGATGACAGTTTCTTGGAGGACATTCTTCCTGTCCTCTTCCTTTCCCTCCTCTGTCTTTCCTCTTACCCCCTGATGAGAACAGCTTTTATTTTTAAATAACAATAATCTGTGTTTTCTTTTGCATTCTTTCGAATGTGAAGAAGTCACTCAAAGGATGGTATAAAAGTCAAAGTTCCCCCTTGCCCTCAGCGCCTTCCCAATAGTTGGCTGATGTGCAAAGATCAAGGGAAGAAAAATTCCGGGGAGAGGAGATCCTTTTCTTGCACTTACAAGATGTTAGATTTATTATTAAACATTTAGAAGCTGATTTTTATTGAAGCCTAATTTATGTCTATTATATACACGGATCTTAAGGGTTTGGTTCTATTATATCTGTGTAACGCCCACCCCAAGTCTAGATAAAGAGCATTTTTTTATCCCCCCTTGAAATACCCTGCGCCCCTTCCAGTCAGCTCCCCCGTTAGCCTTAATGAAGGTTAAGGTTTGTTGTGAGTTTTCTAACACCATAGATGAGTTGGGCCTGTTTTTCAAGGAATAGACTCCTGCAGCATGTAATCTTTTGGGTCTCTCTCTCTCTCTCTCTCTCTCTCTCTTTTTTTTTTTTTTTTGCTTAATCTGATGCTTTTGGGTCCATCCACATTGTTGCTTATGTCAGTCCTTAGAACACGACTCAGCCACTGCAAACTATCAGGAATGCAGTACAGCCTTTTTGTCCATCCCCTGTTCTCCCCTGCTGAGGGAGATTCGGGCTGATTCCAGTTTGAGGCTATTATGAAGGAATCTGCCGTGAACATTTCTGTAGGAGAAGTCCTTTTGTGGACACGCGTTTTCATTTCTCTTGCTAAATGCCTAGGAGTGCGATGGCTGGGTCACGGAGGAGTCCCTCGTGCTTTTTGAAATAGTGTGCAGAACGGAGACCATTTCTAACCCACAGGTTGTAACTAGTGCTCAACAGATTAAGCTGATTTTGGCCCAGGACCAAAATCCCGTGCGTTTTTCACCATACCTTTCTATTTTCCCCACGCTGGGACCTCAGCCGCTGTGGAGGAGACAGACAAGGAGAGAGGCACACGTTCTGTTTTACTAAGAGAAGACACTCGGTCGTTTGGCTGCGAAGGGTGGAGCCAGGACTGGAACCCGGGAGTTCTGGCTCCTGGTCCTGCTCTCATTCCACTGGGCCATGAGAAGACACACAGCAGCGAGAATAGGAGGGTCGAGAGCACTCTCCCAGGGAGCATGAAGCACAATACTTAGAGACCTGTCCGTTGTCTTTCCAGCTGACGAGCCAGGACAAAACCCCCGCCGTGATCCAGAGGGCGATGCTGAAGCACAATCTGGACTCGGACCCGGCCGAGGAGTACGAGCTGGTGCAGGTCATCTCGGAGGACAAAGGTGGGCATGTGCTGCTTCTCATGGCAGGGTACCCCGGTTGTAGAAGTCAGAAAAATGAATGCAATGTGTTTGTGGGTTTTTTTTTTTAAAGATTTTATTTATTTGTTTGAAAGAGAGAGAGAGCATGAGCAGGGGGAAGAGGCAGAGGGAGAAGGAGAAGCAGACTCCCCACAGAGCAGGGAGCCCAATGTGGGGCTCGATCCCAGGACCCGGGGATCATGACCTGAGCTGAAGGCAGACGCTTAACCAACTGAGCCACCCAGGCGCCCCTTTTTGTGTGTTTTCTTAATGAAACTAAGTAGGGGCTTTTCATTGTGCAGGAGTGATATTGTGTGGGGGACCCGTGCCATCACCTCACTCCTAGAGTGAAGCAGCTCAAGCTGCCCTCCCCCCAACAACCCTGTTTTTCCTACAGTTTTGCTGAGCACCCTCCTGCGCATTCTCTGTAAACTGTGTATCAAGCCTTCTTCTAGGAAGAGGTCTGTCCCTGTGTCAGGAGGTGGGTGGGGATGTGGGGCCTGTTGGGTCTTTGCAGATGGCCACGCACCTCCTCTACCCCAAAGTGTATGTCTAGGTTGTATGTGCATCTGAAATGTAGCAGTCCTTGTAATAATTTCTCATTTTTTCAGTGACTCATGTGGGAGAGGCTTCTAGGTTTATCTTCCAGTTTATCTTTATTCATGATTAATCTTCAAGTAGCAAAAGCTTCTAACTCCAGAATCTGAAGACTCCTTTTTTTCCCAAAGATTTTATTTATTTATTTGAGAGAGAGGAAGAGGGAGAGGGAGACAGAGAAGCAGACTCCCCGCTGAGCAGGGAGCCCCACGTGGGGATCGACCACAGGACCTGAGATCATGACCTGAGCTGAAGGTAGACGCTTACTCAACTGAGCCACCCAGGTGCTCCTAGACTCTGAAGACTCTTTACCTTACAATTACTGAGGCAAAGAACTGGTGCTCATACTTCAGGATGCCTAGGAACCCACTGCTGGCAGAAATTCCTTTTATGAAAATGCTGAGAAAATACTCACCTGATTGTATCTATTTTTTTGCTGGTTTGAATTGGGATTGTATTTGTTGAGAGGAGGAGACAGGCTAATAGGTGACTTCTCTGGACCCTGTCATATCATAGAGACTCAGTCACACTAAGTCTCTTTCCAAGTGCAGTTGTTGACTGAGGTCAACGCTATCTGCTGACAGACCTAACAGTAACCAATTCAAGCATCTTAACGTAGGGCTGTTCATTGACAAGCAGCCCCCCAGTCATGAAAAGAAGAATTATACAAGTTGAGGATATGGGAACGGAGCAGCTCTTCACACTCCATTTTGCCAACAGATCACCCAGGGCTGTATCTTGGGCCCAGGGAAGAGTGGCTGTACCTTTTCCTAGAGATAAAAACCTGTAGCCTCTGAGGAAATTATTTTTCAATTACCTCTTGGGGTTTTCGCATTCATTCAGCTGAGCCTTTAGTTGAGGGGCAAACCTCTGTCAGTTATATCTTTTATTGTCATTACAGTTAAATTTCTAAGCCTAAAATGTAGTCTTTTGAGTTTGACCATGTTTCCCACAAAACAACACTAAGGTGAGGCCAATGAGTGTGAAGAACCAGGAGCCCTGAGGTGTAGTCTGGGCCCAGCTTTCTTCACACTTGGTTGGTCTTAAGTGGGCTGCCTGACCTCCTCGGGCCGTGGTCCTTAGGAGGCAGTACCCTCCTAGTTCTTCGTACATCACAGAGTGGTTGTGAGGATAACAAGAAATAAGGTGCCTACAAGTACTTGGGAGGTATGCTAAGAGACATATAGCTGTGAGGTGAGTTGTTACTGACCCAGGAATATGTGGGCAGGAGATTGGGGACACTTTAAGGGACTTATTCTTTTTTTTTTTAATTATTATTTGCCCCAGGGGTACAAGTCTGTGAATCATCAGTCTTACACAATTCACAGCACACACCATAGCACAACCCCTCCCCAGTGCCCATAACCCAGCCACCCTCTCCCTACCCTCCCACCCCCCAGTAACCCTCAGTTTGTTTCCTGAGATTAAGAGTCTTTTATGGTTTGTCTCCCTCCTGATACCATCTAGTTTCATTTTTCTCCTCCCTACCCCCCACTCTGCCCCTCAAATTCCTCATATCAGAGAGATCATATGATAATTGTCTTTCTCTAATTGACTCATTTTGCTTAGCATAATACCCTCTAGTTCCATCCACGTTGTTGCAAACGGCAAGATTTTGTTTCTTTTGATGGCTGCGTAGTATTCCATTATTCCATTTTGTGTGTGTGTATGTATATATATATATATACCACATCTTCTTTATCCAGTCATCTGTCGATGGACATCTAGGTTCTTTCTGTAGTTTGGCTATTGTGGACACTGCTACTATAAACATTCGGGTGCACGTGCCCCTGAGGATCACTACCTTTGTATCTTTAGGGTAAATACCCAGTAGTGCGATTGCTGGGTTGTAGGGTGGCTCTATTTTCAACTTTTTGAGGAACCTCCATACTGTTTTCCAGAGTGGCTGCACCAGCTTGCTCTCCCACCAACAGTGTAGGAGGGTTCAAGGGAGTTATTCTTTATGGAACATTTGTGCAGAATGTACCAGAGTCACTTAGAGCCTGATCGCATCAGTCCTGCAATAGAATTTCTATAGAATTTTGAAGTTGACATCAGCCCCACTGAATCCTCACGTAGATGTCCCGTCTACTGATGGCCTCCCCCTGCTCCGCTGCCACCAGTGTAGACTTGCCATCTTACCTCTGTGCTTCCCTGTTTGGTTTTCGTAGATACCTATTACCCTGAGTGCTAAATAGTATGTGCCGTCTTTTACAATGCAAAAATGAATTAAAATAACTTTGCTTGATGATTTTGTCTTACGCTTGGCATTGTCCTTATTCAGAAATTGCGGCTACCTGGTTGGGAATCACTGAAGTAGATACAGTTTAATTGTTAACAGATATATACTATCTTATTTGGATGCTGTTCAGTATTAAACTGGTTTGATTTGGGACTACTTCAAAAAATAGTTCAACGTTCCAAGTATCGAGAGTTCTGGGAAAACCTGTAGACTTTTCTTTTCTCCCTCATGTCATTGGATTCTCTCAGTATCTGAGAAAGACTGCGTGCTGGAGTAGAAAATGGACCGTGGGAGGAAGGACACCCGGGTTGGGGTCCCCGTTCTGCTGTTGACTGGCTGTGACCCTGGGAGTGTCATTTCATGTCGCTTGGCCTTTTTTGTCTACTGCACTTTCTTCTAGTTAAAATAGTCTGCAGTTCAACGTTTAGTTCATGGGTCAGATTTCTAAGATTGTATTTGCACTTCATTTTTTAAAATTGGGATTGAGGCGTCAAGCAAGGCAATTTTGGGGGTGGTAGTCATTGCCTGGTTCCGTCCACATCCCAGGGCCATGGGGCCATGGTCCCTGCCTTGTGCCTGCCTTGCTGGGAAAAGTCTCCACTTGCCAAGTTCAGTGCTGGGCTGACCTACGCCAGCTGACTGCTTCTCTCTCCCGATCTCTTTTAGAACTCGTGATCCCGGACTCGGCCAACGTCTTTTATGCCATGAACAGCCAAGTGAACTTTGACTTCATTTTACGCAAAAAGAACTCCATGGAAGAACAAGTGAAGTTGCGTAGCCGGACCAGCTTGACGTTGCCCAGGACAGCTAAACGGGGCTGCTGGAGCAACAGGCACAGCAAAATCACTCTCTGAAGGGAGGGGCCGGGGCCCCCTGCTGGCCCAAGGCAGAGTGGGGCTGAGAACAGGCCGTGGTGATTACAACGACCATCCAGTGTTAGAGCATCGTGGTGAAGTCAACAGATATTTACTGAGTACCTCTGGTGTGCAAGGCACTGGGATAGGCATTGTGGGGAAATCGGAGATGAGTTTGACATGAAATGGATGAATGTTTCACTGATTCTCTTTGACCTATTCAAGACTGATACACAAAATTACCCACTTTTATAAATATATATATATATATGTACACATACTAGGAATGTATGTGTACATATATATATATAAATATATGAGGGACTTACGGGATATTCTGGACTATGGAAGAACGAATTTGCACAATGGCCTGGGATGTTGAGGTCACTTTTTACAGGGAAATAGAACTGAAAACCGAGTCTCATACCTTCCAAGTAAATGGAACCAATCCTAGGAATACAGAGTGTCCTTTGTGCCAGTATTATAAGAAGTCCAAACCGTTTTTACCAAGGGAGACAATTCCCTTCTCCAACAAGTGCCACCAGAACATCTGAGCTGCAGAGGCTGGGATGGCCACGGCTGAATGAAAGGCCGCTTCGGGAAGGGTTTGGATGAGCCAGTGGCTTTCGACCTCTGCCCACATCTGCCGCTTTCTGCGACCCGGGGAGGGCGGGCGACGAGGAGCTTCAGAGGCCCATCTGTCCCGCTGGTCCCGCTATCGTGACACCTCTGGAGTCAACACAAGCCCGTTTCGATTTCTGGCACTGTGTTTCTGTCCCCCCGCTGACCCCCCCAGACAAACAGATCGCAATCCTTATGCACAGGTAGCCATGCTCTTCGGTAGCGTCTCAGCCAGAAGAGAAAGCACAAAAGAATGGTGACTCGTTTGGACTCTTCCCGGTCTCGGAATGCCACTACTTCGTTGCCATTTCTGATTGCCTTCTTTTGCATGTAAAACATGTCTGGAGTCTCTCGCCATCTGGATCGTCGTACCTCGCTGTTACGTGCAATGTGTTCCTCAGGTGTAGAAATTCCTACTGCGATGGACTCTCTTGGATCATTTTGAGCCTGTGAAAGCTTTCTGAACAGCGAGTGCTCTGTCAGTCGCCCCTCAGAAGATGTGCCCTGCTCAGAGCAGCGTCCTGTTTTACCTACTAACCTTTATAGCATTCCTGTGCCTAGTCCCGGGGAGAGAAACGCAGCTACGTGTGTCATCGAAATCATTTCTAATGAGGTACATTTCTTCCGGATGGAATCAATAACATTTTTTTTTCAGGTCCCCACACTTGCCGTCACAGTGTTACTGTTAAAGGACATTTTTGTCTCCAGGAACGCCATCACCCCTCCACCTTCCAAATTTGAGCTGCACTGGGGTTTGACCTAAAAAGCCATAATGTGGGATATTGACGTGTGTAAGAAGCACTTTCAGGATGTCATTTTGAAGAAAAAAAATTCTCAAAATACCCGTTTTTATTCCAAAAATAAAAAGAACCAACCCAGATATGAAGCATAGATTGTAACACCAAGCTTTTTAATTCTTTTTCCTAATCCTGTTAAGACGGCTCCCAAAGGTTATGTGAGATTTCTGTCATGTAAATAGCCATATGAAATCTGCAAGAAACACCAGGGAAAGTTTGGAGACGTGTGGCAGTGGACCAAAGAATGAGCCAGGAAGCCTCACATTTCCTGTAGGTCTTTCTAGCAGCTCAGACCGTGCATTGGAAGACCGCCTGGGTTTCAACTGGTCGAAAAGCACTTTCTTCAGTTTGCAAGGCTCGTCCGATTTGTGCTTCTGTGCTTGGAGGAGAGATCGCCAGGGTGCTAGACATCATGGAGATTGAAGTAAATGTAGCCTCAGCCTGAATTTCTTGGTTTGCAGGTCGCAAAATATTAGGACCGTGGGCCTGGCTTAGGGTGTGGCTGCAGAGACCTGCGTGTCGCGCCCGTGTGCTCGCCTCTGTATTGTACTGTATATGTAGAGTCTAGATTTATATACTGCAATGTAAAAAATATATATATATATTTTTTCTTTTTTTAAAGACAATGGAAATTCCAAGTAGATAAAACATAGCCTCATTTATTTAATGCCACTTTCAATGTCTTAAATTTGTTTCCTGGTGGACAGCCGGGTAATGCTTTTAGCTGCTCGCATGCTTGTCTTTCCGCATCTCCATCGTCTGTTTACCTTTTGGTTAAACTAATAAACTGGTTTGGGACTTGGTTGGCATGTGCTGCCGGACCCAAAGAGATCGTATCTGGAGTATTCATCAGGTGGGTTCTGGGTTCGTATCTGGAGTATTCATCAGGTGGTTCTGGGATCCAGGTGTGTCTGTAAGCTTGTCGGAAGCCCACTGTGGCTCGGCTGGAGGGAGCAGAGGGGAAGCCAGGGGTGGAGTTAGATGGGGAGCCTCTTCACTGGTGATGTCACAAGCATTTGGGGGAGAGAGTGACATCCTTAGGAAACTGCAGGCTGAATATGCTGCCCTGCCAGACTGCTGTTCTTAGGAGTCCTGTGGTGGGGGGCACTTAAAGATAAGCTTGAACTTAGGATCCAAGGTAGTACTTTGCCTCCTTTTGGACAGCCTCTTCCCTGGTCTGCAATTGCTACCATCTGTGTAATTCTTGGAACCATCCATGGTGCTCTAGAAGCCAGGAGGGCCTCTATGAGAGGAGGAAGGAAGGTTTTCCCAAAGGACAATCAGAAGCAGGCCAGCTTCCCTCAACAGAGGCACATTATTGTCATTTCATCATATTTCCAAAATGTTTGCAGAATTATTGCCCACTGGATTCTTCAATGGATCCAAATCATCAAATTTTCTGGATGCTTGTGGGATTTTGGAGAGAGCCAACTGGGTGTTTTAATCATTGATAATATGGGGTGGGACCGGAAAAAGAAAAGGGATTTCTATCTCTGGCACTAGGTGACAGTTTTTTCAAGATCAATCTAGAAAACTGGTCCCCTTATTTTGCCTCTTTCTAGAAACTGGGGTTGGTTACTTTCTGCCCAAAGAAATAGTGTCTTACAACTTCCTTCTCTGGAGCCTTTTCAAATCCCTCATGCAGCACAAGACCACGAGGAGGCAGACAGTACTGCTCCGTCCCTGATGCCAATCCTCTTGTTCTGCACGTGCTGCTGCGGTGGCCCCGGTTCCAGCAGGTGGCCCCGGTCCCACGAGGAGTGTCCACAGCCAAGGCCCGGGAGCTCACCAAGGCAGGTGAGCCTGGCGGCCTTGATGGTGGCCTCCTGGCAACTACGCGCTTCCATGGGAGGGACCCGCTGGTGAGAAGCCGCCCTGTCTGAGCTGGGGGTCCCAGCTGGGGGTCCCTCCCGGGAAAGCTTGGCCACCACACAGAGTGGGCGGGACTCCCGTGAGGGCCTCCCCTGGATTCCTTCTGTGGTTGGGGGACAGTTTTCTGACCAGAAGAGCCGACACCCTGCTCCCATGTCCTCCTCCTTCCGTGCTCACCTGGGCCTTGTGCTGTCCCTGGGAAGGGGCTCTCTGTGCCCATGGCCCCAGGCAGGGACGATTTCGATGCACGAGGAGGTGCTGCTGTTCCACAGGCACGGGGGTTGGGGGGGTGGGGGAGCGGTGGGGCAGAGGACGGGCATCCGGCCCCTTCCTCTGGTTCCTCTGCAAGCCCTTCAGCTCAGCAACACCCCGGTCACTGCGAGCACCCAGCGCTGCCCCATCCACTCTAAACCTCCCCTGTATGATTTCTCCCGCTGGGTCCCTCCTTACTTCTGGCAGGTGCACCAGCCTCACTTTCTCTGCTGCAGGGCCTGAACTTGTCTCCTGCTCCCCTGTCCTTGCACTTCTTTCCTGGGCTCTGTGTGCCATGGCCTGGAAGCCACCTCTTCCCTCTCCCCTCAAAATCCCTGTCCCCCCACAGCCCCCTCTGTGCATGGCTTCCTCCCTGGGCCCAGTCTGAACAATCACAGCGCCTTCAAGTCTTCACAGTCAGGGCGGGTGGTTTCCACAGCAGTTAAGACCCCACAGATCATACCATCAGCACTCAGACATCCCAACTCCTGCTGGGGTGGGGGGCGGGGGGCCTTCTCTAAATTGTCAGTTGTGTTGTGGGAGAGGACACTTTGTTGTCGATTATTTTGTAAGCTTCTCTGAAGACCAGAGAGAGAGAACGCTATCCTCTACACTCTGAAAATCAAGTTCCCTCATGAGCAAGAGCCCAGATGTCTGTCCAGCCCCCCCTAGAATAGGAAACAGCAGAGGAACCCCCTCTGGACCAGCAGGGGCCGCAAAGCTGGGCCCCAAAATTGCTCCGATGTGAGATTTTATGAAAACGTCTATTCCAGAGGCAGCCAAATTGAAGAAAAACACAGGGAGGGACATAAAAATAAACTCAGCAAATTAAAAATCAGGATGAAACCAATGCTCAGAGGTGATTCTTCATTCTTTCCACCCTTTTGGTGGGCAGGTGGGAGCATGGCTTTGGGTGGGTGCAGCTCAGCTGGTGTAACCCAAGGGACCTGAGCAAACATCATCGCAAGAATTAATAAATCTATGGGTGGAAGCAAAAATACAGGCCATTTTAGGTAAATTCACAGAAGGAAACTGTTCTCCTGCCCAACCACACATCTTAATGGAGTCACTTGCCTTGGAATCCCATTTAGTGTTGAATAATTCTATCAATACATTCTTCCTGAAAGTTCGCCTAAACTCTTCATGCTGTGGTTCAAGCCACACCCTCTTATTCTGTGCTCCTGAGAAGAAGGGGGCACCATTTTCTGTGTCATCTACTAAGATGCAGGGCACGAAACACACCATCATCACGTCTCTCTTTTCCAACCAGCCAGAAAGGGCTTCCTGGCCACCACGCGTCAGACTCTTCATCCTTGTCTCTCCACCCGGTGTCGACTTGAGGCTGCCATCAGCCTGCGTACAGACAGACCCCCTCACATGCCACTGCCCTCTCATGGCCCTCCTCCCTCTGTCACATTTAATCAGACTGTCCTGGGAGGGAAGGTTCTCTCTAAAATAACAAACGTCACCCCCAAACATAAAATGTGGGCATAATGATTCTCTCCAGGTTGCCTGTTCTTTGTTTCCTGTCACCCATGACACACTGTTTTCTTACTGAAAATAGCCTCATTTTGACTTTCACTTTGTCATTAGTTAACTCCTCGGTAAATTGATTTCTTGTCAATCATGGATATCACAGAGCCCAATGTGGGCCTTGAACTCACAACCCTGATATCAAGACCTGAGCTGAGATCAAGACGGGTGCTCAACCGACAGAGCCACCCAGGCGCTCCATTCATGGATATCACTTCTGGGTCATTTCTCTACCATGTTGTTTACTTGGGGAGAATGTCTCACACTGTAGGAGCCTCTTGGGAAGACTCGCCTTTATTTTACTTCATTTCATTGTAAGGGAAAAGATCCCCAAGTTTGTAGCTGAATGGGAACATCTCTTATTTTGGCACCAACATTTTCCTGGAAATGTCTGCCTTGCCTGTCAGGAAAGTAACCAAACCTAGAATTCCCCCCAGAAACAATGGCCTCTGTACTCATGACAGATGATAACCCAGGGAGGGTGGGTAGCTGACTTACCTTGCCGTCGTGATCGGGTCTCCATCTTGTTTCCTGTCACCTGCCCCAACACATCCCCGACTTCTCAGAACCTTGAGCCCCCATCACTCCCCAGCAGGCCCCTTCCCAGCCCTTTGCAGTGCCTAGAAAGCATATGAAATTTTTTTTTTGCCCCAGGATCAAGTTCTTTGGCCTTGGACAAGCAGATAGCTTTCAATAAATGGTTAGACTAACTTATAGCACAAAATTACAAGATGGGCTCTCCCTTCCCACCTTCCCACCTTCTCACTGGGGACTCCTGCCTTCCGGTAGCCCAGAACATCTTTCTGCTTACCCACCTCTACCCAGCAGTCTAAAACAACTACCACTGGACAGGAAGGTCAGTGACCACCTCTTCCTGTCTACCACGGGGATGAGCAGCACTGATGGTCATCTCTGGCCTCCAGCATCCTTGGTCCAGAGCACACCGGAAGGGTCAGGCAGCATTGGCCATTGGCCGGTATTGGCAGAACCAGTGAACAATCACAGTGTTGAGCTATTTTTTTTTTTAATTTTTCACAAAGATCTCTAGAAGGCAAGTAGTTTGTCATTTCCCCTCCCTGAAATGACCCAGCATGAGAGCCAGTGTAGGATGCCGGGATGCCGGCTCTTCCTCGTGCTCCAGAGTTCCTGCAGGAGGCCCCAGGGAGCCCAAAGCAGGGCCTCTGCAGTGTGTCCTCGGCAGATCGTAGGTGCTCAGTCCATGCTCAGCAGCACCAGCACTGCTGAAGTCCGGCTCGGTGTCCGGAAGATTCCACCTTGGATCCCGAGATCCAGAGAGGGGTCCAGATCGCGATTCCAGACCGGGGTTAACTTCCAGAGGCAAAGAGCAGGTGCCATGGCCGAGGCAAAGGCCTCTGACGTTGCAAAAGTCAAATGTCTGGACTGAAGACTAGAGGGGCGGCAGGAAGAATAATGAGGTCAAGGAACCCCGGGATTGTTGAAGAGATGACCTTTTAAAAACAAAGGCGGTATGCAGAGCACAGTGTTCGCAACAAAAAGTCACTGCTGGGGATCCCAGACCCGAGCAGGCAAAAGCAAAGGCCAGAACTTTGTTCACAGTAGAACAGTCCTAATCTAAAATTCTAGAATTTAAGACCAATATCTTTTAAGAATGAGAATGAATAAACCCATCAGACCAGCTGACAGCAAAAGGAAAAAAAAAATGTTCTCCATTAAACAAACCACACAAAAGTCAACGCAATCTGTCTCCACTCCCAATCTCCCGACCGCCTCCCACCCTATTAAAAAAATATGTCGTGAAAGTCAGGCACACTGGCACACACTCGAATATGCAAACAAAAGACAAAACCACCCAGGAAATCTTAGGGATCACCTAAGTGTTTTTCACTAGCTCCCCAGAAGCACTTTCTCTTTTTCTAGGAAAAAAAAAAAGAGGCTCTGACAGGTATGTCGAAGCGTAAAGACCGAGGTCGGCTGAGATCCCCTTCCTCAGCCTCCTTGCTTCCTAGTCAGCGTGGAAGAGTGCCGACAGTGAGTCAGGAAGGAAGGCCGAGGCTGGTGTTCTGTGGAAGGCGAGCTGCCTTGTCCCGCAGCCCGGGGCCTCACCAGGGAGCACTGAGCGCGGTTCACGTGGCAGCCGGGCCCACGGGCTCCGCTCCAAAGCATGAAGCTCAGGGAGGAGTGTGCGGGGAAGGTGTTCCTCGAGGCAAAGTCTTGCTGCTTGCAGGCGGGTGAACACAAACCTGAGGCAAACCATCATGAGCTATCTGAGGAACACAGACTGTGACGTTGACAAAGGACACATAGCCCAACACTGCCCTTTCCAGAAAATCCCTCTACGAGGAAAGCAGGGAGGTCATCTGCCCAGGAGGCTGATTCCGAGAGCCTCCCTGGTTGTTGGCCTAAATCAGTGGATCGGTCCCCTGATTCTGACCAAGGTCTGTCATCCGAAATGGAAAAGCATTTGTTCCCAGATGGTGAGACTCTCCCACTCCACAAACCTCCCTGTAGGAGCCAGGCTGGGAAATGCAGGAGAACCAGATCGCACACTCACTACTCCCCGGGGTGCAACGAAAGCTCGAAAAATCTGTGTCTCTGCCTTATCTTACAGACATTTCCCCCACATTTTGTAGAATAAATAATTCAAAATAGAATGAAAAACCCAGGCAAGGACAGTTTCTGGGCTAAAAATGTGCTCTGCCTCTTAACAGTGACTCATAAAACTCACACTCACAATTCATTCCCAGGCTCAGGCGTGGAGGGGAGAGTGGGACATGCGCAGCAGCACACGGTGCCCCGGGACAGAAGACACCAGAGAGACACCAGCCCCGACCCTTATATATTAAATTTATCTTCATAAATAGAGCATCCTAACTCGAGTGACCACAATAAAAGGTCAAAGTCTGAGTTCCTTTTTTCCTCAAATATCTACACAAACCTGTGAATATCTACTAAACTCTACCCACATGGCACACTTGACACCTCTCTAGGAGAGCTTCAGTTGCCATGATAGTCAAAGGCCAACTCTCAGACCCAAATACCCATCCCTCCTGGATAATGAGGACTGAGAGGAACAGCTCATCTTGGCTCATGAGAGAATTCCTTTAAACCAACGCCCAATTAATTTGATTTTAAACTATTTGATCCCCCTCCCTTGCAAACATGTTACATACACGAGGTTTCGAGGTCACACCTATGATATAAAATGGGTCCACGAGACCAATGGATGTGGTCTAGTTGGCTTGGCTGCCTTGCCTGCCCATTCGTTGATGTGACTACCTTTCTCAGGATGAGTCTTTAGGCCATACTGTTCAGCCTTAATGTACGAAACAGTATCATACAGATAAAGACGGGTGGGCTAGGTATCTGGGTTGAGGTTTACCTCGATGGTTGCCATAAAGCCTATCTTATAGCCATCTTAGGAAGTTTGGGTTAAGTTTCCCTCTTATGCACCCCTGTCAAGAATATGTTCATTTTGCTCAATCACGGTAGCCCACTTTGGTTAGAGGACTGTGACCACTAAAAGAAACTGGAGCAAACAGATGAATGGCCCGTTAGAAAAATCGAGGGTGGTGAATCCCCCACGGGGTCTTCATAGCTCATCCCTTGAAGGCACAGCGTCCAGGGAGGTTGGCGACGGCAGGGCCTCTGTGTTCTTGGCGTTGCGGTGGCTGTGACCTTGCTTCCGGGACTTCCAGGAATGGGTCCTGTCCCAGTCGGTGGCCACTGTCTCATTGTCCCAGATGGTCGAGGTCTCCGTGTCACTCAGATACCCCGGCTGGCCCGTGTAGTGCGTGGGGTAGATGAGCAAGGGTTCTGCGGAGAAGGCCTTCAGGTCCCTGGATTCGTAATACTCCTTGTACTCAGCTCTGCAAGCAAGAGGAGTGTGGGTGAGTGAGGGGGTATGACATTTAGTGAACGGAGGAGGGGCGAGAAGAGCAGAGAGAGCCTGCTTGTCATTTCTTACATTGTCATGGACGCCTTTGATGATTTTTAAAGTTGGGCCCTTTGGGGAAAAGTTTAGTCTACAAACACAATACAAGTTTCTTTAAGTTTTCAAATGATCTAAACAAACACACAAAAAGAAAGGTCATTTCTGTTGTATTTGGTTGGATTCCTTTAAAAGATGAATCTCAGGTCTTATTCTAAAAGCTAAGAATTAAGCTCTGTTGGACCATCCTGAGAGATCAATGTGATCACTTTGCAGAAGATGCCCTGTTCTTAGATTAATAAATTAGCTGAGATCTGAAGAGCAGTGGTGGGGTAAGTCACACGGTATAGGCTTGGAGGCACGCCAACTTGGCTCTGCATCTCAGCATCCTGTGCCTCTAAAGGGGAGGATGACTCGCACCCCCCACCCCGCCCCTGTGCAGATTACACGGGGTGACATCTGCTTGCCTCCTAGCTCAGTCAGTAGGTGTTAGTTTCCTTTCTGTTATGGGGATGATGGTTGAACTCCGTGTTCCTGCTAGGACATGGATATAAAATCAGCTGTATCAAGGAGGGTGAGGACATCCATCTTTACTGAGAACAGGGGACAAAACGAGCCAGATGCAGCACACGAATTCTTAACCACTAAAATGAATCCCAGCTAGTAAGGAGACTACCCGGCAACTGAGAGAAGAAGCCAAGGTTAGAACCTAGTCTCCTTTCCCATTAATGAATTTAGGACTCACTGATTGAGCAGCTATTATGGGTAGAGTTGGGACTAGGTTCTCAGGACACAGGGATGTGAGACTCTTCCTGCCTCAACAGGCTCACAGGTTAGTGGGGAGACTGACAGGTAAACCTCCCATCTCCACACCCTTCAAACGCTAGTTCAGAGTAAGCTCTTGCGTTAGGGGAACCCTGAGCATCACACTGCCTTCTTCCATAGACACCCTGCTCCGGGGCCACCTCCACCCTCCCCGAGCCTCCAACACACCTCTGTTATTGCAGGTCTCACCGTACACCACAAGGACTGTTCATGAGTCTCAATTCCCAACCAGACTGTGAGCTTTGCTGGGAGCAGGTCCCCTGCCTGGCCAACAAGTACACACAATGGACTGAAAAATGAACTGAACACTTGAAGGTGCTCAGGAAGATGACCTTCGCCTTCAGATGGATGAGTTTATGGAAATAAGAAGATCAAAAACAAGGAGAGGACTGAACCCAATATGTGTGGGTAAACTGCACACCGGGTATTCCAGAGGACACCCGCGCAAGACTCGCCATCTGGGGCCTCGGCTTCCCCATCTGTACAAGGGGACAGTCACCCAGTCAGCCTCTCTGAGTCGTGATTAGGGAAAGATCATTCAGGAAAGCAGTGCAGCTTTAGAAAATAGCCCGCACGACCGAGAACCTGAGGAGCACGATACGTGAGCAGGGTGTGCCCTCGATGGGCAGGCGGTGCAGGGAACTCACACAGGATGCTTGTCGTACATGACTGGCAGGAACTCGTCCACTGGCAGCATCTTCCCGAAGGGGTCAGCTCCAACCAGCTTCTGTGCTCCTTCCAGAGAGATGACGTAGCCCACCGTCCAATAGGAGTAGTCGGCTTCGACCAGATTTCCCACGTTGGGCACCGCTTTCTCCGGCTCCTTCACCTGCATCCTCTTCCTGCCGATATAACTAGAAGGAGGCGGATGGAGGAGCAAAATCCCAATTTGAGTATCAGTCATCCGGAAGAACAGAGCACAGGTTTTGCAGATACATCTGAAAGCTGGGACCGATTGTGTCTTACATCGAAAGTATCACCACAGCCTGCATCCCAACACCAACGATGACCAGCACCTGCCAGGAAGGGGGCCATTCTCCTGGCCCCATTTACCAACATCCCAACTGCTCTTGCCTCGCACTGTGCCCCAGCCTGGAAGTTAAACTCCAGAGAGACTAAAAGATCTCTCTGATCATTTCCCAAAGACAGTATGGGACCTCCAGCTGTGTTTACAGAGGTTGGAAGTGGACAAAAAAGGCCCAGAGGTGAGATTCTGAGTTTTCAAGTCCCTAGCATTTCAGTCTGTGATGGTCTCCGGACAGCTCTCCACATGCTGGCAGTAAACACAAGACAGAAAAGCCTGTGGGGAAGACACGGTCTACAGTCTAAGGTCAAAGACCTGGGAAGCCAAGTGGCCCCAAGGGGGGGATCCTTCCTGGGAAGAATGAGTGACTAAGCCTGCCTGGCTTTCTCATCCTCTCGCACACCTAGCTCTGCCCTCTCTTTGCTCTGAGAAAAACACCCAGGCAGGGCTGGTCCTCCTCCAACAGCTTCCACAACAGAAGATGTACACTCAGCCAGTCCGGCTTTCCCACAGTCTACTCACGGGCCTGTGATCCATACCTTTGTCTGGAACCTGGTTTCCCACCTGCCTGGAGCAAGCTGAGGAGGTGAGGGCTTCCTGCCTGGGGGTAAAACTGATTTCTTCTATTTTGCCTTAAGACACTTTCTCTCAATGTTTAAAGGATTGCTCTTGTCAAACATCTCGGGATTCGTAGCATGAATCGTTGCTCACCTTCTCAGAACACCAAACACAGATCCTCTCAGCCACTGTCGTGATTAGGGAAAGACTGATCAGACTAAAGCATGTGAATTTCTCTCACGTACCATCAGGTGGAAGAGAAACTTGCACTGAGCACTTGACACGGGGCTAGAGTGACAGGATCTGAGTTTGTACTCAGCAGGTTCATTTTACGTAGTTTAAATTAAAATTTTAAAATAAAATTGAAGAAGTGTAAAGTATTTTTTCCATTAAATGAAATTGTTTTGGTAGGAACTGCAGTTTATCACAGCAGCTGAAAATTTAGCATCTAGAGATGTATTGTAAGCATAAAATACACACTGACGTTAAAGGTGGTGAAAAAGAGCACCTGATGGCTCAGTCGGTTAAGTGTCTGACTCTTGGTTTTGGCTCAGGTCATGATCTCAGGGTCCTGAGATCAAGCCCCATGTTGGGCTCCATGAGGGGTGTGGAGCCTGCTTGAGATTCCCTCTCACCCTCTCCCTCTGCCTCTCTCTCTCTCTCTCTCTCTCATTCCCTCTAAACAAACAAAAAATGCAAAAGCTTTAAAAGAGACACAAAAACAAAAAGGAATGTAGACTATCTCATAAATAGTTTTTAAATATTGACTACATATTAAGGTAATAATATTTAGAGATGTTGGGTAAATTATTTAAATTATTTAATTTATTATTATTATTTAAATTATTAAATTCACCCAATGTATTTTTTACCACTTGAATGGGATCACTAGAAAATTTCAAAGGTTGTATGTGGCTCATGTCATGTTACAATTGGACAGCACTGCCCTAGATGCTTCCAAAGGTTTGTTCTACTCTTCCCATTTACTATTTCCTTTTTTGGGAGAAATGTAACATAGCAGCCATGGTCAGCTAATCAGCTTTCATGTTTTGAGCTTCAGGAATATTTGTTTTTTGTTCATTTTAGAATGGGATAGGTGAGGGGCGCCTGGGTGGCTTAGTCAGTTAGGTGTCTGACTCCTGATTTCAGCTCAGGTCATGATCTCAGCACTGTGAGATGGAACCCCGTGTTGGGCTCTGTGCTCAGCGCTGAGTCTGCTTAAGATCTTTTCTCTCCCTCTGCCCCCCTGCTCCCCAAATGGCTTGCATCCTCTCTCTGTCTCTCTCTTGGAATGGAGGAAGGAAAGAAGGAAGGAAGGAAGGAAGGAAGGAAGGAAGGAAGGAAGGAAGGAAGGAAGGAAAAGAAAGAAAGAAAGAAGAAAGAAAAATTTGAAACCACTGTCATTCTTTAATAGTATATAATCAATATTAATGCCATATTTTGACTTGATCAATCTGTGATATTTAGAAAAGATTTTTGTTTTGTGTCCCTATCATTCCCTGTATCCATATCCTTATCTAATCATTCTGTTTTCTTGGATCTGTTGTTTGTTTGTTTTTAAGATTACTTATTTATTTGTCAGAGAGAGAGAGAGAGCACAAGCAGGGGGAGCAGCAGGCAGTGGGAGAAGCAGGCTCCCCACAGAGCCCAACGTGGGACTTGATCCCAGGGCCCTGGGATCATGACCTGAGTCGAAGGCAGATACTTAACTGACTGAACAACACAGGTGTCCCGAATTTGTTGGTTCTTTGTCCCAAGAAGTGCACCAGCTAAACCACAAGTAGACAAGGGCATGTGTCAGTCATAAGTCTTAGACTCCCCAAGTCAAGTCTTCTGATCCCAAGTCTGAAGTGAAAGTTGCCTTTGCAGGTCTTGTGAGCATAAAATGGCTTCCAGGCTCCATGCCTGTGAGGCGTAGCCACAGGCTGCAGAGCTAGAGACTCAGATGGAGGGGCAGGGACTTCTGGAGGATTATAGGAACAGACAAGGATCCTAAGGGACAGTGCAGAATCTAACCACACAGCTGACATCTGACAGGGAGCCAGTCTCTTTATATTACACAGTCCTGATTTCTGAGTCTATTCCCCATGGATTAGATGAGTCAGTACTAGGTTTCTTTTGGGCTCAGAATGGTGTGTGTTCTAAGAGAACAAGTATTCCACTTGGGCCCGTAGTTCAGTTTCCCTCTGAGGACGGGAGGAGTAGGGACAGCTTGTCTGCTGCAGCCACTCCAAAGGGACAGGCTCTGATTTGATGAAATTGTCTTTGACACACAGCTGGGAAGCCTACATAATGCTTGGGAACTTTCTGCCTCATTGAAGAGAAGTAGAAAGTGTTGTTTGGATTAAAAAGAACATGAGAGAGAGAGAGAGGGAGAGACAGAGAGAAGAGAGGAAGGGAGGGGGAGACAGGGAGAGGGAGGGAGAAGGAGGGAGAGGGAAAGAGAGGGAGGGAGAGAGAGAGAAGGAGAGAAGGTGAGAGAGAGAGAGAGAGAGAGAGAGAGAGAGACTTACTTCCCAGAGACAGCTAGCAGAGCATAAACAAAATGTCACTTCAGAACCAGCTTTACCTTGGTAAGCCTGGTTTTCCTATGACGAACCCTGACCCTCCACAAAACCCAGCTCAGTGTTCTCACTGTGTGCACTCCTCCCTTCCCAAGAGAGGCACCTTCACGCTGACCTTCAGACCCCATACTGTCAGAGGCTACGAGAGGAAGCCCGCTCTCCAGTGTGACACAGGACCCTTGCCCTCGAATGAATGCCTCCCCCTCTCTTCCCACCTCTCCAGGCACCTGCTGCCTCACAGGGGGTTTCCGCTGTGCTCCCACACGAGCGCTCAGTCTGAAGACCCCGACCAGCAGGCAGGCTCTGGGTCTCCCAAAGAATCTCCCACCGTTTCTTTCTCAGTACATAGAAGAGTACATAGAAGCAGAAACCAGGCCTATCCTCCACTCACTTCCTGCTTGTGGGAACATTTGTGGAAAGTCAGGAAATGGAAGTGTGAGCTGTGACTCCATCAGCTGGGTAGGTGTCGCTGCCCCTGAATAGGATGGAAATCTCTCAGTGCTCTGGAATAAGCTTGTCTCGTCACTCACATCAGTTCCCAATCCAGCTGAGCCCGGTCAATGTCATCCATCAGCTTCATCAGCTTCTTCTTAAACTGGTGCTCGAAGCGCACATCATCTTCGATAACCAGGGTCTTCTCCAGCTCTCGGTCGATCACCTGTGAAGGTCACCAGTGGGAAGAGATCTCATGAGAAGTCCAGCGCCTATTTTTTATTAAGGTAAATATATATTTAAAAGTCAAGAGGATAGTAGCACAGTAGGTAATAGCTCATAACTGGAGTCCAAGCAAATACCATCAACGGTAGACTGGATAAATAAGCCGGGGTATGTTTTCCACAGTGAGGATGTACGATCTACAATTAAATACAAATAGATGAATCTCCCAAATGTGATCCTGGGAGGATATACCTCAATACCCTATGGTTCCATTCGTATAAACGAAAGTACAAAAGCAGGCAAAATATTCCGGGTTGTTAGAAGTCAAGACGGTGATTACCCTTGGGGACTATTTCCCTAGAAGGAAATATGGAGGAGGTGCTTCTGGGGTGCTGGTAACCTGTTTCTTGATGGGGGTGCTGGTTGACATGGCTGTATTGTTATCCCATTTGTGAAATTTCATTGGCCTGTATCTTACGATCTGTTTAATTTTATACGTATCTATTGCATTTCACTTAAAGTTTAAAGGAAAATAAAGATAGGCATAGGCTGGGTCATTCAAAGAGAGAAGGCATTCAAGGGGCCTTCTTTAGGGACTTTCTCTTTTCTTGTGGGAATTGATCCTTAATCAGGAGCCCCACACTCCAATACTTCCCTCCATCTAAGCCATGAGTTCGTGTCCTGGCTTTGCCACTTCTTACCTAGACAAGATATTTAGTTATTTTCTCTTGGATAAAATGGGCCCATGTGTCCTGACCGACTTCATATGATTCTGCGTGACTTCTTGTATGAAATCACTTAATAAATGATGACGTGCTAGATACACACAATACAAGGCATTCCTACTAAGGACAAGGAGACATCAGAAGGAGTGTGGCCTCCTGAACATGGGTATCTTCCCCTGTTATCATCCCAAGTGGCAACAAGGCTCCTTCTCCCTGTTTGTCGCTGGCCTTGCGTCAGAGGAAGACATGAGGCAAAAGAAACTTCCAAGCATCCTTTCAGAACAGAATGGGTCCACTTTATATCTAACCCTAATTCATCGACAAAGTCCCACTTCCCTTCCTCCTCATTACAAAACTGCATATCTAAATCAAGCATTGCTTACCTCTTTCCAGACAGAGTAGTGGCTGAGAAAGCAGCCGATTTCACCCCTGGTGAGAGGCCTAGAGGAGTAGGGATCTCGATATCCGGGCAGCATTTCAATATTCAGGGCCTTCAGCTGGCTTGTGTTGAGTGCTCTGCATGACAGAGAACACGCCTGAAAATTACCAGTTGAGATGTCCCCACTACAGAAGCCAGAAAGAGAGAGTTCTGGGTGTTCCTCAGAGCCCTTCTGACATTGAGGAAGACACCTCAGGTTTCCTATCATTCCTTACGGAATGATACAATGATGTCGTATATTTGGTATATCCCTCGCAATTGCCAATGTAGTTCTAAGTATCACCAGTTGTTTGGACAGCTTTGAAAAGCCATTTTCCTAATGAAGGACAAGTGGCTAATAGCATTGAATACTGGAGGGGCTGAGGACAGGAAGAACTGTGCACATGTGTGGGTTTTCTCTTTGGACCTAAATTTTTTTTTAAAGTCAAGAACAAAGAGAGCAGAGATAATCTTGTGAGGAGAAAGAGAGAAGTGACTCACTACATACAAAGTACTGTCAACAAGAGTAACAGCTGATTCCCAGAAACGACGGAGGCCAGAAGGCGGTGAGCCGACATGTTCAAAGTGCTACCTGAGAAAGACCGTCAACCGAAAATTCTATATCTAGTCAGACAATCCTTCACAAATAAAGGAGAAATTAAATCATCTCCACATAAACAAAAACTGAGAGTTTGTCACTAGTAGATCTGCTCTACAAGAAATACCAAAAGGAGTGACCTAAATCCATATAAAGAAATAAGGAGCGTGGGGACATGTAACTGCGTAGGTAAATATAAATGACAATATACATGTTCGTCATTAATATCTCTTCTTTTCTCGGGGCGCCTGGGTGGCTCAGTGGGTTAAGCCGCTGCCTTCGGCTCAGGTCATGATCTCAGGGTCCTGGGATCGAGGCCCACATCGGGCTCCCTGCTCGGCGGGGAGCCTGCTTCCTCCTCTCTCTCTGCCTGCCTCTCTGCCTACTTGTCATCTCTTTCTCTCTGTCAAATAAATAAAAATTTTTTTAAAAAAACCTCTTTTTTCTCTTTAAATTTCTGATTTAAATTATAGCTGCATCAAGCAATAATTGTAAGGCTCTGTTACAGGGCATATAATACAAAAAGAAGTAATTTGACAATAGGACAAAGGATGGTCAAAGGAATGAAGCAACATAGAAGCTAAGCTTCTGTAGACACTGAAATTCAGTTGATTTTTTTTAATCAAGATATAGTTGACCTATAGCATTATATTAGTTTCAGGTCTACACCATAATGACTTGATATTTGTGTATATTATGAAATGATCACCACACTAAGTCTAGTTAATATCCATCCCCTCACATAGTTACACAATTTTTCTTATGATGAGAATTTTTAAGATTTACCCTCTTAGCAACCTTCATATATGCAATGCATACTGTTAGCTAGAGTCACCATGTTGTACATGACAGCCCCACGACACCGATTTCACAACTGGAAGTTTGGACGTATTCACCCCTTTTGCCTATGTTACCCACCGTCCAACCCTGCCTCTGGCAATCCCATCTGTCCTCTGTATCTGTGAATTTTTTTTTTCTCTTTAGATTCCACATATAAAAGAGACCATATGGTATTTGTCTTTTTCTGTCTGATTTATTTCACTTAGCATAATGCCCTCAAAAGCTATCTGTGTTCTTACAAATGGCAGGGCTTCCTTTTTAGTGGATGAATAATATTTCAATGTATAAATTTACATACACCACATCTTTTTTTATCCATTCATCCACTGACAGGACTCTTAGGTTGGCTATTGTAAATAATGCTGCAATGAACATGGGGATACATATGTGGTTTTTTTTTTTTTTTTTGAGGTTGTTTTTTCATTTTCTTTGGATAAATACCCAAAAGTGGAGCTGCTGGATCATATGGTAGTTCTAGTTTTTTTTTTTTTAAAGATTTTATTTATTTATTTATTTATTTATTTATTTATTTATTTGACAGAGAGATAGAGAACACAAGAAGGCAGAGCGCCAGGCAGAGGGAGAGGGAGAAGCAGGCTCTCCACTGAGCAGAGAGCCCGATGTGGGACTTGATCCCAGGACTCTGGGATCATGACCTGAGCCGAAGGCAGCAGCTTAACCAACTGAGCCACCCAGGAGCCCTGGTAGTTCTAGTTTTAATTTTTTGAGAAACCTCCATACTGTTTTCCATAGTGGCTGCACCAATTTACATTCCTTCCAACAATACATTAGTGTTCCCTTTTCATTACATCTTTGTCAACACTTATTATTTTTTGTCTTTTTTATAATGGCCATTCTAATATGATGAGGTGATATTTCACTGTGGTTTTGATTTGCATTCCCCTGATAATTAGTGATATTGAGTACACTTTAATGTACCTGTTGACCATTAGCATGTCTTCTTCAGAAAAATGTCTATTTAGACCCTTTGCCCATTTTTAAAATCAAGTTGATTGGGTTTTGTTGTTTATGCTATTGAGTTGTATGAGTCTTTATATATTGTGGAAATTAACCCCTTATCAAGTATATGATTTGCAAATATTTTCTCCCATTAGGTAGATTGCTTTTTCATTTTGTTGATAATTTCTTTTACTATGTAGTCCCACTTATTTTTGCTTCTGGGGTCAAATCCAAAAAAAAACAAAAAAACAAAACAAAAAAACCCAACCCAAACCAAAATAAACAAAAAAAACACTGGCACAACTAATGTTGACGACTCCCTATGTTACCCCCTATGTTTTCTTCTAGGAGGTTTGTATTAATATAAACTAGATTGCTATACATTGAAATGTGAATTGTAAACTCCATGGCAGTCACTGAGAAAATAACTACAAAAATATAATAAAAGATACAAGAGAATTAAAATGGTAAAATAGAAGGTATCTTTTTAACACAAGAAGGCAAAAATGAAGAACAGAATGTCAAAATTTTCATAGTATTGTATATCTGACAAGAGACTTGTTTGAGAAACAAATAAAGGGCTCTCACAATTCAACTAGTTTTTCCTGGTCTGTGTGGCCTATAAATAAAATTTGGGCTCATAGGTACTTGAGGCAAACTCCAGTGCACCAAAGAACGGGACTGCCAGATTTAGCAAGCAAAGCACGGAACATCCAGTCAAATTCAAATTCCACATAAACAATGAGTAATTTCCTAGTGTAAGCAAGCCCATGCAATGTTTGGGGAAAATTTAACTGAGTGTCCTATATTTCATGTGGCAACCTTACCTAAGAATCACCTTGAGGCTTCTTAAACGCAGATTCTCAGCCCTAGCCCTAGAGATCAGGATTCAGCAGCCCTGGGCTGGGACTCGGGAATCTGCTTTCTTAACCCTAGAGACTCTGACATGGGTGTCCAGGCCACATTTTGAGAAACACTGATTAAATTCTCCAAAAGTCATAAGATGCGTCACAATAGCTTCTCGCCATACCAAACTAACATAAAACATAGGACTACAGTTTTTGCAAAAATCTACACCTTGAAATAAAATGTCAAATGAAAGGCAAAGGAAAGCAAAATAATAAAAAACAGCTACAGCAAAACTCTGGAAGGAATTCAACCAAGTTCCCTTTGTGACTTTCCTGCCATATTCTTGGGAAAGGCGATCAGCCCCGACAGCCTATGGCAAGATCTCATGCAACAGGATATACAGGTCATCACGCATTTTTCCCCATTTATTCTCCTCACGTGGCCTGAGTTTGGCCACTTTGCTCTAAATCAGGCTCTGATTGCAACTCTAAATGCATTCCTTCCAAGATATCATAGAAAGCCGGAAACCACCACAACCATTGCAAAAACCCCCAAAGAAAGGGGAAAATCACTTCCACTGCGAGCCTTCCGCATAACGAAGACCCAAGTTCGCTGGATGGTGAGTGGATTTCAGGCCTACTCTACATGGTGAAATTAATTTAAATTCTGCTCTCATTCATAAAGCTTTTCCCAAAGTAGGCTGCATATGGCTATTTTAACAACATGTCTTCCAATGACTCTAGATTCCTCCCGCCGAGCACCAACCCGCTGTCAGAGAGGACACCTCCCCACTCCAACCGCATCTGCAAGGATTCAAGAAAAAACCCAACCCACTTTCCATCCACAGCCTCGACGATCTTGACCTCAATCTCTTGCTCGTACAGGGTGCGTAACATCCGGTCCCGCCTGTCCTTTCTGCGCTTGAGGTTGATCATGAAAATCTAACACAGGAAGAAAAAAGGAAAAGAAACACAGATTATTCAAGTTTTCCTTTAGGCAGTTTGAAAAGTTAAGTAAGTCTAAGGACCAAAGTTTTAGTTAGAATAAGGAGTGGGAAAAAATAGGGAAAACCATAGTGAAGATATGTTTATATTTCATATCAAGTCAAATGATATTAATCCAAACAGAATGACTTTCAGAACTGAACCATCTGCAGTGACTTCACCCTCTCTTTGTTTCTCTGATGCTTGTTGGTGGACAAGTTTGCCTTGTTCTTGAGATATGAAAAAAGTTACTCTTGAGGAGGTCAGGCGTGTTAAACCCAAAATAGAAGACTCAGCGGTAGGAGGCAGTTGGACGCGCGTATTAGACTTATTAGCAGACCCAAGTCTACATCCTGACTGTTATTTACTAAGTGTTTGCTTTGGCCCAGTTCCTATGCCTCAGTTTCCTAATCTGTAAAACTGGGATGATCCTGATCCTATCTCATGGATTGCCAATATTAGCTATCCTTAGATTTCACATCCATTGTAATAAATTTCAAGTCATTCAAAGAATGAGAAAGATCTAGTCTTAACACATTCCTTGCATTTCCAAAGGTTTTCAAACAGAATTATCAAGGTTTCAATGTTAAGAGATTCTTTGCCAGAATTCTTCAAATCCCCTAGAGACAAGGGAATTTTTTGGAAAGAAGTAAAGAGAAGGGGCTCTACTCTTAGAGGCAGCCCTTTGAGGGAAGGGAGAAATGGAAAGGTACCATCTCCGCATCATACTCATCCATGAAGTCCCCCCAAAACATGCATCCAGATTTCTACCCGTGAGGGTATGTCCATCTGTAGCCCCTATGTTCTTGATGGCTGCCCTAAATGCATACATATCATGAAACCACAGCAGGGAGTTATGGGTAGTGAGGTGGTCCTGACTACTCTTAGATTTAAGGAGCCACAGAAATACCTCAAGACTCACGAATGCTATTACAGGTAAATATGTGTACTCCCAAGGTCCTTTTGGTACAAGCAGTGACAAACTCACTCTGAACATTAAACTAGTCCTCTAAGAGTAGGAGACTTCAGCTGCCAGCAAGAAACATTTTTTTTTAATTTTATTTATTTATTGGTCAGAGAGAGAGAGCACAAGCAGGCAGAGTGGCAGGCAGAGGCAGAGAGAGAAGCAGGCTCCCCACTGAGCAAGGAGCCCGATGCGGAACTCCATTCCAGGACCCTGGAATCATGACCTGAGCCGAAGGCAGCTGCTTAAGCGACTGAGCCACCCAGGCGTCCCTGCCAGCAAGAAATATTGATGACATGTTGTCCGTAGCACAGAAAAGGAGAAAGCTACAGGAATAAATTGGATGGTGTTGACTTCATGCTGACTTAACTACCCACATGACTTTGAGGAAGACATTGAATGCTTCAGGGTCCAGTTCCCTTGTTTATTAAAGGGGAGTTGAACAACCTCATCTCGCAAGAACAGCACAGATTAAAATACCAATGATATGTGGATTAGATAAAGCTTGCTTTATGGCATGCCCAGAATAAAGAAGAAACTAGGTTTTATAACCAGCCTGGGCTTCAGACTTTACTGGGGATGAAGCTTTGGTTCACTTAGTCATTCTGAATGTAATCACCACCATGTTCTATGTTTTCCGGGATCAAAAACTACACCAGAATTTCAACTCTTCCTTCCAAAACACTCTCACTTCCATCCATTTATAAAGCTCTGGGCAAAGAAACTGATGGGAAAACAAGATGTCCTCTTTAAAGAAATTATCCATCTGATTTAGGGCAAAGTGAATTCAGTGCATCATGATTTCATTACTTCTCTTGATTACTTAACTGAGTATTTTTTATAACATAATTTCTGTGGTGACTCTATTTGCCTCGTAACTTGGAACTTCATAACTTAATGGTTGTGTTCTTTTACAGTCGTGTTCTTCCTGTTTAGGATCACAGTGAGATGGGCCATGTTTCATCCCACAGTTTTAGAAGATATGGAAAGGAAGGGGCATTTCCTCTTGTGTGTACATGGAGCTGCCCGAGGTCACTCCAGGAGAACAAAAACAAACCCAAACAAAAAATGAACAGAAATACAACAAAAAGTCGCCTCAAACCAGAGCTCTCTAGTCTGGGGAGACTTTAGTAAATAATAATCCAGTCCCAGCTTCTGCCAGGACAAGTGCAGTAAAAACTGTAGCCACGAAGGAAAAACACAGACGGCTTGCTCATACTTAGTGGATAGTAAACAGACAAAGAGCCACAGAGCCAAACGCAACCCAGACACCACCAACAAGGTCATGGAGTACGGAGAGAACGAAAAAGGCCCATGAAGATTCCCTTTTCCACCATCTTATCTCTGCTCCTGCCCCTGTATCACCTCCTAGAGTTGGCATTTTCCAAAAGACTTCCAGCAGCGACCCAGTCCTTACACCCCCATCAAATGGAAGACCAGAGCTAGAAGATCCTGGTTTTGTCCCATTTGATTTCCTTCAGCTTGGTCCTCAGAGGAATGTATTTAAATAGAAAAATGAATCTATGTAGAGATACATGGAATGATAATAAAATTTAAAAAAAATTTAAAACCCGGGTGGGGGGGGACAAAAAAAAGAAGACACGTGGGTTCTTTCACCTGGAGAACTGAGGGCTGATGAGGGTTGCAGGAAAGGACACCTCTAGTAAGATATGGAAGCTAATACAGTGTGTGATGGGGACCAAACTTTTCTGCAGCCCTGACTATTTTTTAAAATTATTTGCACTTTATTCTACTTCTCTACCACATTAAAATCATCTCTCCTCTGTGCAAACAGCATCATAGCTGCTAACTTTTTCCATTTAATATTCCTGAAATATTCTTTCCCATTCCTGAAGCCCAGATTCGCATCAGTCTTTAAAAAGAAATACCAATGACCATCCCAGCAGCCTTTAGATGGCTGTACCTGGGGACATGTGTGATCCAGCACAGAACGATAAACAAGGCTTTTCCTTTGACCGGAGCAGTGGTGGGAGCACAGAGCACAAAGCCTGGCCTATAATATGCCCAGAATCCATGGAAAAATTCAACCTCAGGTTGTGGATTCCTGAGGCATTGTCCTACCCTCTAGATCAACAAAGTCTTGAATACTGATCTGCAGCTACATGACACAAGGGGCCCACAAAGGATTCGGTGACTTGGAGCTGTAGTGTGTATTACCAAGAGAGGTATCTCTTTATATTCTTGCTTCCTTCTTCATGCAATCAAAACTTTATAATAAATATGGCCCTCGGAGGGCTATTGTGAAGTTCTTGACCACTGAAAGGCAGAACTTTACAACAGGTTTCTTTTTTTCTCCTTTTTCTTTTCCTCTCAACCCTGCCCTCAACTTTTTTCCACGGAAGAACAACACAGAGAAAATAAAGCACAGACTGTTTCAGAACGGTTTCTATGCAGTCAGAATAAAGTCAAGGTCCTCTAATACTTAAAACATTATCCTCTTTACCCTTGAATCTTGATAGAGAGGTTTACAAAATATAGCAGTATTTGCACCTAGAAAATATAAAATCCACTCTTGATTAAATAGTAACTTCTTTCTATCCCAATGATTAATTTGTTTTTACCATGATGCTCCTTTAAATAATTTTTTTAATTTGAGTATAGTTGACACACAATATTACGTGAGCTTAAGGTGCATGTGATTCTCTTTTTTCATCTTTTATATATATATATATTTTTTTTTTAAGTAGACTCCACACCCAACGGGAGGCCTGAACTCACGACTCTGAGTTCAGGAGTTGCATGCTACACTGATTGAGCTGGCCAGGCACCCCAAATGCTCCTTTTTTTAAGATAAGAAAGCTGAGACATGACACAGATAGTTTTCCCAAGACCTCGGTGCCTTTTGAGCCAAGCCAGTTTTGCTGGCTCTCAGATATAAGATCTGGCTTGCACTCCAATATGAACATGTAAGCATGCCACATACAGGCACATGCATGCACGTGCACACACAGACACATTTCCTACCTCATCAAATCCCATCTTGTCTGGATATTTAGGGACAACTGAAACAAACTGGGAGGGTTCCATTGGAGGACCGTCAACTAGAAGACAGAAGAAACACACACAGTACTTTGTTAGTGAAAGGATCAGGGAACAGAATTCCATCCACACACCTCGTGGCTAGGAACACAACCTGGATGTCGGGGCCTGGGGGTAACTGCCCAGCAGTTCTCCAGGACTGGGCGGCTACACAAGAACCCTGATGACCAGGGTTTCCCGGACACTTGTTCATACTCAGACTGCAATTAGGACTTATTTTCAGAGGAGATGGGAGTCAGTCTAGGGTAATGGTTAAGAGTGAAGGCTCTGGAGTCAGATGATCTGGGCCCAAACCTTGCTCGGTGAAGGTCTGAAAGAGTTAAGTGACCTCCCCATGCCTGTCTCTTCATGTGTAAAATCAGGATAATAAAAGTGTATCTTTTAGGGGGTTGTGAAATTTACATGAGACCTGCACGCAAAGCACTTACCACAGTAAATGGATGTAGGAAAAACTCAGTAACTTTTCAGCTACGACTTACTGTGGCTCATAATGAAAGACCTCAAAAGTAGGCCAGACTTCTTCCAAATAATGCTTTCTCTGTATATTTTAAAGGGACTAGTCTGGGACTATTTTTACCCCATTCAGGCAGGTTTAGCTACAGGTATGCCAAAGGTCCTTTATTTTAACAGGAACTCGCCTTTGAGGGCCAACCCACATCCCGAAACTTGGTACAGGGCTAACAGGTAAATTTCCAGATGGGAGGGACACTGCATCTTGAGTAATACAAGATTTATTTATTTCATACTCCAAAAAAAGTTTTCTTTACAAACTATACATTTGAAAGTTCAGAGGCAATGCTGAGTGGAGAATCTGGAAAGGTCTTGAGGATTTTTGGAAATGCAAATCCAAAGTACTCATTTGGTTTTCCTTAAAGGGGTAATACACAAAGAAAACAGTGAGAGCTGGTAACTTGGTGGTTTGAGGAAGTGGTAGCGGTGGCCATCACTACTGTTCAGCAGTAGCCATCTCCTCCATTCCTGGCAGATGAGAGGAATTACTTCCTCACCCTTGAAGTTGGTCATGGCCTCATGAATCTCTACCTCTCAGCTCTCCAAGCCCTCCTTCCACCCTGCCCCAGCCCACCACAACGGTCACAGTAGCAGATGTTGATAATGGAGAAGCCACACGTTTGAAGCAGCCTAGAATCATGTGCCAACATCTGGAGGACAGCTTCCCAGAAGGACGCCAGGATCACTGTGGACTTCGTGCTGCAAGAAATATGCCATTGCTGTAGGAAGCCAGTGAGATTTTTGTCACTCTTTGATATCCCAGCATAACCTCTTCATCCTTCTGACTGAGATACTGTCCAAAGAGTATTATTTGTTTAACTTATCCTTCCCTGGGATATTAAAGAGAAACCATGACATCCAATTTCACTGATGATCGAATGCTGTGAAGTTCTAGAAGGTAGTGAGACAGATTTTCTAAGTCAAACACAAGAGTTGGTCTCATTCTAATCAAGCCTGACCCCTATGGTCACATTTCTGTGAATATACAGTGCATGTGTTTCTGTTTCCATTAGAAGCCCAGAATGTTTTGTTCCTTTCTGTTCCACTCCACTCCTCATTAATTTTTTTTTAAATCAACAAATATTGATGGAGGAGTCACCACGTACAGACTTAGGCTTTTGAGGGAAAGAAACTTAGCATACAAACTTCTTTTTGTTTATAATGTTGTTTGAGGAGCTGCCTCCTTGGGTCCTGGAGTTGGGAGGTGGTTATATTTTGAGTTCCCCTTTTCACACTGTTGGTCTCTGTTTGGCACTCACATGGCCTGCGTGGCTTTAACATTTCAGCCAAAGAGACTGCTTTTAGCCATTTTGCTTCCATCAAACACAGGCAGTCATTGCAATCATAGGACAAGTGTCCCCCACAAGCCACAAGTGGTTGGCTCCTGAAAGCCACCACTGAGCAAAAATATGAGAAATATGTCTGGGTTTTATCCCCAAAGACAGAGCAAAGCCCTGGGGAAAGACAGGTTATACAAGAGAAAATATATATATATATATACAGGAAATACAAGTTAGACTTAAGAAACTAACTGCGCAAGGAGAAGGGATGTATCTTTGCTTCATCAGAGTTGAAGGTTAGGTATATCCCAGCCTTGGTTTGGGGTCATTTCTGACTCCATCATTCATAATTTATCAGTCCCCTCATTGACTCCCTCTCTAGACACGGCCCCTCACTGTGCCACACCAACTGAGACAATATGCTTCACTGGCTCCTGGAGAGTTTCAAGACCTAGGAATAATAATCACAGCTACTGTGATAGAGATCTTATTATCCGCCGAACTTTGTCAACACTCTTGACATATATAGTCACAGTTACTTAATTTTCACGACATGTACCATGCGTTAAGTATGAGTGTCCCTATTTTTATAGATAAGGAAATAAAGGCTTCAACAACTTTCCCAAGGTCTCAGAGCTGATGGAGCTGGTATTTGAACCTAAGTCTGCTTCCTGAACACTTTATCCCCACTCGGCCTGCCCCCAAAGCTGGTCCTGGGTGGCCATTGGCATCAAGGTGGCCTTGACAGCTGGGCTGAATTCACAGGAGCTCAGCTAAGTCTTTGCTCCTGGGTGACTATCACTTGCTTTTTCTGTAGTCTACACTGGAGCACCCACCATCCAGCAGCATACAATGCACCAGCCCAATCATGCCCCCCCCACCAAAATATTTGAGAGATCATGCTTGTACCAAATCCTAACTAAACCATAATCATTTAATCATAATCCTAAAATTGTCCTGAACTTCTTCGATTACTGTAGCCACCATCCTAGCTCAGATCCTCACTCACCACGATTGGGCTGTTTTTTGAAATTTTAATTAATTAATTAATTTTAGAGAGAGAGAGAACATGAACTGGTGGGGAGGGGCAGAGGGAGAGGGAGAGAGAATCTTAAGCAGGCTCTACATTCAGCACAGAGCCCAATGTGGGCCTTGGTCTCACGACTTTGAGATCATGACCTGAGCCAAAATCAAGAGTCAGACACTTAACTGACTGAGCCATGCAGGCGCTCCCGTGCTTGGGCTGTTTTAATATTTTCAAACTCTCATGCACTTAAGTCTTGCCTCATTCTAACTCGTCTTGCACACTATTGTCAAAATAGTCTTCTTTAAGCACAGTGCTGCTCTCAGCAACAATAGTCACACTCAACAATTTGCAATTTTTTAAGTGCTTTCATGTTCATGACATCATTTATCCTCATTTATCTTTTGGTTGTTTTTATAGATGAAGAAATTGAGACACACCCAGATGAGGACTAGTTCAAGGTCAAACAGGGAGTAACTGGTGCTAAGATCCAATAGTGAGTGATTGGTAAGATCACTGGACCTTCTGACTTCATGTCCAATAATCGTAATAATCTTTACATGACATTCTGTGGCTCCAGAATGTTGTTACTCAGAACAGGCACCTGAGCTCTTCCATCACCTCATGCTCTGACTTGCAAGACCAATCCCCTCTAGCCTCATATAACCCATTGACTTCTTTCACCTTTACAAGGTCTAGCCTCCTGTCATTCATCCCCCAATCTGCTGTACAGGAAGCACATTCCCAGATTTTCTGTATGGTTCCTAACATAAAAGTGAGTGAGTATGTGTAGAGTGATGGGCAGAATGCTTCCTGTGAGCCTCAGCTGGTGCTACACCCCGTGTCCCACCCCACCCCAGCTCCTCAATCTGCTCTCTGAAACTCCAGTCTGTAATTCATCCACTCCTTGACGTTATCAGTCCCTTACTTTCTCTGAATGTCTCTTTACCTTTTTATTTGAACTAAAACTTGGTTTCCCTTGGAGGACACTACTTCCCTTTCACCTATGAGAGTAGAAACTGATTTTTCTTATATCCCCCAATGTATTCCCAAACTGTTTCCCTTTCATCCCTCAAAACTCCCAGCTTCTTTGCAGTGTATGTTAGCACCCTCTGCCCCCTATTCATGCCTCCTCTGCCACTGATGATGGCAGCCTTTGGCTCACAGTCTCACTGTCCCTGTCATCATTCTTAAAACTTTAGCATCCGTGTGGTGATCCACTGGACAACTGGGATTCTAGGTCCTGCACCAACAATCATTCTTTCAGTGACCCACTACCATGTCTCCATCACCTCTTCATGTCCTCATGTCTGTTGGTGCCCAACCTAGATTTCTTGGGCTGGCACTCCAACCCCCCACACCTTTATAAAGACTCTTGATTTGCTTCCGTGGATCTTGCTTGGTAAAATCCCAATCCTGCTTGAACTTGATTATCCACTTACTCAGCCCCAAGAATACTGCAAGAAAAATTCACACAGTCGTGTTGACTGAATCACTTTAAAATTACAACCACAGATGTCACATTGGCACTCGACATTGCCAAATGATGCAACTAGGCTTCCATAGTAAATTTACTTTCCCACTCTCCGAGCGATGTGTTTTATGCCTGTCCTCTCTCCCAGCACCTCCAGCATCTCTCTCAATGGACTCTGTCTGATGAGTCCATCCTCTCTCTGATGGACTACATACCTCATAAAGAAAACAGTCAAAGTAGACCTACCTTTTCCTTCTACCTCAAGTCCACAAACCCAGCTGCATCTGGACCTACACATTCTGCCTTCCCATCTGCTAGCATGGAAGAAGCATCTGTGTTCCCACTTTGGACAACTTCTCTAATTCTGTCCCAGACTACAATGCCTCTTGTCTTCTCAAGGACTTCAGCCTTACAATGGCCTTCTTCTCTTTCAACATCCACCCAGTTCTCTTGATATATTGGATCCTTCTTGTTTGTATATGAATATGTTAAAATCCTATCTTAAAAAAAAACACAACACAAAACAACCTCTCCTTTGATCTCTCATTCCCTTTCAGCCGCCATCCTATTTCTCCACCCCCATCTCATCAAGATTCCACTTTCTCATCTCCCCATTGTCCTCTCTTTGGCCTACTCCAGTCGGCTTGTGTCCCCATCGTTGCACTGCAGTGGCTCTTATCAAGGTCATTACAGATCTTTATCTTGACAGAACCAATGTTAAATTCCCTATCTTCATTTTATTGGCCATCTCGGCTGCATCTGGCTCCTTCCTGAGACACTTCTCAGTTTTTCCTTCCAGCTTTTTGGCTGTTTGTCTCCCCCAGGGATCTGTCCTGTTCCCTGCCCTCTTCTCTTTCTATGATCTTTTACTAAACAAGTTCGCACTGTTCCATGACTTCAAATGTCCTTTTAATGCTGATGACTTTCAAATGTCTGTCTCCAGCTGGAGTATCTTCCCTGAACTCCACACTCATATCCAAATGTCTCCTAACTTCTTCACTGAGATGTTTTAAAAATATCATAAGTTTACATGGCCAAAACTTCCCTCCCTAAATCTTTTCCCATTTCATTAGAGGGTATGACAGGCCAAAATCCTGGTGTCATCTGGATTCCTTCCTTTCCTTTGTTGGCTGCATCCAGGTCTCTGTAAGTCCTGTTGGCTCTATAACAAAATATATCCTAACACCACCTGCTTCTTATCACCTCCCTGCTACAGCTTGCATCCCAACCACCATTTTCTCTCACCAAGACAGAGGTACAGCTCCTCCTATACTTGAATGTCCATACCACAGACTGAGTCATCTTTCTATATGCATACATCACATATGCCACTCTCCCTGCCCCATCCCAACATGTTACCCCATTTCTCTTTAAATAAAATCTGAATTTCTTGCTGTGGCCACAGGCTCTGCCTGATCAGGACACTTCCTCCTTCATGACTTCATCTCCTTCTACTCAACTCCTCTGTACTCTGACCACATTGGCCTGTTTTTCTTGGAGCATCACAAGCTCTCCTAACAGCCTTTGTAGTTTTGGGGGGCTTTCTGTTGTATTTTTGTTTTAAGTAGGTTCCATGCCCAGTGTCAAGCCCAAGGCAGGTCTTGAACTCATGACCCTGAGATCAAGACCTGAGCTGAGATCAAGAGTCAGATGCTTAACTGACTGAGACACCCAGGTACCCCTGTAGCTCCTTCTGCTTGGAACACTCTTCCCCCAAATATACATGAAGGGCTGCTCCCTTCATAGATTGTCTACCTCTCTGTGTTGGAATATAAATTCACCGATGGTGAAGCTTCTGCTGATTTTGCTCACTGCTGTATCTCCAGCATCTTGAACAATGCATGGAATATAGTAAGTGTTTAATCAGTACTTATAGCCTGAATCTCTCTTCTAAAATCTTCCTTGTCTCCTTACTGCTTTCAGGATGTGGATTCTGCCTTAGCTGGGTAATTCAGAGACCACAATAATTAAGCCACCCCAACCCTCAAATTTTATTTACTTCTACTGTTCAAAGCCAACTCTCTTCCAGGGTGAGAATGCTTTTTGGACGATATCTTTACTCGGTCTGTTTCCTCTGCCTAGAGTGCCCTCGCCGTATCACTCCTTCTGTTTAAACTTCTAGCAAAGCCCAGTTTGAGAACCACCAGGGCTTGGTGGACTCTCCTAGAACACACCTGCCCACAGCAATTTCTCCTTATTTCAAATTCCAACTGTTCTTATATGTGCTTACAAAGCACTATACTGTACTATTGGGATCTTTTAATGGTTGTCCTGTGTCTCCAGTTAAATATCTATACCCAAAACAGAGAACGGTTGTAAAATGTTTTGAATTGCCAGTACCTTCATAGAGTGACTCATAGATTGTAGGAAGGCATTCAATGTTTGTACATAAATATAATTCTTGTTCTAATGCTGCAATTGGTATAGTCTATTAGCAGCCATTTCTTTAATGCCCATTGGATTCCAGATGTGCAAAATGCTTTTAACATCTGGATCATCTTTCCTGTGGACACTTAGCAGATATGATTTCATTATTATATTTTTCTTAATCCTACAGTGTCCTCCAGTCTATATTTCTGCATTATTATCCTCAAAGTTTTATTTTTATTTTTGATTGGGATAAAAGGCAATAAGATACTATCCTTGTCTAGAACATAGACAATAGGCAGAAACAGTATGTATTCAAGAAATTCACACACAAAAAAAACTCCTAAGGGCTGTTTCAAGAAATACTGTCACAATGAACGAGCTCCCTATTCAATTCTCATTCCCCCCATGAAGGCTGGATTTTTTGTTGTTGTTGTTCATTATCCCTATTATCCTTTATATTATTTGAGAATAGTAGTGCTTCCTGTTGCTTTTTTCAAACCCAGGGACACTGAGATAAGGAGAGACTGGATGGCTTACTAGGTACCATGCACAACACCAGGCAAAGGCTGTGATGGCAGGAGTGCCCCTCTCCTCATCCCGAGTGTAGTCTATGGACATACTTTGCTCAACACCACTGATACAGGTATACTGAGCTGACTGATACTTTGCGAACAGAAGCTTATGTAAATGCAGTAGGAGAGCCTGCTATTTTAATCTTTAAAAGATTATGAATCTTTTAAATTACTATTGTTTTTCTTACCTTCAGGACCCAACCAAGTTTCTTAAAAAAAAAAAAAACACCAAAATCTGTGTTCCTTCTCTATTTCCTTGCTTCTTAGTTACCTCTCAAACACTTTGAATTCTGACAGCCTTTTTGAAATCATCCTCGTTATGGGCATTAGCTGAAAAAAACCCACTGGACTTTTTCTCAGTATTCATCTCACTTGAACTTCCTTCCACATCTCACACTCCTGTTTTAGTGGAATTCTGGGGTGTCACATTATCTGGTTGATGAATCTCAACTCAGTGTCTTTAGGCTTGATAGATTCATCTCTCCATCTCCTCACTGGACCTTTCAACCTAAACTCATTCATCCATTTACTCCTTCAATTATTCAACAAATATTTACTGGGCACCTACCAGGAGACAGGCAAAGGACTGTACTTTGAGACAAATACAATAAATAAGACATTTACTGTCTGAAGGTGGGGAGCAGGAAATAGATCTTCACAGTCAACTCAATGGACCTAAAAATGAACTCATGGTTTTTTTTTTCCTTTATTCTACGTGTTCTATACCATTTAAAACTCGTAGAGTGATCCCAAAACATTCAAGTCAGAACTTACAAGTTTTTCTTTGCTTCCCTTTTGCTCAGTCACAGACTCTTGGCTGGTCTTTTTAAGCATACGTCATGAGGTTCTCTTAATCTTTTCCCTCCTCTCCATTCCCCCTGGTCCTGCCCTAGCTCGAATCCTTGCCATCTTTTACCTACTTTACCATATAATGTCCAAAATGAGCTCTTCAACTCTGGCCTGAGACCAGCCATCCCCTGCCCTACCCTACTCCAGCCATACTTCTCTTACCATGAGAGAGACCTTTCTAAATTCAGATTTCAATCAGACATTCTCTGCTAAAAAATCTTTTTAAGAGTTCCCCTCCTTTCAGGAAAAGTCCAAACACCTTCTTATACATTAGAGGTCCTTCTGGCTGTGCTCCTGCCCACTTTCCAGCCTCACTTTCTGCTGTGCCTCCCCAACCGTCCCCACTGCCCTCCCCCCAACATCCTACACTCCCGTGATGAATACTGGAATTTCTCAGATGTTTCGCAAAAATGAAGTGCAAATATTCCATCCTCTTGGAAGCCATTTCCAACATCCTCCCCTAGGTGGGATTTATTCATTACCTTCTCCTTTAGCCACACTGCACATTCTACATGCTAATTAGTACAGTAACTGATTATTGAGCACTTACCGATTCTGACATCATGCTAGACCCAGAGGCGATAATGATGCAGTGTCTAAGGACATGAGCTTTGTAGAGAGCAAGATTGGTTCAAGTCTCACTCCGTCATTTGTTTAGCAAAGTGATCTAGGGCAAGTTGCTGACCCTCTCTCTACCTCCATTGCTTCATCTCTGATATAGGGGTAATAAAAACCCTTTCATTGAGTGTTGTAAGGATTAATGAGACGATAGACAAAAAATGCTTGCCTAGTATCTGTTACATGATAAGTCATTATTAAGTTGAAGTCATAATTATTGTTATTGGACTTTTTATATACATCATGGAGAATGTGCCCCCAAGCCCTAAGGTTTTATCTCCATTTCACGACTCAGGAGGTTAGATTGCTTTTCCAAAGTCATATAATTAGAAAGCAGTAAAAGTTTAGGGTTCAAATCCACACCACAAAACACCATTCTAGCCCTTATGACCTTGTGTGAGATGTATTTCCTGTGTACCTAGCTTCGCCACCTGGATCGGAAGCTCGCTGAGGGCAGACCTTGTCCTACTCGTACGTCACATAGGAAAAGTTGAAGAGCGAATGAACAAGTGAATGTTTCAGCCAAGGGAGACTGATGGCTGTGAGATCTCAGTCCTGGGAAAGGGGAAGAGGGGCTGGTATGGTCATGGTGGCAAAGGAACAAGAGGCATCTCCCAGACTCCAGGGTTACTCACTCATCGCCTCTATTTGCACATGGATGAGGTTCTCGATATCTTCCTGCAGGGTCTGATGGGGCTTCAGGGGGATGGGCAGGTAGCCGTAGTGCTCTCGGTTGCAGACATACATCTGGATGCCTGAGGACCCAAGACAGCAACAAAAGCAACCAATCAGAAAACACAGTTCTTAGTTTTCTAGAGACAACTAAGGGGAAAACACACACACACACACACACACACACACACACACACACACACACCAAAAAACCTTGGACTGTGGCTGAAGCTGAGTCGGGCGCTGAAACTGAATGGTAGTTGTTTCAGACATTGTCTGCANAAAACACACACACACACACACACACACACACACACACACACACACACACACACCAAAAAACCTTGGATTGTGGCTGAAGCTGAGTCGGGCGCTGAAACTGAATGGTAGTTGCTTCAGACATTGTCTGTAGACCTCAAAAATGCTCTTTATAAAGAAAATTTAACACAGCATTGGGGGTTAATAAAAACCGTGCGCCATTCTTCAGCTCAGAGGAAATTGATTTTTTTCTCTCCAAAGAAAAAGCATACTCGTGGTCTGAAATGAACACTAAAGGCATGAAGGGATCAAAAGCAGGCAAGGAATTCCCATTCCAGAGAACAGAATGGAACACTGTAATCCGCTTACAGGAAATAACAAGAAAATGAGGAATAAAACTCACATTTGATATGAAAGCAAACAGGAAAATCCTGCGAGGCTGATAGGTTATTAAAGCTAAATCTAGGCATATGGAGAACAAAAGACAAAGGAAATTTAGAATTCTCCATGGCTTCTCCATGGTTTTATTTCTTCTCTTAGCAGGCATGGATTGGGAGTCAACCAAGAGACATGAAACTTATATAACAGATTCATAAAGGGACAAACAAGTCTGCTTTTCAAGTCCTGGTAAGGATCTGCAGTGTGACAATACCAGAAAAATGCCCCAGGCCTCTTCTATTCAACACTGGGTTTCCAGGCCTCATATGGTTAACTCCAAGAGTTTCACAGCATCTCTGTTTAACCACACATCTAGGAATATAGGAATCAAGATGGTCTCAGAGGGATCCAACAATTGACAGTCCCGCCTAATGAAAAGATTTCTTAATTCAAAGGATGAGTCTGCCAAGCTCTGGTCCATGGGTCCAAGCTTGTGACTGGTTAATTGCTATAATCATCTATGCTTTCCAGAGACAGAATTACCTGCATAGTGACTTCTCTATGTCGTGCAGATGAAATTTCCTTCAGTCAGCTCTATTACCTGCCAAATCAGGTGAAACTGTCTCACAGCATCAACAGAGAAGAACAGGGAAGAGAAAAGGGCCTTTATTCTCCTTTTTACTGAATCTGGCTCAAATCGGGGCTGGTCCAACACACACTGTCGCTTCTCTTGCTTCTCCCACTAGCTCACTAACTCTGCTATTGGCCCACGCGAATGCTTCTGAGGAGCTTTAAACTAAAACATAGCCTGTTGCAAAGTCATGATGAGATCAGGAAATGGAAGGAAAGTGATTTCATGTTTCGGCTGCCTCTCAATCCTAATTAGGTAAATCATTTTAGCATTCACCTTTCCAAAGCTTCAGTAAAAAGGAGAGACGAGACCTAGCCAAGCTGTCCATCAAATGTGGAGGGACAAGAAAGGCATTTTCACACAGGCAAGGTTATAAGTATTTACTTACCATTGCACTTTCTCAAAAAGTGACTGGATGTTGCAGGAGAAAGGGAAGGGAGAAGGAGTAAAGAAAAGGAGAAGAGGAGGGGGTGGACCACAGAAAACAGGGGCATCCATGTGGGAGGAAGGGGAAGGGCATCTGGGGTTGGGGTCGATAGGTGTGGCACCACTCAGATACAAGTGCTTTGGAAGGCTCCAGGAGAGACATCTTCACAAATGTGCAAAACGAACATCTGAAAAATCGGACCATTCTAAGAGAGGTTTTAGACAATTAGGGCTTAGTTTTAGATTATATAAGGAATGGTAATATTATCAATAGATAATGCCTCAAGCAAAATCAGAGAATCAAGAAGTAGCAACATGAGCACATTATTTAGAAACACGGATAGCATTATAGATCCCCCATCATCTGTTGGAGTTAGGTGTGCATCTTCTAGAAGAGGAAATATTGGTACAAGGGGTGATGTGTAGGGGACTTCTAATTTTACAATAAATCTTGGAGGACTCTTTGAACTCTTTCAACTACATACATGGATGATTCGATAAAAACATAAACATTTTTTTTTAAAGATTTTATTTATTTATTTCACAAAGGGAGAGAGATCACAAGGAGGCAGAGAGGCAGGCAGAGAGAGAGGGGGGGAAGCAGGCTCTCCGCTGAGCAGGGAGCCCGATGCGGGCCTCGATCCCAGGACCCTGAGATCATGACCTGAGCTGAAAGCAGAGGCTTTAACCCACTGAGCCACCCAGGCGCCCAAACATAAACATTTTAAAAGGAAATGTGTTGATCATTAGTTAAAGTCTATAAAGGAATCTGGTACTCTCAGTGAAAGCTACTACTGGAGAAAACAATTTTCTTCCCCTTTGGAAAAGACTGGTAAATGAAACTATACCTTGAAGCTCTGTGCTTGTCTTGTGAAAATATCAGATATTTTCTTGTGCTCACATAGTATCTTAACACAGCAAATTGATATGTTTACTTTTATCTCTGGTGATGACAAATCGGATTCGGAAGAGCTATGACTTGTCCAAGGTCACACAGTAAGTCATTAGCATGAAACCTTGGTCCCTAAAGAGCCAAAGCCAAGTATCTCCTTATCTGCCCAGGGTTCTGAAGTCAAGTCACAGAACCAGTACTAACTCTAAGTTGCCACTGTCACACGTGGGAGGCACTTTGATTACTACCAGTGCCATGGAGGAGGCAGATCTGCCTGCCCATCACCCACGTCTTGCCTTTTTTGACTCAACAGCAGATATTCAGAAGATGACTGGCCGGCGCCAGAGATGGCTCCTGTGGCCGTGATCCAAAGCCCACATCCCTGGCCACAATGGAAAGTGAACTCCTGACCTTGGCTTCCTTATAGCCACAGAGACTCGTCTATGACCCCGATGCTCTCCTCTGGGGCTAGATCAGCAGCCGCACCCCAGCACATCAGCATACTTGGATTGCCCCTCTCACTTACCAACCCACATGTGGCAATGACTGGAGTCTGAGGTGAAAGGTTAAGGACCAAGGTCTGTGGTTAGACACTCCTGCTGGGTATCTACAGGCCCTTTATTGCCTTTTGGACATTTAACAAATGAAGCTTTAATGGATGAAACACAGCTAGGGAGCTTCACAGAGTGAGAACAAGAGAATGCAAATCATTTTTCATCAAGGGAGAAGGGGAGTGCTCTGGTTTGGATCTCCAAAGTTCCCATGGGCTGCACAGGACTCCCGGGCTCGTTCTTGTCTTTCCTGGAAATACTTCAAGAGAAGTTCAAGTGCCACCTTGGAGCCACAGGACTGTCAGGAAAGCTCTTTCATCTCCCCCAGATGACAGCAATTCTTTCCTGCATGACCCCTGACGCGTCCACGGTTTACACGATCGGTGTGACCCTCAGCTTGTCCTGCCTCACAACTACTACCCATGTTTCCACATGTGAAGACCTTATCTCCCCAATTAACACAGAGCCTAACACGATGCCAGGCATGAAGACAAGGCCTAGAGTATTCCCTCTCCTTTCTTTTCTACCTCTTTTCTCTCCAGTTGAATCACCAGATAGCTTTGGGCCTCTCCACCTGTTTTCAATGTCCTGGGAAGGCCTATGGAAATCTGACCCACAAAAAAGGGAAGTCTGAGTGAACAGGCCAAGCAAAGGACAGAGCTGAAAAATTCCTACCGAGCCTGTGTCACTCTTCCAGCCCCAAATCCAGTTCTTGATTAAAAAATATATACATCCTAATAACTGAGTGCTTGGGTCACAATAATACCTTAAGCACTGACTATCAAAGAGGACTCTGTTAGGCAACGTTACTGTAATTGTGAGCAGTTCACTTTCTTGGAACATCCTTACTGCAGGCTTGGAAGCAAAGGGACTGGCACAACCCAAAGGAATGAGAAGGTCCCGAGTCTGCTTCCCATCCTGGAGAAGTCAGAGCAAATCACAGACCAAATTAAAAGAGATGGTTTCCATTAACCTTGACCCAAGAACCTTCATGAAAACTTCCAATCTAGATGAGGATTGGAACCCTACTTTTGCCCTGACCCGGGGCTCAACAATGCCTACAGCTGGCCCAAGGGTCTAAATGGCTCTAGCAGCCAAGGAAAAATAATCAGCCTTCCACATTTCCACCAAATATTCTCATTCCTACCAAGTCTACAACTGATGAGTGGGACACTGATGGCTTTAAAGATGGCCTGCTGCGTGAGCTGTAGCTTGAGTTTGTATTAACATTCTCACCTGCCAGCAACCTGCCTCAGTTGTCTGCGGTCCTGATCCCATCCCCCCTAATGTATATGGCTGCGTGACTTTATTCACCATCTGCCTGGTTTCTGAGCTCACTTCTGCTAATGGCGAAGTGGCACATTTCTGGCTCATGGATAATGGGACCTGACTTCTCTCAGGAAGGTCTTAATGACCTTGAGAATATAGCTTTGTTTTAGGAATGTTGTGTACCTTCCTGCTGAGTTGCTGCAGAGAATGAAAGCCTCCCTGATGGCATGTGCAGCGTGACACAAGAGAAATCACTTACCCTCCTACTGACTTGTCATCTTCAAGTAGCCTATGGGCCCCACTGGAAACATTTCCCAGTGTTTCTTGAAAGACTCTGGCTCTGCCTTTCCTTCCATGGGGACTGTGGCAGAGACCGCTGGTCACCTCTATAGATCTGTCCCCTCCTCCTTTAGGGTGAAAGAACTGGGGTTCTAGACTGCGTAGGATAAAGAGCACATTCTGAGCTCTGCTTCCAGCTATGTGTTGACCTGTGACAAAGTTCTGGCTAAGGCGATATGCATGGAAGTGACACATTCAAGTCCTTAAATGAAAGAGTGCCCTTCCCTCTCCAGGTTTTACTCAATGGCTAGAATGCATCCATAGTGATGAGATGTCTTGGGTCATCCAATTAGGGGCGATACTCATGGAGGATGGAGAAGCAACAGAGAAGGAGCTGGGGGCTCTGAAAACTTTGGGGAACTGAGCTACTCTGCCAGCTCAGGCTTTTTAAAGAAGAGATGAACTTCTATTTTTAAAGTCTGGGGTCTTTGCCAATGTTGTTTTAAGCTTCTGTCACAGTTTCCTAATTAATTAAAAATTCCTATAGTGAACAAAATGATGCAGCAGCCTCATAGAGAAGCAATCACCAGCTCGTGGCTGCTACCACGAGCTCTGTCTTCCCAGCACTCAAAAGAGAGAGAGAGAGAGAGAGAGAGAGAGAGAGAGAGAGAGAGAATGGATTTCTGAGGAGGGGCCAGCCCTGGCTCTTGGTCATTGGTGCTCACAGGGACAGCAACAGACAGTCCTGAATTGCAAATAATTGTCTCTAATGCTACCTGAAAGAAAAGGTTTATATAGGACTGTTATATACGAAGATGCACAAAACAAAGCAGCTGGTTATTTGCAGTGTTTCCATGGTGACAGGACAACTGAACACAACCAGTACCTGCTTGCCTGCTGGAGAAGGCAAACACGATGATGTCATCAAAGGTCCAGGTATAGTCCTGGTGTGGGGGATAGAACATCAGCTTGTCAGAGGCTTCCTTCCTGAGGTCAATTAGGAAGGTGGAGTGAACCATGGGGACGGGAAAGCAGCCCATCCTCTTCCATTCTCTGATCTGAAGGTAGTCTGGGGTGCGTTTATAGAAGCCCTGGAAAAGAGAAATAGGTGGGCTTTGTTCTCTGATCTGAGACCTTCATCTTTCTTAGTCTTCCGCTAGGCTCTTTCCTTCCAAGCCACCACCAGAGTTAAGGAGAAGTCCCCAAGCAAAGTCATTACCACTCTTCTTATCTGGGTCTAAGAATTTCCAACAAAGCTCAAGAAATGCTATTTGCAAAGAGATTAACACTTAAAGGGTCTTGTTATCAGAAATAATTTTGGTTTCAGCCTATCTCTGGATTTAACGATCTCATAAAAGTCTATTTTATGTTGATGCATGATTGAATGTGAAGTGTAAGTATTAAGAGATGGTGGAGCAGAGCAGTTAAAAGCACAGGTTCTGGTGTCTGGCTGCCCAAGTTCAAATTCTATCTCAGCAACTTATTGTCTGGAGGTACCAGTCAGGTGACTCAACTGTGCTGTGCCTATACCCTCATCTGTAAACCAGGGATGATGGCACGGTCTACTCCATGGGCTTGCCTGTAAAAATTCGGTATGGCAAAATCTGAAAATTGCTTAGCATAGTGCCTAGCACCGAGAAAGCGTCAAAAAAAATATTGATTAACACTAAAATTACTACATACGTGGCTAATATTCTTAATGAAATATGCAGTACTTAGACATACAAATAGGGTCCTTCAGTGCAGTTACTTAATCAATGTTCTGGTGAAGCTGCCCCTGCTCCACATGCTTTTGGGGATTCTTCTTTAGAAAGTTCTTTCTGGAAGAGCACACAGGACAACCAACCTCCTTACTCTGTGGTTTTGAACACACTGGTTTGGAATAACGCAGCTTGGTTTCACCCCAAACTTAACTGCTCATTCAAAAGACATCTACTGAGTACTTGCTATATCCCAGGCACTATGTTTAGATGTTGGAGACTTAGCAGTAAACAGGCATCCCCAGTCTCAGCCCCCACGAAGTATGGCGTCTGGGGAGCTTCCACTTCAGTGGCACCATTTATAACCTGACTATTGCCAAAGCTCAACTCTGTTCCAGAAAAGATGAATATGTATGATGTATATGGGAAGATGTTAAATGGATATGGAAGCTTTGAAAGGCATTTCCAGAAAAGTTCTAGGCTCATGGAATGAGTGTGAGCCAGTACCCCAAAGGGCACAATACTCCGTGGACAAAGAACTTCTCCCATGTTCATTGATCAGTCACCTCATCATAAGGTCACATTTTCTGTTGTGATGTCAGCACCCACACACTAGGCACAGCAGCCTCTTCTATCTCTGCGACATTTCCTACAAAGCCTAGGTAGGTGTTCTGGCTGAGCTCACCCTAACACTGACCACATAACAACGTAGAAGGATCACAAATTAAGAACTTNGCACAATACTCCGTGGACAAAGAACTTCTCCCATGTTCATTGATCAGTCACCTCATCATAAGGTCACATTTTCTGTTGTGATGTCAGCACCCACACACTAGGCACAGCAGCCTCTTCTATCTCTGCGACATTTCCTACAAAGCCTAGGTAGGTGTTCTGGCTGAGCTCACCCTAACACTGACCACATAACAACGTAGAAGGATCACAAATTAAGAACTTGAAAGATGCGAGTGTTAGAGTCATCTTAACCTTCCTTTAGCCGTTTGATCTCGGCCCATGTTTAACCGCTTTGAGCTAACTTTCGTCTCCTGAAAAATGGGATAATAGCTGATTGGTGTATCTCACGGGATTATAGAATGGATCACATGTTCTAAGGTCTACTTGAAGATACTTTGACAACTGTAATTCATTATGTGAAGTAGTATTATTGCTACAATGTTTTATTAGCCTTTAACTTCAGGATTGCTTAACATCCTTCAATTTATGAGCATTCTTCCAAGGGATAAAGGCAACACCGGTTCTTTGAAGGACTGCCTAAGAACACATGTCAAATACAAAGTTCTAGACTATTAGGAACAATATTCTCAGAATGAGAAGTTTGGAAAACTCATGATGATGAATCACTGAATATCCTGAGGGTGAGCGGAAGGAAGCAGAGAAAATGAGAGCAAGAGAGAGAGAATGAATATGCCTTCTGCAGACAGGCAGAGGTGACAGATGTGTCTTTTTTGACAAAAAAAAAAAAAAATGAATGTTGTTGGTAATAAATAATTCCTGTTCTTGGCCAGACAACACCAGGGTCATTTTGTTTGGGATGTGTTTAAAGTCTCTGGAAACCAGGGCCTGCCTTTAGCTTATGAAGTCATTGGCTTCTTCTGTTCCTACCCTAGCAGAAATCTGACTAAGGATGGTAGAAAGCCAAAAAAAAAAAAAAAAAAAAAAAAAAATTAGAATTGCCCCTAACTTGCTCTCTATTTTACTATGCAAAATAAGTGAGCACATTTCTCCTGTTTGCTTTTAATGATTAAAGCAAATAAGGAGATAATAAAAACCTAGAGGCTGTAGTTACTAGGGTAATCCACCCGTTTTCCTGGTGTCAACACATACTCATTAAAAACAGCCCTTGAGTGATTCTACCAAGTGAAACACTGCAGATTATTAACTGAGAATGTATGAATTTAAATGAACTTAATAAAACGTTCTCTCCTCAAGGAACTGAATGTCTTTTATAAATATGAACTTAATGTCTCCTTAAAAGAGATGCAGATAACATGCACTCACGATCTCTCAGAACTGCAGGAAATAACTCATCCAGCAGCATGGCAGAGCTACTGTTTTTTAGAAATTTCAGAAATTTTGCAAGCCAGTTGACGTTTTGGTAGCTTAAAATCTGTTTTAAAAAATCATGTTAATTCCCACCATTCCAACATACCACAGACAGTAGCTTTGCATATTTTTTGTTATAATACCACCAAGGGCCCACACGGCAATTATTTAGCTTTCCCTCACTTCTGTGGGGACACTTCGATAACATTTAAGTTGTTTACATGGTGGGAATACCTACCCTATCAAACCTGGCATGTGACCAGTCAGGGTTTTTCCCCCAACAGAGAGCCAGTTATCAAACATTTATCAACACACTACTGGATGCATCGTGCATCCAAAACCAAACCAAATATAAAAGAGGGACTCAAAATTTAACCCTTTGAGCATGAGAACACACTTAACATACATTTTTTTCCCCTTAGCACAGCTTTATTCCCTATATAGTGCATTGATCGGGTTATCTCTGTAATTTATCTAACTTATTAACTAGAGAATTAAAAATAAAATCATCCCAAAGCATTCACTGCAACAGAGTTCTAGACTTCGAAGATTTTACAACGGAAAAGAGAGATGATGGAAATGTAAAATTTTGTTTCTCACTTGAATTTTGTAAAAACGAGCTATCATAGTAGCTCTGATTCTTGGATGTCTTTGGAAGTAAATTTGGTGAAATATATCAAAGGTCATCAAAATATGTATACTCTTTGACTTAGTAATTCTACTTCTAAGAAGCTATCCTAAGGACATAATATTAAATACAGAAAAGTGTACATTAATCATCATGGTCATTATAATAGTTTAAAGTTGTAAACAACTTGAGTAATTTCAAACTCAAAGAAAGGTTAAGTAATTTGCATTATAACCATTTGATGATATAGTTATTAATGATATGCTGTTATCCATGATGCTAGAGTGGTGGAGAGTCACATAATTTTTTTTTAACTTTTTTCCATTTCCAACTTTTTCTATAGTGTTCTTATGTTTTAATACCAAAAAGCCCTATTTTAAAAGAAATCTCAAAATCAGAGAGGAAAAACGTACAAATGTCAGTAAGTTTTATCGGTGTAGTTAAAGCTTCTAAGGCCAAGCTCATGAGAATATTTTCTTCGTAATTCATTAATACCAAAAAGCTCACTGGATAATGCATTAAATATGGATCTCCCTCCTTTCCTGAACATGCTGACTCCTGTAACACCATGACACACACGTTTCAAGGGAGGAAGGGAGGAAAAAGGCGAATGGGGCCGTGGTTGACATAATGGCTGCCTTGTTAAAACCCATAGCCTTAATCCATTGGCCAGAAGACTTGCCTGAGGTGTGATTCCGCACCAGAAATTAGAGTACAGGCCCCGAGACTCCAGCATGGGTGCCACAATGGTTTTGTTTTCTGCAATCATTAGATTGAGGGTCTGTGGATTAGTCAGGAAGTTGTCAACATCTATGAACTAGGAAAATAAAAGGATAATGTCAGATGAAAAAGTACTTTTCGGTATTGAATTCAAGACTAACGCAGCACTTCTGAGGGATCTCAGAAACTTGCTCATGAGACATGGAACCAGTTATTTATGTTCTCCTATTGAAACTTGTTGAAGCCGGATGCCATTCATTCGGGCAAAATGTATATTTAGAATCACTTCCACATGTCTAGCTCTGCATAAGGCGCCAAGCAATAAATTGATGTTACCATACTGGGTACACACTCGACCAACACCCAACCCACACCTTGGTTGTGGTTAATAACCACTAACAGCTTCCAAGAGCTCTTAAAGGGTCATCCAAAAACACTCATTGAGTGCCCAGCCTAGGTACAAGTGAACAGACTTATTTAGGTTGTCCATAAGAATGCCAAAATGGCCCAAAACAGATCTACCAATGCCATTTTAATGTTACAAGTAACATTTTTTTGAATGTACATAATATCCACTCATGAAGCTTTTTGCTCTCTTACCAGAAGTCCATGTTAACACTGATTCATACACAGGGATAGTTTAAAAATAGATTCTATTATATAAAATAAATAATCTCACTGAACTGTACACTTAAAAAATTAAAATGATAGGCTTTATGTTATGTATATTTAACCACACACACACACAAATAACCAGAAGCTTTCATTCTTATGATAGTCAATCTCTTTACCCCAAAATTTGGGACTCAGCATTTGTATGCTTTAATGACAATTAAACAGCTTTATAATGTTAAATCTCATTTTAAAAAAGATTTTATTTATTTTTTGACACAGAGAGAGACAGTGAGAGAGGGAACACAAGCAGGGAGAGTTGGAGAGGAAGAAGCAGGCTTCCCGCTGAGCAGGGAGCCTGATGCGGGGCTCAATCCCAGGACCCTGAGATCATGACCTGAGCCAAAGGCAGACGCTTAACGACTGACCCACCCAGGTGCCCCTAATGTTAAGTATAATCAACTTGAAAATGTATATGAAATTATTTGTATTGAACAGGTGTATGTGATAAATTATTGGGCTGATTTTTATTGTGGTTTATTGATGGGCATAGGTCAAAAGTATTCTTTTTAGGAATCAGAGTTTAGTGATGGAGAGCAGATACTGACAAATCTAATGAAACCATATTGTCTTTGCTTTGGTATTATTTCTAGTATTGTACTGGAAAATGCTCACCAAAAGAATTAAATGGATTTTGGGGGCTACGGATGAAGAACTAGATTCCCATAAACTTGGGGAGAAAAAAGCCCCTGTCAAAAAGGGAAATGGGGACTGTAGCAACTTGCTGCCTAGGAAGCTGTCCTCCTTTCCAAATAAGTTAAGTTCCTAGAGGACAAGGACAGAAGAACACTGGTTCTTTATCCTTAAGTCCAGCATTTTTCTGGACCAATCCCAAAGTTCTAAGAAAAGTGATGGAACCTCTCCACAGAGAGAAATTCTCCATGAGAACCCAACGTAATTAGGAGCAGCCAAGAAGTCAAGCAAAAGATGCCATTCCCCTTCCAGGGCTGCAGGGCCCTGACTCCTCCTTTAACTGGGCCATTTCTCAGGGTTGTTTCTGAAGCTGGTAACCTTGAAAGATGAGGTAACATATTTTCCCAGAGAACGAGCAGGTTTGCTTACTGCTTTCTATAAAAGCAGTGGGTTCCCTGAACTCTGGGCTCCTCAGCTGTGTTACAGAACCAGTGGATGCAGAGCGCCCATCTCAGCTCACAACATCACCTGTGTGAGAAGTGGGGGCCGGGGAAGTGCCACAAGCATGCTGGTGGACATGTACTGTAAGTAACAGTACATTGTCTCTTAAAAATAGAGGGATGACATTGCCCCAAATCACTGAGGAATAAAAGGGAATGGAGTTTCGGAGCTATTAACTTGAATCTTTTTTTATATAATGAATTTCTTACATCTGAAACAAATTTCTAAAGAGGTATTAAGAATCTTCCCTAATAAATCTTTTAAAAAGGGGATATGTGTGTATGGGTGGTTCAGTCAGCTAAACCTCTGACTCCTGGTTTTGGTTCAGGTCATGATCTCATGGGTCCTGAGACTGAGCCCCATGTTGGGTACCATGCTCAGTGGGGAGTCTGCTGGAAGATTCTCTCCCTTTGCCCCTCACTCTCTCTCTCTCTTTCCCTAAAACAAATGAATAAATCTTTAAAAAACAAAAGAGAATCGTCCTGAGCATTCTCTATGAACCGAAAGGATTCAGAGCTTCTTATCCCCATTACATGAAAGAGATCAAATAATCCAGGAGTTTATTCGCTTTCTCACTGAAAATGCATGTCAAGAGTGGTTTGAGATGAAATCCAGGTACCCCAATATTGAGTTTCCCAAGTTTTCCCTGTGTCTTTATTAAAAAGTGGAGGAGAGTCTCCTGAGTGGCTCAGTCATTAAGCCTCCAACTCTTGATCTCAGCTCAGGTCTTGACAGGTCTTGATCTCAGGGTCATGAGTTCAAGCCCTGTGTTGGGCTCCATTGCCAGCCTACTTAAAAAAAAAAAGGTGGAGGAGTGGATTTTAGACAAAAGGTTGTTTTAATAGCTCCCACCATCTTAAGTTTCGGACAATTGATTTGGACACATTCTAGATAACAGGTGTCAAGAAATCAAACATCATTTTTTACCAGAATGTAGTCTGACCATTTTTCCCTCGCAGTTCGAAGGGCCGCCTGCCGTAGTTTCATCACATGGGCAAACCGGGAGCCTGGCCAATGCTTTGGTCCAATTTCATCAGGGTAAGATCTAAAATAATAATAATAATCATAGTAATAATAACAATCATAGTTTATAATTATTGAGTGCCTATATATTCCAGGCTTGTCCTAAATGTTTATATGCAGTCATTTCGACTTCCATCAACCCTAGAAGGTAGGTACTATTATTATTATCATCTTCAACATATTACAGATAAGGAAGCAGAGATTAAGTAACTTGTGGCTTACTGTATACAAGAATCTTTATATGAAATATTCCAGTGGCTTCCAAGAAGAATCCATGGAGTCCTTACAAGGTTAGTACTAAAATTCTCTCCATTTCATAGATGAGGAAATTGGCTCAGAGTGGTCAAGTCATTTGCCTAATGGTACACAGTTAATAAGGGGCACAGTCAGAATTTCAATCCAGGCATAAGCCCAAAGCTCATGTTCCTAAGCATTTTTAAATATATTCTGCCACCAAATAAATTTAAAATTTTGCAGCATAAAATGATGAGTTTCCCAGAAAAAAACAAAGGTTAAATTTACTTGATCAAGTATCAGTAAAGGATTCCACAGAGCCTGACACACTGATTTATCCCAGGGAGAGTGAGTTTGTGGAGCAGATGCATAATGTCATTGGACTCTCTATCAACATCTACAAAACAGCCAGGGCAGGACTCTCACACAGCCACACTAGAAAGTGGATTAGCATCCCCGCTAGAACCCTTTGGAAAGCTTCCAACTGGTGTGGCTGTTGATACTGTCACAGTAGCCATCATTTCAAGTTCTTCCAACTGCTCTAGCAGTACCTATATATACCCATGTAATCATGAAGACATAGTTATATAAATAATATTAACAAAACTATGTCCTGCACAGGGGTTAAGATGTCTTTCCAATTATTGCTTTATTGAAAATCAGTGGAGTCCTGTTTTTCTCAATATATTGCCCCCAAAATGCCTACACTAATATTTTTCACACTGACCTTGGCATTCAATATATTTAGTCAAGATCTGGGCACTAAGAAAATTACCAGGATGCAAGGTAGTTGCATAGTCTTTTTGGCTGTTCTAGTTAGGCCAAATTCCATTACAAGAAACTCCAGAAAAGCATTCAAAATCTCTCATAGTGTTCAATTTCATTGTTAAATTTTGTTTGATCTATGGACCATATGCTGGGATTTGAAATATATATGTATATGTATACAATAAAACTATTATATATAAAGAGACTAAAAAAATCTGTTCTGGAATGGCATTTATTATTATTATTATTATTATTACACAAATTTGGCTTTCCACAAATGATTTATCCTGGGCAAAAATTCAGGCATCTCAATTTAATCTACTTCTACAATTTCTTAAGTTAGAATTGCAGTAGCCTTGGGAACATTCACAATAGTTGGTTTTAAGTACACTTATTCATGTTGTCGTTTGCTCATTTGCTCATCCAACAAGTATTAATTTAGTGCCTGCCAAGAACATAGCACTGGGGAAAATATTAAGTATTTATATGCACTAACCTCTGCCAAAGAACCCAAAAATCACTTCAAAGAAATGCTTAAATTACATAGTTAATTAACAAAGTTAGTTACGTGTATTGCTGTGTCAAAAAAGATGATGTAGGTAATAAACAATACAAGTGTTGAGAGAAAGGTAGATATTTGTAGCTGGAATAATTAGGAACAGTTTTCTGTAGTACGTGGGGTTTGGCGTAGAGCTGGTTACAAAGACAGAAAGGGCCTTCCTGAGAACAAACCTGCATGGGCAACAGCCTGGGGTTGAAAAGAGAAGTAACATTCTAGACAAAGAAGTTTTTTTGGGGGGGTGGAAGAAGCAAGAGATATGGGTGCATAGCTGTTGGTGTTAAGTTCATGGACTCTTTAAAAAGTGTAAGTCTGAATATTTGAACTTTGTTCTGTGGGTATTGGAGAGCCATTGGAATCCTTTTAACAGAGAAATTAAACCAGGTCATTAGTATTGTAGGTTAGTTGATTTGACAGTATGGTATGTAGGATGATCTTGAAGATGGAAACAACTAAGGAATTGCTATGGTTAAGAAAAGAAGTAACCTAAATGCCCATCAGTACGGGATTGACTACTCATTATCATTATGGTACATCTATATAATGGATACTATGCAGTCATAAAAATAATTAAGAAACCCCTTAATTATTGCTATGGAATGATGATAAAAATATGATAAGTAAAATAGCACAGTATATACAAAAATATGTAAACTTTTCACTATGATCGAGCATATATAAAGACTTATACACAAAATATGAATAAATAATATCAATATTTTAAAATATATACTATGACAATTTATTTGTGAACTAAGGAGTACCTGAACTTGGCTGGTGGCTGCAGGAGTAATATGAAGATCTGTCAAAGGAAGAAATGGCAGGCCCTTATAACTTACTAGATACAGAGATAACCAGAAGTCACATGGGCCTCCAAGATTAGATCCCTGAATGTCTGGAAAACTGGTTAAGGGAAGTGGGATAAATAAAGTTCACAAAAACGTTGTCTTGCTACTCACTCTGGTTCATCCATAGGCCTCCACTCCACATAGTGATAGAATCTCTGTACATTTTTCAACCACTCCCTGAGTATTTCTGTTGTATTATCCACATTGTGATCTGTGGCTGCCCTGCATGAGAGAAAGTACAATATAACTCAGTTGCCATCCAAAGAAAGGGGGGGAAATCCCAAAGACCCCAGATTAATTGAAAGGAAAATAGTCAGTTCTGAGAAAAAAAAATGTATATGTGAAAATGACACCCTTCATGATTCAAACTAGACAAAAGATTCCTGAAGTGAGAGAGATTGCTTAAAATCATTTTTGTGTCAGTAGGTCCTTATAAAAGGGTTCAGCCAATAGCAGAATCAATAAATGGTTGTACTAAAATGTATTAGCAGAAAATGAATTAAGAGTAAGTTAACTAATCTTTTTTGGAAATTTTCCTAGTTGGCTTAATTTTTAGTTATCCAAGACGTAAACTCTGCCTTTTAACTTCTGTGACAAGTACCATCAATTTAAGCAATAATTCAATTGCCTTTTCTTTTCAAGTTTGTTTGCAGATCACAATAAAACTGCTAATTAGTGGTATGGTCACCACTCCAGGAGAAAGCAACAGTTTCCAATATAAAACTCAAAAATCAAAGTTATTGTTACCTATTTTGGATTAATGTTAACCATTACTTATACAAACTAGAGTACCTTCAAAACTCTTCAAATAATTTATACAAAACTTGTTTTTACCTTAAACATTTAACACATTGATCCACATATAAAGAGCTTAACTTGCTTATTAGAACAAAAATGCTTTCAAATTGTATTGCTCATGCTGTATACGAAATGCACAACTAAAACAAAGTTATTCAGAACACCTAAAAACGAAGAGCTATATCAGTGCAATGGAAAGAAGAAAGAAAGCAAGAGTTACAATCCTGACATCAAATAAGGTGGAATTCTGGCCGTGACAAAGGAAGATACTTAAAAATGCTAAAGGACACAATTTACATCAAAGATACAATAAAGGTGAACATCCATGTAACTTGATAAAGTACAGGGGTTGGCAAATTTTAAGAGCAAGAAAGTAAATATTTCAAGACTTGCAGGCCATACACTTTCTGTTGCAACTAGTTAAATCTGCCTTTGTAGCAGGAAAGCAACCACAAACAATATGTAAATACATATGCATTGCTCTATTCCAGTAAAGCTTCATTTACAAGAATAAGCAATGGATCTACAGGCTGAAGTCTGTCGTCCCTTGATATGATGGAAAGATGGAAATCGCAAGGAAAAACAAACACCAGTAATAAGAGATATTAACATACCACTTTTTTAAAATGTTTTATTTTTTTAAGTAATCTCTACACCCAGAGTGGGGCTCGAACTTATAACCCCAAGATGAAGAGTGTCATGCCATACCACTTTCAGGGAAGATGGTGCAAGTAGGAGGAAGTAAATAGACAGAGGATCTATGGAACACGATGAAAGAGAATACCATTTCCTCTCACGTGCATGTGGAACATTCACAACAACTGACCAACAACTATACTGCACAGAAAGCCTCCACAAAACTGAAAGAATATAAACAACATTCTGTAATAATAAAGCAATAAAACTAGAAATTGGTAATAAAATAAAAACCCCAAAAATTCCATTAAGAATTCTCTATTCAACAACTATTGAGTGAAGGAAGAAATACGAGCCAATTTCAAAAATTCTAAAAATACGATATGTCAGAATTTTTAGATACAATTAAAGCAATAATCACAGAAAAATTCAGTTTTACGCCCATCAATTAATAAAAATAAGTGAGTTGAATTCCTGAGAGGAAGCTAGAAAAAGAGCAACAAAACAAACAACCATAAAGAAATAAATAATAAAGGAAGAAAGTCCAGAAAAAGGAAAAGGAAAGAACTAATAAATTAAAATTTTGCTTTTAAAAAAAATTTTTTTATTTTTGTAAAACTCCAATATAATTAACATACAGTATTGTATTAGTTTCAGGTACACAATATTGTGATTCGACAATACTCGGTGCTCATTGTGATACGTGCACTCTTGATCCCCTTCACCAATTTCACCTATCCTTCCACCAAACTCCCTTAAAATTTTGCTTTTTTTGAGGAAAAGCAACAAAGCAACCATTTATTAATCTATCGAGACAACACGATATATAAAATAACAATTGACAAAGATTAAGGGAATATGATTGACATGGAAGAAATTATTTAATTACTTTGTACAACTCAATGAAAAATAAATGTGAAAACTGGATATAATGGAGGATTTCCTAGGAAGATGCATGTCAGCAAAACTGACTTCAGTAGAGGTATAAAGCCTAAACAGAACAATTACCAAGGAAGAGATGAAGAAAGAGAAAAAAATAAAATAGGCCCGGATGGCGTCACAGGGGAATTCTACCAGATATCTTAATAGACTAGATAATTCCAATGCTATGTAGCTTGTTCTCTGGAGCATAGGAGAAACAAATGAAAATTGCAAGTTCTTTTAATAATGCAAGTACAATATTAATATCTAAACCTGATGAAGACACGCACACAACTACAGACCAGTATCTTTTAATGAATATGCTGCAAAAATCCTAAATAAGATATTAGCAAACAGAATCCAACATTCTATTAAGAAATTATTACACAGCAGAGCCTAGGATTGTTCATTATTAAAGGAAATCCATTAATATAGCTCACTATATTAACAGCCCTGAAGAAAAATCATATAATTACTTCTGTAAATGGTAAAAAGGTCTTTAATAAAATTCAACATCTATTCCTGATTTTTAAAAACCACATTGAATAAAATTAAAACAGGAAGGAAGAAAGGAAGGGAAGAAGGAAAGAAGCCAGGGAGAGTAAACAGAAGAGTCATGGAAAGACAGAAGTGCCTGAAACTCTTAAAAGGGACTAAAAATGCTTAGAATTTATAAGCAATTCAGCAGTCCCTCCTGGAGGGAAAAGCCAAGGCCATTGTCAGCTATAGTGGTTCCCTGGGAACATGGCCTTGATAAGAGCAAATGAAAAAGATACAAATGGTGGTTGTTTCTAATATACATAGGCAATTTCAGTAAATAGGATTTTGTTAAATCCAATCTGTGATGGCTTTTGCTCCTCCTACTTGAGCTTTTGAAGTCACTGCTTGGCCAAAAGTAACAAAATCTTTAAGGGAGAGAATATTCAGAAATGTTCAAGAGAAAAAAAATAGTTAAGCAAAGCAGAGTGGAGCCCCATGTTACAGAGAGTAAATTTCTGTACAACACCAAGTGACTTGAAACTGTGTAACGTAAGTCATAGGGTATAGAAAAGGAGGGGATAGAGGTGTAGGACTATCTAAAAATCATATTTTATAAAGTGGATATTTGAACTGAAACTAACCTTACTGAAAATATCATTCCAAAAAATAGAAGATCAGGAGCTGATACCAGTTGTCAATTTGATCTACTTTTTTTTTAAATATAAGATTTATTTATCTTAAAAAGAGAGAGAGAGCATGAGGGAGGGACAGCGAGAGAGGGAGAGAGAATCTCAACCAGACTCCACGCTGAGCAGAGCCCAGCGTAGAGCTTGACACCAACCCAAGATCATGACCTGAGCTGAAATCAAGAGTTGGAGGCTAAACCGACTGAGCCACCCAGGCACCCCTCAATCTACTTTCAAGTCTCTTCTGGAAATCAGATTGGAATCAGCTCCTCCCTCAGAGCAAGGTCTAGGATGGAGAAGACCCACAGGCCCACCCAGAAATTCCACTACCTAGAGAGAGAAAGTGCTACTGTGTGTGGCTGGTGTTGAGGGACAAGAACGGGGTACCATAAGGAGGCAGGAAAGTGGGTCAGATAGCAGTGTGGGAGAGGGCCACGGGCTCCATCTAGCTTGTGATTATACTGAGAAGTGAAGAATGTTGGTGACAATCACATCCACTGTGACACGTGGCCCGCAGTGACCCATGTCCAGCAAAGTAGCCATGAAGGGCACTTTGAGGGTCAAACCACTCATCTCACTGCAGGAAGCATATATAGAGCAATTCCTAAAACTGAGAATCAGCCCGAATGCCCACTAGTCTTTGCTCAACATATCATGAGCAAGAGTAAATTAAAACAAAACAAAATTAAAAATATCTTGACTGCAGTTATTACCTCAAAATTATGGGAATTCTACATTGTTCCCAAATTGCTATAAATCGTGTTGGAGAATTCCTACAGCATCTACTTCTTTCCTTGGTTTCTGGTTCTTCATTATGCAGGACTTACATTCGCATTGCCCTCCCTGCATCGATGCCTTTCCTCATCGTCTTAACAAAGTCAGTCTCACAGTATGAAATTTATTTTCCTGCTGCCCAGACTAAACAACTGCAAAGTCTGCCTAAGGATCCACTATTCACAAACATCCTTAGAAGTGAGCTGCTTGGGTGTATGCAAAGATAGAGGTGTCTAATTAAAAAGAGAAGCACAGATTCAAAATATTCTCCTTATGGAGTGAAAACAGTTTCCTGTTCAGTTACTTCGCCAAATGTTAAGACGCTCTTTGTTCTCAGGCTTCCTGGGAAATGCACACATCCTCCAGCTGTGGTCGGAGGTCGGCAGACACCAGCGTTTGATGTGTGGGGCCAATCTCCTGCGATGTCCCAGGGGGAGAGCAGCGCTGACCCAACCGGCCCACTGAGGAAGACCTGCGCTCCCCCCTCCAGACCACCCGCCCTGCCCCTCCGCTCCCCTGGCCCAGGCAAGGAGACAGAAATCCAGGCAGACACCTCTAGCTGCTGCCTTTTTCATCCCTCTGACAGAAAGAAAGGAAGGAAGAAAGAAAAAGAAAAGGAAAGAAAAGAGAAAGAAAGAAAGGGAAAGAAAAGAAAGAGCGTTTCCGTTTGAATACATAATCTCAAAAGCCCGCGGGCGCTGGTCTACTGGGAGGGTTGGAGAGAGAGACAGCAAAGGCCCAGATGTGAGGCCCCGGGAGGAACCGGGAGGCTTGAGTGAACGGCTCTATTTTCAGAGCCCTGCCGCACGACGCCAAACAGCGTGACACCTGTCCTGCCCGGAGTCTCCCTGCAGACAAGGCTGCAGCCGAGAAGGGCTTTTCCACCAAGCTGAGAAGCTGCGGAGTCAGAATGTGTGACCCGCCTCAGGGGAAGTCGAGGCATCTCTCCCAACTGAAAGCTCCTGCCTGTCCCACAGAGTAAGAGCCTCGGGTCTGCTCGCTTCTCCCATCGAACCGGGAAGGACTCCCCGCAAGGTACCAGACGACACTCAGGGAGTCCTTGAAGAAAACCGGTGGTGTGAAGAGACTTCTGGAGAGGCGATGACTGACAGTCGCTAGTCAAACCGGAAAACCAGGGCTTGCGGAAGCACAGCAGGCCCTTGCAGGAAGAACACGCTCCCTGGAGGCGAAGCCTGTTCCATTTTGCCTCGGTGCCCCCCGCCGAACGGTGCCCCCCGTCCCCCGCTTAAATCAGCACCCCCTCCCTCTCCTCCCTGGGGCTCTCCGGCTCGGGATGAGACAGCAAGGTGCGCTCAGCTCTAGAGCCTTGCCGGTCCTCACATAGTGACTCTTCTTTGCAGGCCATGATGTGACAGTGGCTTCCCTTTCCTTCTAAGAAGCACCAGGCCACGAAGAGGTCCCCCTCCACCTTTGGCAGAGCTGTGGCCCGATATGCCCACTGTGCTTGTGGTCAGTCCCCTCTCTGTGCACAGGTCCTTGCTGGCTGTCCTTGGAGCTAGTATTTGCAATGGAAGAGCCGGTAAACACAAGTGCGACATCCGCTTGGCCTCAGAGGAAAGTCTGGGCCGTTACTCCATGACGCCGGCCTGCCCATCCACGTTCTCTCAGCTTCTGCCTCTAGTTCCCATCTCCTCTCCTCTAGCCGTGACCATGAGCAAAGGCCCGTGAGTCTCAGATTCAAAGTCAAATCAGGACAAACATAAACACATACGGCAAATGCAATCAGCAGCAGGGCGCAGGGCATCTCCTTGGTGAAGGAAGCGCCCGGGGCCAGCAAGGGCATTGTCGCTGTTACAGGGAAAAGTGAGAGCTCGTGGAGCAGACCAGTAAATAAACACGTCTGCAGGATGATACAATTTTACTACTTGGCGGTGCCAGAAAAACAACACTGCTATTTCTCTGGCAATGTCTACACACACTGACATTTCTCCTTGTTCCAGAAGGTCAGTTTTCATTCCTCAGCCTTGGCTCTTACACTAACAGCCAACTTGAAATAATTAGAACTGACGCATTCATTTTTACCGTGACTCCTTCTGAGCTTGTGATGGGTAAGCACAACATCGGGGAGCATGGGGTCCCTGGAGCCGAGTTAAAGATGCAGACGGGCTCTCTCAGCAGGTGAAACCCAGACGCTGAGGGCACCGTGCTCCTGATTACGTCCATCTGCACTGAGCCTCTGGGATTGTTCTCAGCTCCCCGGTCACCCCAGAAAGCCTAGACTTATGAGGAGACAGAACAAGAAGACTGTAATCCGTGAGCCAGGATGAAGACAACACTGAGCAGTGCTGGCTCTTTGCTGCCCTAGAACCTGCAAAATAAAACCCCAAAGGTTCACAGGAATGGTGATGGAATAAACAACGCAGTTAGTCATCACCTTGACGATTCACGCCATGACTAGTAAGTTGGCAAAAGTGAATTTTCCAACTTGGACTTCAAAGCCCGAACTACCCTCTTAGCTGCCTCTTGTGTTCATCCAGCAAGAAAGACTCATTGGTGCAGAACATAAAGGGCTCCCACCTAAAAATAAGGTTCCCCTTTTTGAAGCAACAAGTGAAGTTTACTTTCAAGAAAGCTCATGCCATCCAGTCTTACCGCTTTGGTCTCTGCTCTCAGGGAAAGCCTCCCCAGCAGCTGTTCTGCCAAGGGGAAGAGATAGGCTTGGCCACTTGGCAAAATATGTCGATGGATTCTTGCTTCTTGGTTACTAGGCAGAGTTGTTTAAAGATCTAGAAACTGTCTGCTGGGTGAAAACTAGATCTGAATACAGTTATGTTACGGACACGGATTGGAGGGCTGGGGATTTCTCCCAACAAAAGCTTCTCCCAAGGTCTCACCAAGTCTATCAGCAGCGATTCTTCCTAATGAACTAAGAAATCGAGAAAACTCACTTCTCACAAAAGCGTCCTCACCAACAAAATAAATGTTTCTACTCCCTCGACATCCCTCCTTGATATGTCCCTTTTTAATCCCAGAACAATCATAGGCCTTACACATCTGAAGATGGGGTAAGAGTGATGTTAAAAAAAAAAATCTGTTTCTGGACATGCAATCAACCAATGAATCAGTTTGATTCCTAACGGGTAGGAAAGAGAAATGGTAAAAATTGCCAATTGACCAGTTAAAAGTTAATTCAAAGGCCCAATACATAGTGTTAAAATGAAGAAGAACTTAATTAAGCATTACAAATGAGCCATTGCTTGACAATTTGATTCTGAGGTATAGCTTGGTACAGTTTGCCTCTCTCAGTGTCAAGAACCCCTCACCTGTGTGTCATGCACTCTCCCGTGTTGAGCCCTATAATTAGCTCAGGTAGCATTATTTTTCTCTCTCCATCGTATAGAAAAGAAAGCTGAAGATGAAAGGCTATGAAGATGAAAGCTTCCTCAAGTCATGCAAATGGTGGATCTTAGAGTCTAGACTTTTCCTTTCAGGCCTCGGATGCCCCATCCCAACCCTAGTGCAAAACTCCCACACTACACTCACCCACAGAGAGTGGAAGTGCACCTGTCAGATTGGAAGGCATTCTCTGGCTTGTCAAGGACATTAATCAACAGGACCAGAGTGAGTATCTCAGAATGAAAGGACGGACTTGTTCCAGCAGGAAACAAAGCAAGGAAATGGGAAGATCCATTAGTTCCCTTTGAGCTTTTTTTCTTAATTGAAGTAGAGTTGGCACACAATGTTACATTGGTTTTGGGTGTACGACACAGTGATTCAACAACTCTACACACGATGCTGTGCTCACCACAAGTGCAGCTAACATCTGTCACCAAGCTTTATTGAGGTCTGTTACAGCATCATTTTCCGTGGAGTCAGAACTCTTGGAATTCCATGCAAATAACAGAGGCGGTGTCTGAGACAAGGTAACTATGTTTCTTATTTGTGTAAATACCCTTTTTCCTGTGCTTCTTCCCCTTTGCCCTTTGTTTATTCTTCTTCCTGCTCGTTTTCACCCACTCCTCATTTCCTTTTTTCTCTTCGTGGCTGGATTTTCCAGATCTGTTGAGTTTTTTCTTTTGTGGTGTGTCCTAAAGAAATGGACTTACTCTGGAATAGATTGCTGCGCTGTCAACAAGTAGAGTCCTGATACGAAAGAGAAGATGCACAGGATCGAGGGACACATTCTCCAGGAGCCCTAAAGCTCTCCACCACCCAAACACCTCAGGTTGGAGGTGATGCCTGAAACCTGTAATTACACGTCGATTCTGTACCCACCATCTCAGTGCTGCACTTGCTCCTGCATTGTAGTTAACTGGTTCTCTGTCTCTCTCCATTTACCAGAGTCTCTTCCCCGAGGATAGGAGCATCCCAGCACCTAAGAGAGTTGACTGTGTAAAACACACACTATCCCACGCCTGGTGAAAAAACGAATGAATGAAGAATTCAAGAAAACTTTCCCCAGTCCAACCCAAATGCCTACAAAGGCTGAGCCCAGGTAACATCAAGGAGTGAAACGGACCACGTACGTATGGGCGAACAGTGTGAGAGAAGGGACACTTGGAGGCTCCATCAGGTTGTTGCCCTGTTGGAATGCGTGTCCAGAAAGGCTAGACTTTCTATTGTTTCAAGGGAAGGCAGATATCTAGGTTTTAGAGGTTGGGCAAAGTCTAAATAATTCTCACAACTGACTAGCAATAGAATCAGAAAAGCACTACAGCCACCAGGGATACCCCACCATGGAGTGCACGTCTCACAAGCACCACACAGAACCTCCCCCTGCGTAGCAACGAAGCCATACTTATTGCCCAGTTTTTAAAATAATAGCTTTACTGAGATAGAGTTCACGTATCTAACATTCACCCAGTTAAAGCATACACATCAGTGGTTCCTAGTCTATTCATAGAGTTGCCCAACCATTGCCATGATCTAATTTCAGAACATTTTCATCACCCCCAAAAGAAATCTGCACCCACTAGAAATCTTCTCCTTCTCCAGCCCCTGGTAACCACAGTTCTACTTCGTGTCTCTATGAACTTGCCTTTTCTGGACATTGCCTATAAATGAAATCATGCCATTGTGGCCTTTGGCGTCTGACCGATTTCACTCAGCATGTTTTCAGGGTTCACTTCGCAGCACGTATCAGCAATTCCTTTATTTTTATGTCCAAATAATACTCCATGGTATGGATACGCCACAGTGTTTTTACCCATCCATTAAATGGTTATTTATTATGATTATTGCTGTTATGAACATTCATGGATGAGTTTCTGTGTGAACCCGTATTTTCATTTCCCTTGGGATTGCTGCCGACATCTAAAATATTATGGAAAATGAAGAAAATGTCTTTTATTTTATTCTCTACCATTTATGGACTGCCCTATGTCCCAGGCACTCAGCTGGGCATTTTACATATACGACTCTAATCCTTCTGTTATTCTCAAGGAAGTTATTATTATCCTCATTTTACAGAGATGGAATCTGAGGCTTAGAGACTCTCTCCCAAAGTTTATTCTCTTTCACTTACACTTCGTCTCCAATAGGTATTTTTCTCCATTTCTGAAATTCTCAGCTTTTGTTCCAGTGCAGCTGAGAGGGACCCTTTACTCTGCCGTATCCATATATTGATTTCAGGTGACATGAGCCAATGTGCCGCAGGGATGTGGGATCAGGGGAGAGTACGCAAGAAGGGTTGGGTCTCGGCAGACGAGCGGGGCAGATGCCACCAGTGTAAACAGTCAGCCCTTGGGCCTGGCAGGGCGCTGCCCTGGCAAAACACCGAGCCCAGGAACCATGAGGTCATGATGAATGGAGGCCAGTGTGACCACAGAGAGAGTCGCAGCCCAAGGACCGGGCTTGCTAAATGAAGCACTATGGAGGACCTCGCCCTTGGAGCCACTCTCTGTGTGGAAACGAGAGCTGGTTGAACTGGGTTCAAAATGTGAGGGCAAAGTGATCGTTTGAGTGGAGAATCGGGAGAAAGCTGACAGAAGTGTCCATGTTCTACACAGAAAAGGTTAGTTTGGTTCATTTGTTTCTGTAGGCTTTTCGCTGTACTTAAAAATGACAGGAAATACTTTAGTCACCCATTGATTCTGAGTTACTTGACACTATTATTTGATGAACCACATTCTTCCCCCCCCCGTTTTTTAATATATACATTTTATTTAAATTCAATTAATTAACATATAATGTACTTTTAGTTTCAGAGGCAGAGGTCAGTGATTCACCAGTTGCATATAATACCCAGGGTTCCTGACGGCACGTCCCTCCTTGATGCCCATCACCCAGTTACGCCATCCCCCACCCACCTCCCCTGCAGCAGCCCTCAGTTTGCTTCCTATGATTGAGAGTCTCTTATGGTTTGTCTCCCTCTCTGCTTCCATCTTATCAGAGAGATCATATGATAATTGTCTTTCTCTGATTGACTTATTTCGCTCAGCATAATACCCTCTAGTTCCATCCATGTCATTGCAAATGGCAAGATTTCGTTTCTTTTGATGGCTGCATAGTATTCCATTGTATATATATACCACATCTTCTTTATCCATTCATCTGTTGATGGACATCTAGGTTCTTTCCATAGTTTGGCTATTGTGGACATTGCTGCTATAAACATTGGGATGCACATGCCCCTTTGGATCACCAGATTTTTATCTTTAGGGTAAATACCCAGTAGTGCGATTGCTGGGTCATAGGGTAGCTCTATTTTCAACTTTTTGAGGAACTTCTGTACTGTTTTCCAGAGTGGCTGCACCAGCTTGCATTCCCACCAACAGTGTAAGAGGGTTCCCCTCTCTCCGCATCCTCACCAACATCTGTCGTTTCCTGAGTGACTAACCCATTCTTAATCAAGTAAGAAAGTATGAAGTCAGGAGACATGGCTCTTTTGCCAACTAGCTATAATCTGAATGAATTTACTAGAACTCTCTGTACCTTGTTTTTCCATCTGCAAAATGCAATAATAACACCTGTTGTACATACCTAGTGCAGTGAGTTACTGTGAGGAGCCAGAGGCACGTGAAGGAGCTTTCAAGAACGCTTTCTTTGAAGGCTGGCCTTTCCCTCGCTGTCCCGAACACCTGCATGCATGCACACATACACATGCATGCACCCTCAAAAAGAAATTAGACAGCCTGTTGAATAGGCTCCTAAGATGCATGCAACAAAGTTCAATGCATGCATTTAAGGCAAACAAACCAGAACTACCACAATCTACCATTTTTTAAAGACTAAAAATACATCCGCCCATTTAAATACAGAGAACATGAAAAAATAGTGTGCCAATGACTGCTAATTGTCTCAGTTCAGCTTTCGTCTTCTTCCCTAGGAATAGGATGTTTAGCTGAGCCTGTGACCATCCAAATCAAGGAGTACCTTGCAAGCTCCATGACAGCCAAAATGTTTGCTCTGCTCATCGCTCTATCCCTAGTACGTAAAAGAGTGCCTCGGACATAGTACATGCTCAACAATTTTCTGTCGAATGGCTCCTTTCTCAGCAAACTTCAAACCGAAGACGAGCTATGAAAACCCCTTGCATGCCTCTCTCACTTTGATAGACACCTGTGTATCTCCTATGCATCTTGTCTGTGCCAGGCATCATAGCACCTTCTGGAAAACAACACTTTGTCACTGATGTTAAAGTGCTCTTAGTTCCTCATAGTTTAAAAGAAAACACAGGTATATAAAGAAATCATTGTAATTTGGTATAATGTTTCCAACAATGGCTACATAACAAGGTGGCCAAGTGCCAGAGAGGAGGGAGCAGCTGGAAAGATGTAGAAGGTCAAAGGATGAGAAGCCTGAATGGAAATGTGAAGAGTGAGCAGATATCTATAGGGATGTGGAAGGTAGACAGAACATTCCAGAAGGAATAACATGTGTGGAGGCAGGGAAGCATGTGAACACAGCATGACATGTTTGCAGAATTACCATGGACACAGGTTCTGCTGCCGTACAGGATGGGTTTTCTGGAAAAAGTGTGATTTCTAACGTTTTGACCCATTTTCTTCAAAACTTCATTTATACTTCTCAGTCCATGTGTCCAAATTTCCCACTCCAAAACTGTGCCCGGTACATGGTAAGCATTTACCCTGTGCTTGTCGAATGATGCGTGAGTAAATAAATGCTTGTGGAAATGGATGACAAAATAAAAACATGGTGCCCATATTAAGAGTCCACCCCTTAAGCAAAAAAAGCAGCAAATGTAACAGCATAATACTAAACCCATATAAAGCACTTTGATTTTTTCACCAAAGTCATCAAACTTCTTCCAGCTATCGTACTTGTATCCCCATTGAAAAAATTGGACTAGGAACATGAACAAAGTCAGAAAGTGTCCAACTTGCAAAATGAGTTGAAGACTGTTTTCCCACAGAGTCACCTAGAGTGAGAACTTGGCTCTAGCTGATGAAAAATCTCTGTCCAGTCCATCCCGGTTACCCAATACCTGTTGTCTTGGGTCCAGGAATAACACCCCGGCCAGCTCAGGAGGGAGAGAGAAAATGTTTGCCTTGAATTTACCTGCTTTGAACAGTGTTAAGTCTGGCCTCCCCACATCACTTCATTTGAGGTTTCTTGAAGGGGGTGTGGGGGCAGGGACCACTGCTTAGCAGGTGTAAGATCCAGGTTCATATTTTATACTCACACCCATGCAAGTTGAAGAGTTCTAAAAATATTTTGTAGGAGTTTGAGTTCTTTTACTCTTATTCATGCTGTCAGAGGCAAACAGGAGGCTATTCGGATGGTATTTTTTTCCCCATCTTTATTATGGAAAACTACTGTTGGAGGGAAAGAACATTCTGTGCTCCTAACATTTCCAGGGTCTGTGTGTCTTTGTAACAGGTTCCTGACGAGGCCAACATGCACAAATACACAGTGCATGGATGTTCCCCTACTACCTTGATTTCCCACCACACTTCCACAGAGAGGGGCACCAAGAGCAACCCGCTGAGCCCCGAGCAGGGACCCTTGCATTGTAACATCTCACTGAATCCTCACCACAACCCGATGACGTGGTGCTCTTCTTAGCCCTACTACAAGATGAGGACACTCAGACCCAGGAAGGGGGGCATGAGGCCCCAGGTCTCAGAGGGCGGGAAGAGTCAGAGCCAGGCTTGAAGGCAGGTGGGCCTCAGATGCTTGTCTTGTTAAGCCCTATTCTAAGAGTCTGGTTTTAAAATCATATTTCTGGGGTGAACTTGAAGACAGAAGGAAATATTTTAAAGAAGGTGAGGAGTAAACTGTAATCTTGTCCTCAAAGTGCTAGCTATATCAATGACCTTTATACCATTAGTAAGATTGCTGCAGCCACAGGACACTGAACATTACTTTAGGGCCCCTGTGGGTGACAGGCTCCTTTGTCTTCGTGCCTCAGGAATGAACATACCTAACCCAGTGCTCACAAATTTGAGTGACAGTGCTCATTGTCTTGAAGAGCAAAAGGCACTTAACAATAACCGATTGATTTCTCTAATGTTTCCCAAAACTTTGTGTTCCCTTGGTTATCTCTGCTCTAACAGGTCACCATAAAGATCTCTTTTGCCCTTTCTATGAATGGAGAAGTGGGGTTGAGGGAAAGGATGGCTGGGACACTAGCTCTTTAAAAAGCTATCCCAAATTTCTCTGGAGAATCTGGAAGGTAGGGCAGGAACCCTGTATCCTAGATTTCCAAGGTGCTACAACCTCCCCGATCTTCCCACATGGGTCCAATCCCCTGGCTGTAAGTTCTTCTCATACCATGTATCTCTTATTCCGAGTTCTTATCAGAGTTGCAATTCTAAATTTATTTCTGCAGTTCTGAGTAATGTGTTCCTCCCCTTCCGGTCTCTAAGTTGTGCAGGGTGAGAATATGTTTGTTTGTCTTTCTTTGCTCATCTTTGTAACTGGAAGCCCAAGACAGCACCTGGTGTCAGCATGGAGTCACATGTTGCTATGTGAATAACTGAGCGCAAGATTGCTGTCCCACCCTCCTTTTTAATCACTACATATTTAAAACATGGATAATTTACCTGTAAAAAATGAGACACATAATCAGACAGTATCGGGAAATATCTTTTGGGGGCACTTCCTGTTTTATAGTCCATATCCAGAAGGTTTGACTTTCAAGAGGGCCCTGGAAACAGGCCAGAGTCTGAGCTCTTGGGATGTTCTGGGGGACCCCAATAACCTGTCTGGTAGGAAGTGGGGAATGTGAGCAACTGCTTTGAAGGCAGCACCCAGGAGACATTTGGCGAGGGCAGAGTTCAAGCAGACGTAACTGTGGTCGATGGTAAATAGGGCAACAGGTGAGTCATTCTTACCGGCTTCCATTAGAGCGTGTCCTTGGAGCCAAATTAGAAATCCAGCAAAAGGACTTGGCACCCAACCTTATAAAGTCTAGTTTCAACCGATGCAGGGAAAAGACTGTAACCTCCCTTTCAGACCTAAAAGAGGGAACAATGGCTTCCCCAGGACCAAGCAAACCAAAGGTAGTTCTTACTACCCTTCCTTCCCCAGCCTCAGTCAGACCACGTCTCAGGCACGCTTTGGTCTTTAGCTGCCGCCATGTTCTTCTGGAGGCACCATGGGAAGGAAGTCAATGATAACTAATGTTCAAAGTTCATTTTCCCAAAGCCTTCTGACAAATTTTTCAGTTCCCTCTGTAAATTATCTCATAACATGTCACTGGTAAAATTCTCATTTTCATTCCCACACAGGAGACTTTTACAGAGGGAATCAGGCATCACCAGAATGAGAGTCAAACTCACTGTCCCAAGTTCCTTTGGTAGAGGATTAGAGCATAGCCTGAAAGGAACCAAAATTTTCACAGGACTACTGTCTATATGAAGACCTAACAGAAGACCTTTAGTACAATGTAGCACTCAAGATTTGTTAAAATGAATCACATATATTTTCTCATTTAATTCTCACGACACCTTAAAAAGTTGGTATTCTTTCCATCTTATGGATGAGAAATCAGTCACAGAGCTAGTAAGTGATAGACACAGGATTCTGGCCTAAGTAACCTGCAAATTAATGGTGAGTTTCAAAAGCAGTGGGTGTAGACATCTCCTTGTGATGAGGTCTAAAGGACAGGAGTAATAAAATACCTAGCATAAAATCAAGAATTTGATATGAGGTCAGATTTTTAAAATATAGAAAATAAAGTCAAGTATATCTACACTTTGTGCAGAAGGATTCCCTTGTATCAAGGAGGCTGTGTAACTGAGGTATATTCTGGACTCCTTCAGGTGTTTAATCCTGGATAAGTTATCTGACACATGTCTAAGACTTTGCTTCCTCATCTATTTTGTTGTAAAGACTAAGAAACGACAAATGAAAAGAATGAGCTTAATAAAAAGAAAATGGAGAGAAATAATAACACTAATGTATAACATCAGTGATCCCTTTTTTGAACATATTAAAATTTCTAAGCTTAGGTCACAAGAAACTATAACTAGAAGCAGCTCATCAATAAAAGAAACACGTATCATAATCTAATAAAAGGCATTTGGCCCTGATTCAGTGGAGAATCTTCCAAATAACCCCCCCAAAAAACCCTTTAAGAATCTAATATATTTTCAAAAATGATTTTTAAAACCTCATACCTATAATGAACAATTCTAAGTTTATGTAGTCATGTCTGAACACAGATGAAATATATCTTAAATGAAACCTTAGCAAAATAGAATGCAAAAAATATGTTGATTTCCCCAGGCATCCTGTTCAGGCCATAAACTTATAAGTGAAGACCTTCAGCCTTGGGAAGCCAGAGCCACATCAAAGGTTTCTTATATTATCACTTTGCATGTTTGCTTCCAAATGGTATGTGGGTGTTTTTTTTTTCTTTTTCTTTTATTTTTTAATTGACCATTTGCTTTTCAAAGGAAATCTTTCAGTTTTGCTTCCAATTTTTTCATTTAATATTCCAATTTACCTTTAAAAATCCCAATTACGTTAGTACAGTTAAGTGTGCTGTCTTCATTTATATTCTAGTAGTTGTACATATGTGGGGTATTCCTATTTATCATCTTCCCCTAATTTCTTTAAGATTCTTACATTTTTCTTTGAAAAGAATAGCCCTGTTTTTTTCTTCACTCCTAATTTCTTACTCCTTATTCCTCATCCTTAATCTTCAATCTCAACTCTGACAGATATGTTTTTAGTATTTCAAATATACTGTTTTTTTAAAACTATCTCTCAGCTATCTCATTAAGCAAATCTGTTCTTTCATTTTGAATGTTTTAGTACTATTTTTCACCCTCTTCCTAACGAGTTTGACACTCTAATGCCTAATACAGTGCCAGGCCCATGAGAGACTTTTGTGATCCCTTTGGAATAACAAAGGAAACCTATGTGAGGAAGGGAATGCAGAAAATTCAAGTTGATAATGTTTAGAAGCCACTAGAAGCTGGGCACGTCCATCTAATGATAAGGTGATTATAGGTATAGTGATTGGGTTTCCATGTTCAATAAAGAGACCCCCAAATCAGGACCGTTGAGACAAGTGAAGAGAAAACTCTATGAGGATGTAATACCAAGACCTATCTCTATACACGGGATCCTGAAGTCCCATAAGGGGAAGATAGTTCCAGCCAAGTTATCTCTCTGGAGAGAAAAATAAATGTTATGACGTTCCTGCAGGCTCAGTGAATTCTCCACCTTGTGAACAAAGGCTTGCCTGACTAGAGGTGAGGACCTGTGAGCTGACATGCTGTTTATCTGCTTTCGAACCTCAGCCTGCTGGTTTTCTTTAAACGTAGGCCAAGGTGTTGAGTGGAGGAGACTGCAGTTCTCTTTCAAGTGGTAAATACCTGCTGTGACAAAGTGAAGGTTGGGGTTGGACACAGAGCAGGTGTCTGAGATACTGAAGAAAGAAAATACTGAGTAGACTGAAAGAGATAACTATTGGAAATGGGGTGAATATGTAGCCAGAAGCCACTGCCTCTCAGATAATCAAAATATTAATTATTTAAGCTTTTTAAATTCTTGAGCTTTAGCCCCTTGATAAATAGTACAGTGAATTTCAATAGTGCAGTGCCTGAGTCAAGAAGGGAGGCTATACATATTAAGTGAGTGAATGAATAGACGAGCAAATCAATGAACAGATGAACTCATGGCATGGGACCATGGCAAGTCACAGAAATAGCTCCACAGAACAACAGGCTTGGCATCTGCCCCCAGCCAACCTAGTATGGAATTTCAAGCAAACAAACTTAAACTCAAATTTATTGTTTGTACAATAAAACTGCCTTTTCTTAATAGAGGTACTATGAAGATAACTAAGATAAAAATGTTTATTGGACAGCATTATATAAAAGTAAAAAAATTATAAATTATCATTTTTTGGTAAATGATATCATACATGAGTGAATACAACATATGTTTAAAAGAATAGGAAATATACCCATGGACACCACACCTGTGAAAGAGGTAAAGCATTACCAATATCCTTGAAGTCCCTGATGCTCCTTTCCCAGTTATTCCTCTATGTATAATCTGAATTTTTGATTATTAATTTACTTTTCTTTACAGCTTCACTAAACAATACTAAACAATACTAAACAAAGAATAGTTTGGACTGTTTTTGAACTTTATATAGACTCATGCAATATGTGTTTTCTGTGGTCTTCACATTGACTTTAAAATTCAGACATGCTGATGTTTATTTATATCTGTAGTTAATTCATTGTCAGTTCTGCAATTTAGTGATCTATTTGAATGTCAATGTACATTTAGGGTGTTTCCAGATTTTTGATATTAGAACAATGCTGCTATGACCTTGGTTGTATGTATCTTCTGATGGACAGAAACAATAGTGTACTTGGGAGTGGAATTCCTGAGCCAGAGGGCTGAGAATGGTCAACTTCAGCAGGGAAACCCAAGTTGTCTTCAAAGTAGTTGCACTGATCATCAGCAGGATATGCGAGTTCTTGTCATACATTCCCAGAAATACTTGATATTGTCAGGCCTTAAAATTTTGGCCAACCTGATTGGCAAGAAATGATATTTTACCATGGTATCTTATTGCATTTCCTTTATTATGGATCAGGTAATACAATGTTCCATATATTTGTGGTCATTTATGCTTTCTTTTTGTGGGTATTTGTTCATGTTTTTTGCCCATTTTTCTATTGTGTTCTTTGATTTTTCTTATTAACTCATGGTATTCTTTATTTATTCTCAATACTATTCCTGTCAGTTATAAAATATTTTCCACTATTTGTATGGGGTATTTTCATTAAAATACCCCCTTCCACCATTTATCTTTTGATTTAGGAATGACTTAGATATTCTTGGTCTTTTCTTATTTCAAATAAATCTTGTAATCAGCTTGTCAAGGTTCATGAAAAATCCTCTTAGGACTTTGATTAGAATTGCATTAAATCTATAGATCAGTTGGAAGAGAATTAATATCTTTATTGAGTTCTCTTTCTTCATGAGTCATATTGTTATTTTTTTCCTAAGAATTTTTAATATCTTCCCCAATTTCTCAAATTTATTAGTACAATGTTGTTTTTAGTTCTCAATACTCTTTCATGTTATTAATATTAGTTGTATCACTATTTATATATTCTTTTTTTTCATTTCTTATACTTTTTGTATGATCAGTCCTACCAGGTTTTATTGAGTCTATTAGTATCTTCGAAAAATCATATATTGGATTTGTTTATCCTCTTTATTATATCTTCAGTTTCAATTTGTTTAATTTCTGTCTTTACAAGTATTCTTTTTCCTTCAACTCTCATTGTTTTCATTCTGTTTTGTTTTGTCTTGTTTTGTTTTTCCCTAGTGTCTTCAATCACTAATTAGCTTATTTGGTAGTGTTCAATTCTTAATGTCTTCTAAATTTCCATTATGATTTCTTCCTTGGCCCGTGAGTTATCCATAATTTTAATTTTAATTTTCCAAAATACGTGGCAAGTTTTGAGTTATCTTTTTGTTGTTGGTATCTGTCTAGTTATGCTATAATGTGAGAATGTGGTTTGTATGATACCAATTCTCTTAAATTTTTTGAAGCTTGCTTTTTAGCATAAACATATTTAATTTTTATCAATATTCCATGTGTGTCTGAGAAAGAATATGTGTTCTGTAGCTAGCTATGGTAGTTTTTGTTTTGTTTTGTTTTTTGTTGTTATTTTTGTTGTTGTTGTTTTTTCCAATTTTGCTCCCCTGACCTACTTTATTTATTTTTTTTAAAGATTTTATTTATTTATTTCACAGAGGGAGAGAGATCACAAGGAGGCAGAGAGGCAGGCAGAGAGAGAGAGAGGGGGAAGCAGGCTCCCCGCCGAGCAGGGAGCCCGATGCGGGCCTCGATCCCAGGACCCTGAGATCATGACCTGAGCCGAAAGCAGAGGCATTAACCCACTGAGCCACCCAGGCGCCCTCCCCTGACCTACTTTAGAATGAATTACTTTGCACTCATTTCATTATTTTCCCTTCCAATAGTTAGTGGTTATACAGTTAGAAATTAGAATATAGGTATCTGACTTAACAAATTTTAAATGTAATAAACATCTTTAACTCTCTGCAAACCAATATTAGGACCTTAGAATTATTTAACTCTAGTCACGCCACATCCCAAACTAAATGTAATTGTTGGGCGCCTGGGTGGCTCAGTGGGTTAAAGCCTCTGCTTTCGGCTCAGGTCATGATCTCAGCGTCCTGGGATCGAGGCCCGCATCGGGCTCTCTGCTCAGCAGGGAGCCTGCTTCCTCCTCTCCTTGTCTCTCTGCCTGCCTCTCTGCCTACTTGTAATCTCTCTCTCTGTGTCAAATAAATAAATAAAATCTATAAATAAATAAATAAATAAATAAATAAATGTAATTGTTATATCATATTTTAGGTCTAGTTTATTTTTAATCCTCTAAGTTAGGCATTATGGTTATCATTTTATAAATTTAATAATTTGTTAAAATTCATCGGCATGTTTAACATTATCCTTGTTCACCATTGCTTTCTGTGTCTATCTGTATCTGGTATTATTTTCTTTCTTCTTTAATTACATTCATTTAGATGCTTCTTTAGCAATGGTTGCTGACAGTAAATTCTCTTAATTTCTGTTTGTCTGACAATGTTTCCATTGACGCTTCTGGTTGAAAGGAAGTATTGATAGGTAAAGAAATCTAGGATGGCAGTTTTATTTTAGCACCTTAAAGATGTCATTCTGCTTTGGTTTTCGCTCTTGAAAAGTCAGTCAACTGTAGTGTGCTTTTCTTTTTTGGTATTCTATGTTTTCTCTTGCTGCTTTAAAGGTCTCATCTTTTTTAAAAATACATTTGGCAGGTTAACTATGAGATATCATATTGTGCATTTATTTTTATTTATTTTGGTTGGGATTCACTGGAATCTGAATCTGAAGATTGGTGTCTTTTACAGATTCTGGAAAATTCTTAGCCATTTTCTATCCAAATATTGCCTCTTCCCTATTCATTTTAAAATTTACTTCTGGAATTCTGACAAGCATATATTAAATCTTCTCATCCATTCCTACATATGTCTAAGCCTCTCATCTTTTCTGTCTCTCTGACTTTGTATACTGATTCAGGATAATTCTTCGACTTTGTTTTCCAGTTAACTCACTCTTACACTGTACTTACTCTTCTAACCTAAAGCATTATTTTATTTCTAGAAATGACTAATACATCCCTATTTTACATTTTTATATATTTAGAGAATCACACTTCTCCAAAATACTTCCATTACAGGCCAATTCAATACATGTATTTTTAAAATTATTATTGAACTTGGCATATGAGTCTCTTTGTTATTAGGAAAGTCAGCTAGAATCACATAGAAATATTCTGTCTCACCTAGAAAATCCCATGAAACGCCCTCTCCAGAACTTTTTTCCCCTGAATCTCAAAGTCTTTATAATCTTCTTAGGTCAAGTCAGAAGTCCAAACCCTTAGTTTTAGCGAAGAATATCCCACAGGTGTGTAGGTTTGGGCTTTATGTTTCTCTGGCCCCAAACCTCATTTCTTTGTAAGTTTCTTCCAATTAGAGGTTTGGAATGACAAACTTGAAACCCTCCAGTTGTGCTACCCATGCTCCTTTTTTTCTCCGCCACACTCTATTTTGAAGACTATGATTTTCCCATTTCCCTGCTACAGAAAGCAAACACAGATCCACCAGGAGTCTGGGATGGAAGCCCAGTGCTCGCTGCACGTCCGTCCTGGGCTCCCACAGGTGGCGCTCCTACTACTGGCAGTGCTTGCGAGCCTGACCCCAAGAGCAAGCAGGGTCCACTTGGCCTGCCATGGACGTCTGTCAGGTGAGTGCCACTGCAGACTGCTAGGAGAAACCTGGGTCGGAATCCAGGCCTGTAAATAAACTTGTGGCCATCTGCATTCCCTTTCGTGACTCAGCTCTTCTTTATGAAAGGATTCACTGTGTGAGGAGCAGCAGGCTCAGAGATCTAAAAGAAGCAACAGCAGAAGAAAGCTGTGCAGATTATGAAGTCATTGAAACTAAGGTGCAAAAGCTGCTGTTCTAGGCTGCTGCTTCTTTGTAGAGGCAGGAAGAGAATTTTCCATTTAAAGAATAATCACCGTGAGAAATTTCATCTTTGCACACAATGTAAACACCACAAAAACAAAACAAGACCAAATCACCTTATTGGGATCTCAGAGAAGAGCAGTAATATTTTATTTTATTTTTTAAGATTTTATTTATTTTGAGAGAGAGAGTGTGGGGGGAGGGGTGGAGAGAGAGGGAGAGAGAGACTTTCAAGCAGACTCCCCACTGAGCATGGAACCCAATGCAGGGCTTCATTGCATGACCCTGAGATCATGACCTGAGCCAAAATCAAGAGTCAGACCCTTAACCAACTGAGTCACACAGGTGCCCTGAGCAGTAATAGAACAAGCTGAGTAAATGCTGAGTTTGTAACCTGAAGTCCTATTCCAGTTTGGTACAGTAGAAAAAGGACTTCAAGTCTGAATTCTTGTTCCTATCTTTCAGACCCTGCGCAAGTTTCTTGCCATTTCTGAGCTCCAGCTCCCTCCACTGAAAAAGTGGCATAATAATAACTATGCCTTTGTGAGAATCAAAGATGACATATATAGAGAAATGATAGGAATTGCTAGGTACCTGTTCTCCACTCTCCATTCTTCCCTACTTTCCTAGTAATAAGAACTATGACTGTATCTGGGCACCTCACCACTCAGATAAAAGGAGACAATCCTCCAAATCATGCACCTGTGCATATGTAAGTTTGGGGGAATTATATATAAGAAATGTTGCACATGATTTCCATGAAGTTATCTTAAAGGAAGGGAGGTGGGTTACCTTTCTTCCTTCATTAGTCCATCTTGCTGCCTAGAACTTGGATGAGATGGAGAGCAAACATTTAGAATTAGGAAGACAAAAGACATATTTATCTTTGATTCAAATCAAAGTGGGGATTCACAGTGGAGAGTTGGAAGACAACTGGGTTCCTATGGATACCACAGCACCATACTGGCCTTGGGCTCTTTATCTCCAAATTTCTTTATGGGGAAGAATTTTCTTGTGTGTTTAAGGGAGTTATTATTTTGAGGTGTTTTTTTTTTATCACACTCATCCAAGCTTAATCCCAAAGCAAAGAACTACGCTTCATACCTACCAAAATTAAAATTTCACATTTTTTGACCTAGCAATGCCACTTTTAAAAATACACCCCAAAAATGTGCTGGGATATGTACATAAAAGATACAATAAAAAATATCTATTGCACCATTGTTTGCAATATCAAAAACCTAGAAAGAAACTAAAAGCTCAACAACAGGTGACTGGATAAGTAAGTGATTTATACTCAAGCAGTGTATTACCGTGCAGCTGTTAGCCTGAGAGATCTATATGGAATAATCTACAATGAATAATCTTTAAATGAATTCCCGTTTATGGGGAGAAAGATAATATACTGTGTTTCCCAAAGACAGCCACAACATTGTTTCCCATTTCCTGATGTGACATTCCTCCCACCAAGAGATGGGAGCTGGTTTCCTCCTCTTGAATCTGGACACCAAAAATGACACTGTATGACTCCAAAGGCTCAGTAGGAAAGGTGAGGCAGCTTTTTCCTTGTTGTCCAAAAGACTCAAGCCCAGAGCCCAAAGTTCCCATATAAAGTCTGCCATGCTGTGAGGAAGCCAGGCCACATAGAGAGGCAACCAGTAGGTGATCTGCTTAGCAGTCCGTCTTCAAGTCCGCCCTGCCCAGGGACCAGACTTGGGAGTAAAGGAGCCTTCAGATGATTCCAGGCACCTAGCAGTCAAGTCTATTGAGCTAAGGATCCAGATATCGTGGAACAGAGGAGTCATCCCTGCTACGCCCTTTATGACTATCTGAGTCATGCAATTGATGAGCCCAGTGAAATGGTTGGCTTTTTATGTCACTAAGTTTGGGGTGGTTTATTGCACAGTAATAGCAAGGTTTTTATGTGTATAAAATTTTCAGGAAAACCATACAGTAAAGCCATTAACTTCAGTTGTTCCTGGAGATGAGACAGGAAAAGACTTAGTGTTCACTGTATGCATTTTCATATCATTGCAATTTTTCTTTCACATGAACATGTATTATTGAATTTTTCAAGTATATATGAAAAAAAGACATTTGTTAAGAAGATGTATGAGACAAAAACAAGCAGGTCTGCCAGCTCCAACTAGCAACATGATTCTAAAAGCCTAAATTCCATTGAGCATGTGCTAAAAAGTCCAAAGAAGGTGAAGAAGATGAAGATAATTCTCAGCCATCAAAAAAAAAAAAAAACAAAGGGGCAACCCCTTTGGGGACCCCTTTCCCCCCTGAGAGTTTTTTTTCCTCCCTGCTTAAGGCCCAGGGGGGTGGACG